>KV751337.1:5282383-5296130 GCA_001698575.1 Mola mola
TAGAGATAAAATAATGAAATCTTTATGTATAGATTTTAATACAGGGACCCTCATCAGGGCGGGGACTTAAGATCAGATAACAAAGCAGGTCCTACATTAAGACCCATGTTGGTTGATATTGTGTGTCAGGTTTTCATATCCCAATATTAACAAACAAAATTCCAGGAAATCACCAAAATATGGTTGTCACGCAGACAGAGTGTTGCTTTTTGAAGCCCTCGGGAGCTTGGGGGCTTGGGGGCTGAAAATATTTACTCACGCGGATGGTTAGAGGAGTACTAAATAATTGTGAATGCCCCTAGATCAGCGCTTAGTGAAAGTTTAAAGTTGGGCACTTTGTGTCATAATATTGATATTTTTAAATCTATATTATCTAAATGGTTGTAGATTTTTTGTTGTGATTTGGGAGTTGATTAATCAGCCCTTGTTCTTATGGCTGAACTAACATAAAGCACGACAATGAGTCTGTATTGTGTGCAAACTTCACTGTGTGTCTGTCTGTCTGCCTCCATTGCGTTCTATTGAGGCTATTTTTAGCCCCAGCAGACTGGTCACGTGGCAGGAGGAGGACGTCAATAATGTTGTTGTTGGTGGTGGGAGAGCGACAGAGAGAGAGAGAGAGAGAGAGAGAGAGCGAGAGAGCGAGAGACTGACTGACTGTAAATATGGAGGACGTGAGACGTTAGGAGGTGTCTCGCTTGTTGAATTACACCTCTCCGTGTGACGGTACAACGAACGCACCGGAGCTCCACGAGCGGAGGGACACGCACCGACTGAGCCTCGGCGGAAAGCGACCTCTGCGCTAATAGGTGTTCCGAGGAGGACCCGCGCGACATCCAGGGTACGGTGAGGGTTTATGAGGGAGCGTGCGTGTGCGTGTGTGCGCGTGCGTGACTGTACAAGCGGGATATACGTACCTACTAAAGGGTTCTTTTTAGAATGGTGTATGTGTGTGTGTGTGTGTGTGTGTGTGAGGGGGTGCTAAGCCGTCGCCTACACTTCTACCAGAGTTACCAGCGAAGCTAACGTAGAAACGGTTACCAGCTAAAGGACACAAACTGACACCTGACTGATACATTGCGAGCTAAACAGGTTACACTTTACACCTACAATCAACCCTCACTGAGCACTTACCCCCGTGTGTTCGCCGGGAGTGGAACAACTAGCAACTAGCTAACTCGACTAGGGCACAACTACCAGCTGACAGACAAAACTTAAGCAGCCAGCAGCCATTTACCAGCCGAGCCTGAAGCTAACAAAGGGCAGCATTTAACCCTCTGTGCCGGTGGTTAGCGGATGAGCGGGCAGGAACCAGCAGGGGCAGTTTACAGTATCTAACCACATAACTCAGTAAGACATTGGATACTATCAATAGTAGATCTATGAAATCTTAATGTTATACTCCACCTGCTCAAATCTGAACATATCTCTGGATGAGGTCGACTCTTAAAACCATACATTAGTCTATATTGCTCACACATCCCTAATGCATGTTTGAATGATCATGTTGATGCTCAGCATGGCTTGTGGTTGCTTGAAATGCATCAATTTATCAGCACGATATTGGTATCAGCTGATATGGATGGGGTTGACTGGTACTGGTGTATTGGCAGCGGCTGATATTGGGGCTGTTGTTTTGCTGTTTGTATTACAAACAGAAGCTTAGTGCTTCAAAATAGTCTAAAATGTGTGCGTTACTACACAGCTCTTTTAATTTTTCACTGGCTACATCTGCTGTCCAACAACTGATTGCAGCATAATGACCCTCTTCTGATGAAAATCCTTTTTTGACATTGTTAACATGTCCATGTTTTTATATATGACACACATCCATCCATCCACTTTCTACCGTTTATCCCGTTAGGTTCCAGCCCCCCCCGCGACCCCTATCTCAGCATCTTCGGGCGAAGGCGGGGTACACCCTGTACAAGTCGCCAGTTCATCACAGGGTTGACATATAGAGACAAACAACCATCCACACTCACATTCACACCTATGGGCAATTTAGAGTGACCAGTTAAACTAACCCCCAGTTTTGCATGTTTTTGGAATGTGGGAGGAAGCCGGAGTACCCGGAGAGAACCCACGCAGACACAGGAAGAACATGTATTGGAACAATGACACACATAAGCAGCTAAAATAAGCAGTCAATGTCATGGCTGAGGATTTCTGCTTTTGCCCTGCAATCCACCAATGACAGTCTCCAAAAAACTAATTCTGGCAGCCTAGGTCCTCTGCATAGAAAATCTAAGGAACCAATCGTGACAACTTGTGGGGGGAGGCTTTACATTGTGGAGGTTAACTTCAGTTTTTATATTATTATATAATTATATATATTTATATATTGTCTGTCTCTATATGTCGGCCCTGCGATGAACTGGCGTCTTGTCCAGGGTGTACCCCACCTTCTCCCGAAGATGCTGAGATAGGCTCCAGCCGCCCCCTCATGACCCCTAACAGGATAAGCGGCTGAAAATGGATGGATGGATGGATTATTATATTATTATTACAGTATTTCAGTGTTGCCCCAGAAATGTTTTAGGCCCGGTGGCAAGAGCTGATAGAGACAGTGCACGCACACGTAATTTGTTTCTCATTTCTTCCCTCACATTTGTCCACCTCCCTTCTTCCCCACCGCTGCTTTGGTTTGGCTCCAGACATTTTCAGCAAAATTTCAAAGTATTGTGTTGTCCCTGTGGGGTGTTGGGAGGGCACAGAAGTTACCATATACAGATGAGTAGAGCTGGGCAATATGGACAAATCTTATATCATGATGTGGATCATTTTATATTGCAATAAGGATATATTTCAAGATATAGTATGTTTTCTGTAAATTTCACGAAATAATGTCTAAAAAAAAGAACTACATACCTCATGAACTTATCATCAACTTGTTATTTTGATATCCCTGTGGATTAAAAAATATCGAAACCCCAAAACTGCATTTTCAGTTGAAAAATAATAGTAGTGTTATTAATTGATTCATTCATATTGTATAATTCAATTTATCCAATATGTATAATAATATAAATATGCTCAGTGACTGCTCTGTACAGGATGAAATCTTTGATGGAGGTGACAACTGCCTCCCCCACCTCAGTTCGGTGTCATTTTGGCAGCTATTTTAGATTTTACTCTTAGTCTGCAGACAAAAATGCTTATTAGTTTTAGTCATGTTTTATTCATTTTAGTCAACGAAATGTCATTACATTTTCCTCAGGTTTTTCTCCTTATTTTGAGTCAATATTTTCTCTCTCACTAATTTGTTTTCTTTAATTAAGTGAGAGCAAACTAACACCTAGTGGCTAATTAGCTGACTAGCAGTATTTTGAAATGTGTAGTTGGCAGTAAATGATGCCTCCAGTTTCTCCAGACCAAGGTGGAGTCTACTGTGTGCTGTTACACTACTGCTGCTGAAAGTGAAGGGATTAATCCAGAGCAGGAAAACAATGACACTCAGTCTGCACTCATAGCTAACATTCTGACAGACGAGTAGACAGGGAGAAAATCTTCATTCTGAGTACCCGTTTGTCCGACACTGACATTTTATTCATGGTGACGAAAATTGAATGTACATTGTGTCATAGTTTTTGTTATCAGGGGTCTGTTTTTAGCTTGTCAGCATCCCTTACTCATGTTAAAAAGGTTGTTGACAAACATCTTCCTCATAGTTTTCATTAACAAATTTAACACATGCTAGGATTGTTGTGTGGGATTCTCAGTGTTCCCCTCCTCTGTGTCTGTTTGCTGATACTCCAGACTGTGTGTAGCAAACATGAAGCAGGAGCTGAATGATGTATAGAGCTGCCATGAGTCAGGTCGCAGTCACCACTTTGCGAGAGTGGCGATATAAACGACAGAGGTAAACTATGGTTGTCCAAACGAGTTTAAGGATTGAATATAATTCGAATGTTAAAGAACTTATTAATATTCGAGGAGTGTTTTTAGTTTTATAAATGTGTTTGCTACCATTCCACTCCCCTTCGTCTTGGCCTGTAATTTACTCATTTTCCACATTTTGGAAACAAAAAGCTTTCTGGCTGCTTCCAGTTGTTATAAGCGGTACAAAACTGATTGATGGATGGAGATTCGTTGATAGCCAAAATCAATATTGACACACTTCTGTGTCAAGGAGATACAGAAATCCTCGGTGTGAGAAATGCAGGGTTTCCCCTACCATTGTACATGCCATGTACAATGGTACCATTTTTTAATATATGCCGAAGACCATCAATTTTTCACTCACTCATAGGGCTTGCTAATATGACGATTAGAGCTTCCATTGTCAAAACTATAATCCAATTCAAATTTCTGCTTTTGTTTTTTGTAATATTTGAATTTGATGCTAAAATTTATTCATAATATTTACTATTTATATGCATACATAAAACACTGAACAGCCGTCAATGCCTTTATCAGCATATGTTACATATTTTGTCCAATAGAGGTCATTGTAAACCAAGAAATAACCGCAAATAATGTAAATTTCGAGACAGCCACCTGCACCATTGCACACAATTTGCCTATACCTGTTCAGGGCTTAAATCTGGTTTCTTGTTGTACGATTCCTTTGTGATTTTAGCCTATCTTACTTACACAGACAGAGATGCAGGTAGGCGGTATTCAGGGTAATTACAGTGCTATGGTGCTTTCTCTGCGCATTCTGTACCCGCAGCCGTGGCATCTCCATCCTCGTTTTCCACGCTGTAACGACCATGAGGACCGCCTACCTACTGGAGGAGGCTGCTGCAGGGCAAAGCAGTTTTAAAAAGGGCTGCTGTAGTCCAAGGCTACCATGACTGTGAGCTGCTTCAGTTAACGTAGCGTTCAACCAGAGGGCTGCAGCCGGAAGTTTAGAGGGGCAGAGCAATAGCTGGGCATGTTCCTTAATGGGTTATCCTGTTAAGGGTCGCGTAGGGCCGGGAGCCTATCCCAGCATCATCGGGCAAAAGTGAGGTACGCCCTGGACAAGTCGCCAGTTCTTGCGGTGCCGAACTACAGACACAAACAACCACCCACACTCACATTCACTCCTTCGGGCAATTTTGAGTAATTAATTAGTCTAACCCCCTGTTTGCACGTTTTTTGGACTGTGGGAGGAAGTTGGAGTACCTGGAGAGAACCCACTCAGGCACAGGGAGAAAATGCAAACTCCACACAGAAAGGCCCTGACCCGGGGGTTATTACTTTAAGTATTGGTATTGGCCCAGAATTTCCATATGGGTGCATCCTTAATGGTATCTGTTCACCTTGTGGGATTACTCTGTCTCTCATCTATGAGTATGAAAATATCTCACACAGTGTTGTGATCTCTACCACCATGTTGGGTCTGGTGGTAGAAAAATTAAACTTTAAATACCAAAAGGCTAGACTAAGTTGCTGTTTTTATATTGAAAGGATCCTATAAAAAATATGGCCCTGGAGATCATGCTTTTGTAGACTTGATTGAACAGCAGCAGGAGGTGGCTGTTAATAATTTCTCTTTAATACTTTTGTGCTTTTGTTATTATTGCCTCCGCTAAGAAAGTAATAGGTTTGTTGGTTTGTTTGCCTGTTAACATTAGTGCTGTGAAGTGGCTACAGTTAGGTGGCAGAATCAGGTCAAAATAAAATGCTGTCTACACAATTTCAGTTCTTATAGCATTTTTAGTAATAAAAGACTTTGAGAATGTATAGTGCCACCGCTACTGGTCACTAGAGTTCAGCAAACACATTGAATTGACTACTAAACGTTACTGCCAGCTTTTTTCAAATTTATGGAGAAAATATTTTAGGTCAAAAAGGAAGGCTAAAACACGGGAGCGTTCTGGGAAGGTTTATGGATATGGGACAGAACCATATTATATTCTTACTATTAAATTGCTTTTAAAATTTGTGAAACAATGAGTTGCTGATTGGTTTTCTGTTAAGCAGTTAAAGAAAAATGAAGTCTTAGGAAGTGCGGTATCTAAATTATCTTTCAACATTTTACTTGCACCAGAAAGTGGGACATCCAAAGTTGTCAAATATAGTTTACAAAACTTTAGCAACCCAAAAAGTACTCAGCCAAGAGCCTACAACTGGTCATTTTGTGTGGATTTTCACAGTGTTGCTTTATTTCGTTGTTCACATTGAGCCTACAGTGCCTCAAGGGAATACATTTGTATTCATACACAGTGATATGATATAGACATCAACACACTACAACTTGTTTCTCAGGAGGCCAACTCTACATTGTAAATTGGCATGATGTTTTGGTACAACGTGATGAAAGAGCATAAATGATACGATTTCTAGAATATTAAACAGAGCAGTAACAAGAAGTTGGTTAGCTGATTGAAAGAAATCTAGTTATAACCGTATTGCTCAATCAACAAATTGATTTAAAGCGTCCTTCAAGCAACACTGTAAAACCCTGCTGCAGCTTCTTAAGGAATATCTGCTTTTCTTTATCATTTATCATGGTTAATGTAGAGTCTTTGGGTTTTTGACATTTGGTTGGATAAAAGAAGTGACTCTAAGATATCACTTTGGATTCCTGGAAACTGATGAGCATTTTATTTCAGTTTTTATGACTCTGCTCAGGCAAGAGAAATGGCTAGAGGATTTGTTTTTGGATTAGCTGCCTAATCATTGTGAATGTCATATCACCTTGACAGAAAGTGCTCATATTTGGCAAAAGCATTTGGTAGGAGTAAAGAATGGACTGGTGATTTTGATGATCAGGGATTGCCGTGACCTCACATCAGTGAGTAAGTCAGTGAGCATATTTCCGGTATCCTTTGAATTAATTTTTAATAAAATTTGGCATATTCATTCACTTGTACATGAGGGTAAATTGTGATTTGATTTTTGTAGTTTTATATATGCTAAATACTGTCAATTTGTCACTCACTGTTAGGGCTCGGCGATATGACGATATATATCATGGGGCAAGAGAAAATATTTACGTGATTCGACTCCTACTTCATGTTTGCTGCACACGATCTCAAGTGTCAACAAACAGACAGGGAGGAGCGAGACACAACAATCTTAGCATTGTTAATGTCATTAACGAAAACTATGATGAAAAATGAATCAAAGGTCTTTTGTACAAGACAAAGACGAGCTAAAAATAAATAATCAATTACAAAAACTATGCTGAAATGTACATTGTTTTTGTCAATGAGACAAGACTAAAATGTTTACGGTGGACAAAGGGACATTCAGAATGATGATATTCTCCTCATCTAGCAATCGTTACCTCCGTCAAAGATTTCATCTTGTAGAGAGCAGTCACTCTGTTCTATTCTACATTATATGTAGAATTCAAATGTCAAGATTTGAATCTGAATCAATCAGCAACATTACTAAACACCCAAATACATTGTTTTTCAGCTGAAAACTGTGGTTTTAGGGTTTAAATATCCTTAAATCCACAGGAATATCAAAATAATAAGTTGTCATTAGGTATGTGGTTATTTCGTGTTGACATTTTTTCATGAAATTTACAGAAAACATACAATATTGTGAGATAATCATTTGCATATAGCCTCTCTTTTGGCCTTCCACTCCGTGCCATCCCAATGACCACAAAGACAACCCAATTTTTCAAGATTATGCTCAACATCTCTGGAGCTAAACCAAAGCACAAGTGGGGAAGAATGAACAGTGACAGATGCTGGGGAAGAAAAAATAAACAAATTTTATTCGTGCACATTGCCTCTATCAGCTCTTGCCACTGGGCCTAAAATAATTTGCAGGGGAAAGATAACGATAGTAGAAGTTTGTAACCACATCTTGCTATCTCTCTCTTTTTTATTTATACTAGCTCTCTAATACTTTATTTTATTCTACCTACAGTTACTTCCTTCCTCTGGATCATATTCCATACAAACAAGTATATAGTCAAAGTTATGAGTCTACTGTAGACACTATGGGCTGAAAGAAAGGGGCGCCTAATTGAAGGACAGTATCAGTCCACGCTGATTGCCTGACCTCCTCGTCAGTCCATCTGCTGATAGTCTGGTTAAAAGGGATTTACAGCTTTATCAGGAAAAAGGGTGATAGACCAGTCAATACAGGTCAAAGGTCATTCCATTATTTACATAAGACTTTTAATGCCCGTACCACTTGCTTTAACCTAAAGTGTCTAAATTTTATATGAGGCCTACTCTCTTCTAATGCACTCTATACATTTAACTTAAAAAATAAAACTCAATATGCCGGCCTGCTAGGTTATTCACTGGCCTTTGTGGGAAGCGATCACTTCCATTACATCCTTGTAAAATCATGAAAACATACAAAGGGCATATAAGGATTGGGATGAGTTTTGAATATCCCTTCTTAAAATGAATCAAATCAGGCTACAGGAAGGCTAAATATACTGTATTTGACAAACCCATTTTTTTCCTCTTATTAATTTTCTGAAAAAAAAAACAAATGCCAATCTCAATTTCTTAAAGCCTAAAGTGATGTTATCAGTTTTTGTTTGACTTCAATTTGAGGCAATTTTTTTGGTGCCCTACATAATTTTTCCAACCTTTTTGCCTTGTAACCTCCTTTTAATACCATGTTAATGAAAGGGATTTTTTTTTTTTTAACTTTATTTCAAGTAATACCAATGTATCAAGCGAGGAAATCACAAAATTAGGTGTCAAGTTCCGTGGCCTCCGGATTCCGTCTCTGCTATTTGCAGATGACGTGGTCCTGTTGGCCTCATGGAACAGTGGCCTCCAGCCGAGTGTGAAGCGGCGGGGATGAGGATCAGCACCTCTAAATCTGAGGCCATGGTTCTCAGCCGGAAAAGGGTAGATTGCCCACTCCGGGTCAGGGGAGAGTCGCTTCCCCAAGTGGAGGAGTTCAAGTATCTCGGGGTCTTGTTCACGAGTGAGGGGAAACGGAGTGGGAGATGGACAGATGGCTTGGGGCAGTGTCGGCAGTGATGCGGACGCTGAAGCGGTCTGTTGTGATGAAGAGAGAGCTGAGCCAGAAGGCAAAGCTTTCAATTTACAGGTCAATCTACATCCCAACTCTCACCTATGGTTATGAGCTCTGCGTAGTGACCGAAAGAATGAGATCGCGAATACAAGCTGTTAAAATGGGTTTCCTTCGTAGGGTGGCTGGGCGCAGCCTTAGCGATAGGGTGAGGAGCTTGGACATCCGGGAGAGGCTCAGAGTAGAGCCGCTGCTCCTCTGCGTTGAGAGGAGCCATTTGAGGTGGTTCAGGCATCTGGTCAGGATGCCTCCTGGACTTCTCCCTGGGGAGGTGTTTCGGGCATGCCCATCCGAGAGGAGACCCCGGGGTAGACCAAGGACACGCTGGAGAGATTATATCTCTCGGCTGGCTTGGGAACGTCTTCGTGTCCCCCTGGAAGAGTTGGTGGAAGTGGCCTGGGAAAGGAACGTCTGGATCTCCCTGCTCAGGCTGTTGCCCCCACGACCCGGACCTGGATAAGCAGCAGAAAACGAAACGAAATGAAATTTGGATTTTTAAAGTATAGCCATAATATAAGATTAAATTGCTTTTATTGACCTAAACAATACAGTACAAACCAATGCAAGAAAGTGGCGGTATGCACCTTTATGTTTGCATTCAGATCAATAAGTGTAAACAGACAAGAAGAAGAAAGAAACTAGTTTTAAACCAACAAAAAATTGTCTCTTGAATCTTTAGGTCCCTTCAGCTTTGAAGAGCTTCATAGCGACTTTTGGCTCAGTGTCATTTTTTTTGGTCACAACAGACAGGCCTTTTCAGCTAAAATGATGTAAAACCCTGCTGTACCCCAACAGCGACAAACAGCAGACATGGCTTCTGAGTAGCTGGTAAACGTAGTGGAGCAATTAACAGCAAAAGACGCAGAGACGTCCTTAAGAGGTGGTTGAGACCAAAAACAGGGATAAGAAAAGGAATTTTGGATGCTCGTTGTTCAGAAAATGACCCCACATGTATGCTGGATGTGTGAAGAAGCAACTCTTGCTAACAAATTCGCCACAGCAGTCAGTTATTGTAGGTTAAATTGCGTACATGTCTGTTAGAGACAGAGACAGAAATATAGCAAACAGAGTAAAACCAACGCTCGTCCTCTATATGGCGTTCTCTCGCTCGCTGTTTGTGGAAGAGGAGCTCAGGTAAAGTGTTACCACAGCAGCCAGCTCCCCGGTTGCCAGGCAGCACTTCCTGCTCCTCTCCAGAATAGGAGGGGCCAGGTATTTTAGAAAATTATGGCGTGAAGAGGAGTAGGTTGAAGAGATACAAAGAGGGAGGAGGAGAGAGAGAATTGATATTTCTTGATGCTTTGGAAACATCGAGACACATGACTCCTTTTCTTTCTGTCTTTTTTACGTGTGTGTGTTGATCTACATGTCATTGAGCTAATAGAGCAGTTGGCCAGCAGGTTAGTCTGTCACAGCTAGTTAGCTCCATAAAGCTCACACTCACACAGACACACACAAACATGCAAGCAGCCACAGCTCCTCATCCCATTATCCAGGCCCTGACACGGTTACCACGGCACCCAGCTCAGTTGCTGCTGTGACACAGACTTCTAGCAACTTCCTTTAGGTGTTAGCGGGGTGGGGTTGGAGCAGAGCCACAATGTGTAAAGTCAGAAAAATTGGACCCAGGGCGAATTGATTACTATTGATCTTGATCAATTCACAGTCAACTGTTCAGGTTATCAACAAACTTGTTTACATTTATTGATTAACCTTATTGTTTGGTCTATAACATGCCAGAAAATGTAAAAAAAAAATTGTTTGTCCAGAAATGACAAAATAACAAACCAAACTCAGTTATAATCAGTAATAAGAAATGCAGGAGGACAGGGAATCCTCAATATTAAGCTGCTGGAGCCAACGACTGATGACAACATCTATAGTCATCTAGCATAATACAGATCAGTATCAAGGGAGAGAAAAAAAATAATCAGAAGCAGTTTTAGTCTTTGGTCTTAATGTTTTATTTTTTATAGCAGAAATTACAAAAAATTATCATTTTTAGCTTCTAACATTTTTCTTTGTTGTTTTTAAAAAGCCTTGTATAAACACCTGTTTCTGCTTTCTGATTCAAAAAAATAGGCGATCAAATAGTTATCAACTATCAGATCAGACATTTTACCATTAGTTGTTTCCTAAACATGGAAAGGTAATTAGACACTATAAGGGATTTAGAAGCTTTCAATTTAGATTTTGATTGATAAATTACAAGCTGTAAAAATAATCAGTTTTTTTAGACCTAATATTCAGTAGTGTGAATGTAGTTACATTTATTCTCATATGTAGTGATAATTATGTCAAATATATATTGTACTGCTAGCTATGTCTCTTTAAATGAGCAAAGAGAAAATTTACACTTGTAGCAATGGCTGTGAAAACAACCTTATAGTGTCTGACTCTGCACATACTGTACATCATCGTGCACAGAGAAAATCAAACATTCAACTGAAGGAAGAAGCAGAAAAACACATTTTGACTTGAGGGAAACTTTAATTTTTTAAAAAATATTTGATATTTTGTGTCAGAGTTCTTTGGGGGATGGTTTTGCACATTTTCATTCAAGGTGATTTTTAATATTAATCCCATGTTAGAAACACTATCACCACTAACTCAAGCTTCAAAATGTACAGTACTACTAAATTACAAGGCCTAAAGAAAGAGCCCTAATTGCCGTAATTTATTGCCGACCTGTTGTGCTGCAATAGTTTGCTTAGCAAAGGAACGATTTTAATGTAGTCTGCTTTTACAGGTGGCAGTACACGTAGTTCATTTTCTGTAAGGATAAACTCTTTAAACAGCCTACTTTGTCCCTTCTTTGTGATATACGTGAATATTAACTTAAAATACACATGAGCAGTTTAAGGAATCAATAATTTGCATATGCAAACCAGTTTAGACAAGATTCATTGAAGTTAAATGCCTGTGAAGTTGAAGTGACTTGATGATAAAGAATACCCCCTTACCCAGTTGTAATGGACTGGGAGCTGTATTTGGGCTCAGAAAAAGCACAAGCCAGACAGTCCTGCTCTGTGTGTGTGTGTGTGTGTGTGTGTGTGTGTGTGTGTGAGTGCGTGCGTGCGTGCGTGGTGTGTGTGGTTTGGCTAAAAAAGTTAAGCTGTATGGAAACACATGTTGGACTGACAGAAATCTGGACTGACAGAGTTAAACCTTCCTTTAAGAATTTTTTAACACATCACTCTACTATTGAGTAGCCTGAGCCTCACCTGACACAAACACACCCACACACAAAATCATTCATGACAAGTATTAAGGATGTCAGAGTCAGATGTTTTTCTCAGCATCCTATTCCTCCGTCTGTCACATCTTATTTTTATATAACAACTGACAGCAAAAGTTATGTTGTGATACTTTAAATGTAGAGTATTTGTAGGCCAAACTGTTTTGCTATTAATAAATGTATTACAAGGCCAGTAGGTGGCGCCAGTGAACCAGGGTATCACATGAAGCAACAGGATGCAAGGATGCTTGTGATGTAAGTCCTGGTTGAACGTTTATTCAGGACACATAAGACGGGGCTGAAAAGAAAAACAACAAGACAAAAGACACGACAGATTCATTCCAAAATGTAGACCTCAGAGACATTACTTCAGTTACCAAATTTAATTAAGCCAATTTTGCCAGGAGCAGGACATCAGACAGTTTACATAAGAAATAAGAAAATAGCAGGTTTTATGGAACCACAGTGAAGAAATGCACATGTGATGAGGTTCTATTAGAAATATATTGTGTAGAAATAAATAACAAAATAGAATATGTTCAATCTTTATTTATCTATATGTTAAACAGGGTGGCCTAATGACAACAGTCCACTCAATCATAATCAACTGACAGTGACAAGAAATGCAGGAAAACAGGGGATCCTCAATATTAAGCTGCTGGAACCAACGACTAATGACAACATTTTATAGTCATCTAGCAACATAAAGATTAGAATCAAGGGAGAAAAAAATTAATCATTAGTGGTTTTAGTCTTTGTTCCAAATGGTGTTTATAGCAGAAATTACAAAAATTGCTCATTTTTAGCTTCTAACATTTATCTTCTGTTGATTTTAACAGCCCACTATAACCACCTGTTTCTGCTTTCTGAATCAAAAAAATAGGCTAAATCAGATCAGATCAGTTATTTTACCATTAGGTGTATCTTAAATGTGTAAAGGTAATTAGATAGTATAAGGAATTTAGAAGCTTTCAATTTAGATTTTGAAATTGCAAGGTCTAAGGTTTTAATATAATCCCCTTTTTTTCTTTTTAGACGTGCTAGGACTGGGCGTCAAAACAAAATATAATATTTTTGAACATATACCTTAATATGTGTCAATACTGGAACAATATTGTAGGGATGACTATAATACCAGTAGTCCAATAGAAGTACAGAAATGCACATGTCATGAGATCCTAAATTTCCCCTTTATTGTGGAGAAAAAAAAGTAGAAAAAAGTCAGTCTCTATTTATTTTTAACCAGGGATAAAGATAACAGTTCACTTTTCTTCATAGACACATGTACAGAGCGCAATAAAAGCAAACCAAAAATACATACATATAATACACATTAGATACATATACTGGCACTGATAAACAGCAATATAACATAGTGAAATAATTACATAATTAATAAATCATGATAATGCTTTATAAATAATCCAGCAAGTCTTGTTGAACTTTTTTGATCAGTTTTCCTTCTCACTGATTCATTAGGTGCATTAGGTGTTGTATTTTTACAGTTACAGTTTTATTTGCCAAAAAAGAAAAATTATACAAAATTAACAATAT
>KV751337.1:5296199-5309831 GCA_001698575.1 Mola mola
GCAATTGATATCAGAAGTGTTATGGTGACATTTGGGGACCAAATAAACTTAGGACCATATGCATATAAAAGAAATCTTAAAATATTTGTCCAGAAGTGCAAAAATGCTGATTATAGTGTGTGCATTACAGTACCTAAGCCCATATACAACACATGGTATGAATATATTAATAAGTCTGTATTTTAAAATATATGAGCAGTACAGGTGATATAGTGGGGAAATAATAATTTCATCCCCTGCTAAATTTGTAAATTTGCTTACTTACAAAGAAATCAGTGGACTCAAATTTTTATAGTTGTTTACTGATTATGGCAATAACCTGGTGACCAACTACAAGAAACGTCTCATCGCTGTGCTTGCCAACAATGGTTTCTCTACCAAGTACTAACTTATGTTTTGGTTGGCGATCGAATACTTATTTCACTCAAGAAAATGCACAACATTTTATAACTTTTATTTTGTGTTTTTTATGCATTTCCGACTGATATTCTGTCTATTGCCATAATCAGTAAATAACCATAAACATATGAGTCCGCTAATTTCTTTGTAAGTAAGCAAACTTACAAATTTAGCAAGTATCAAATAATTATTTCCCCACTGTATACCGAATAATAAATAATAACATTTCTAATAATACACTATAAAATCAAATCAATGATTTATTGCAGTGCAGTAATCGTTGGGATTATTTATATGATTAGTTCCACCTGTGATTTTCTGCATCCTAATTTGAAAGCAATAAAAAAACAAAAACGCAGTGAATCTGTAGGTATTAACAACTCAAATAAAAAGGTTTCCAAAATGTTTGGTTTTTACAAAGCAACACAACATGAGAAGAACAAAAGGGTGAATACAACACGGTGATGCAAAAGTTTGAGTGTGATCTTATGATTTGAGACCAAAAGCAAAGCTGTCTGCAGGAAGTTATTGGACTGTACCACAGAATGCTTGTCATTCATTAAGCACAAATCTTCGTAGAGCGTTTCCATGTACAGCAGCATTACAAAAATACACACCGAGGAGAAGCCAGCAGGAAACACATTTTGGAGGAAACACATTGTGCTCACAGTTACTCTCTAAACCTTTCTCTTAATTTGTTCCCATGTAAAAATAAGCTTTTATTGTCACATGTTGCATTGATTCGGGCAAAAGCGGTCTTCTCATTCCTAACTGGCAGCTTGATTTTGCTGGCTGAAATTACAGATTTTTTTTCAGCATTTTCTTTAATCCGATTAAGCTGACATTAAGTCTGTCAGCGAACATGTTGTTGCTGTTTTATAGTTTACAGCTAATAAAACAAAAAAATATCAAAGAAGAGTTCTAGATATGTAGGTATAGTATATACGGTATGTTTGATATAGTGCTAAATGACTAATGCTAAACACGAAGGTCTGGGGGCAAAAATTTTGCATCATTATTAATGAAAAAGATTTCGAAGTAAGGAACCAGCAAAGGCTCTTACTTGCAATACTATAAGTGAACAAACTTCTTTTGTTGCAACATAACCTTCTACATTAGCTATGTATGCTTGGACAAGCAAGTCATGCAGGATTTATGTTTATATATCATCCAGCATGATTCACTCTTTACAAGAGGAAATGCTTTTTGGGTGAGGACCCACTGGTGTTGTAAACATTACACTATCCTGGGGGTGCTACAGAGTAAACATCCCCAATTCCAAAAAAGAACAGGACAGAGCTGCTTGCATTAGCTTGAACTTAACATCCTTGTCTAAATCCCAAACAGATGGAAGTAAAATACAGTAGTGAAAATTTTAAAACAAGGAAAAGAAAATAACCTTTGATATTAAAAAAAAAAAGTTACTTTTTATCACTAGTGGTTAGGTCATTCACTTAAGTAAATATGGACCATGTGTCTCCAATTCTACCGACTGTTCAAATAGGAAGTCCCAATATCTCAAATATGAGTGCACCTGCCCAACTCAATTGCGTGCAGAGCTCAGCTCATTCATAATGTTTCACCCTGTTTTTATTGCATCAAAATCCCCAAAAGTGGCCTGACCATAAATCATTCTACCTGAAATCACTGAGTAGAAGGATGTTTTGATGTGTACTGCAGTCGACCACCGGGGGGGGGGTGTTTTGGCTTAACTTTTGGTGATCTTTCATGTGGTCCATCTTTTTATACAGTCAGTTGGTTAGGTCAAAATTGTATACAGTAAGCTAGTAGCCCTTAGTGTTAAAAATACTCATGTTTGCATAATATGTTAGAACAGATAAACATACACAATTGCTTGTGTATTTTGTAATTGAAAAAAGGGGAAAGAAAAAAAACCAATTCTTCCAGATGGGGACAAAACCATGGTTGGACAGTTGCTGTTTGGGGAGGGATTTAGTGAACCCAGTAAGAGGCATTAAAAAACAAACAGGTGAATTGCAAGTACTTAAGAAATTGATTTTCTTTTGCAGAAAAACTGACGTTGACAAGAAAGAATCATCTGTCTGTCTGCCAGCATATCGCCCGTCATTTGACACATGGCCGACACAGAGGATCCCCTTTAGCACACACAGACACACAGTGGAAGGGTTGGAGGAAGAAGCTCCAGGTTCAACTGTCATGAATTCATCACACGTCTCAGGTAAATCTCGCTCTATTTGTCCTTCTATTTCAAACAGCTGCTCTGGTTGATACTGCTGTGCCTGGACTGACAGGGGTGCTCTTATGGCTTCTACTGCTTCAGCTCACAAATGGAAAAACTGATTGGTTGGTTGGTGGTGGTGGGTAAAACACCAGAAACTGGCTTGTGACTGTATATTTCAGTTTCATCTAGAGTTTCTGAGATTGCAATGGGTGACTGATGGGTACTCACCTTACCCAGTACCCAATACAGGATGCCCAGTTTTGACCTTCCACAGGACCTTCCCAAGCTACGGTCTTTAAAGTTGTGGTTGAATTACTTCAGTTGTGTGGTCTGTTGTTGCTCTAAAGGTGAACAGTGTAAGGACGATTGAAACATTGGAGGCCTTCTTGCAGCACTTCCCAGCTGATGCATGGCTCACAGCAAATGAGACTCGGGTCAATAACAGGGTCAGTCACATCATCATGCTGAATGCTGTTTTTCTCTGCTACCCTTGAGTAATAAACAGATACCTGCTTGTGTGTGTGTCGATGTTTTTATAATGATAGTACTATGCTTGAATGCATTTATGTCTTTCGCAACCTAACTTTCATTTGATGTGCTATGAACTGAGCAACAATTGGGGGATATTTTCTCTTTCTGTTATTTATTATGGTAATAGCAGTGTCAGCTGAACTATTGGATATCCTGTCTTTTTGAATGAATGTGAAACACTCTGATGATTGGGATCATTACTCTCTTTCATAAGTATGAGAATCTTGTACAAGCAGTGTAGTTATATGTGTATATATGTATGTAGTTAAGTATGAATTTTCAGCTATGTTAGTGTCTAAAGATGGCAGCGGCAATGTCAGCTGGTCAGGCTGCGCATTTCGTCCAGGCTCAAAAAATATGGGATAGACTGCCATGATATGTGATACAACCATTTAGGCTAATATCAGGATGGAAATATCTGCAATAAAGTAAATTCTCTGGCTTCTCCTTTAGTTCCAGAATTGATTAAAAAAAAATTTTCCAAAACTTTATCGGCAATCATTTATGAGCACATTTGTGCAACTCTAATGACATTCGCAACAGTTTAGTGCTAGTGCAAATCTGCAAATGTTAACATGCTAACACATGCAAAAAATCCTAAATTTACCTGCCAAAGAGATAGCATAGACTAATTTGGAAATAGCTCCCTTAAAACAGAAAATTAAAACAGAAATAAAACTAAACAGCTATTAAAATATTAGATTAGTATTAGCATTCGATTTGCTTTATAGAGATAATTTTAAAAGTTAAACATTTAAACAATTTATGAGAACTAATATACATCAGATATGAAATAGTAGCACAATTGGAAACCTATCTATTCCTGGAGTCTTTATTAAGGGAAAATGAAATTCCTGCAAATCTTGGATATTATGGAGTCAATAGCATCACTGTCCCATATGTCACCACCTTCTTTGTGTCAGTGGGATAGCACAAAATTATCTGAGGTTGGATCTTCATTTTTTTGCACTTCGGTTGATATCAATCACATTGCGATGCTGATAAGCTGTTTCGCATTTTCAAGATTGGCCACCAGGTATACGAAAATTAAAATAATTCGCCCTATATATATATTTGTGTGTGTGTGTGTGTGTGTGTGTGTATATATATATATATATATATAAAACTATGATAATTTTTGAAAATGCGTTGTGTAAATGAAATACAATTAGAAGATGATATGCTTTGATGATGCATGATGCATCTCCTACTGTGCTGACATCTTTCTTGCAGCTTCTGTTTTTCTGAACACATTAAGGATGTTTAGGGATATACTTTTGACTTAATTACCTAGTTTATTCGGCATTATTCTGCATTTATTCTGCATTATGCATTTACCATAAATGAACATTTATTAAGTTGTCCCTGTCTTACTTTTAAGACTTGATCATCTTAAAAATTCTCTTAGAATTTAAATGGTGGAAATAACAGACAATAGAGGAATTGACACTACAGTAATATAGTAAATCATATTATGAACTATGGCATTTATTTTTTCTTTTTGATTTTTTTTTTCCCCTTGGTGAAAGTTACATACAGTATACATATCTATATACATACTACAGTATGTATATAGATATATGGATGAGGATACATTACCTGTGACATCTTTTGTTAGTATTTGCACAATACCTGTGGAAGAGAAATCCAAGATTGATTTAAAGGCCAAAGCTTAAAATAAATAAATATGGTCAGCATCTATTATACATAAGCAGTTAGATGCTTATGAACATACATTTGTTTATTTGCAAACAATGATGATGCTAACATGCATATCTTAAGCGGCTATAAATGTACCCTTTTTTTTACTATCACAGTCTTGAAATGTAGGCTCTTTACATTTGGTAATTCTACAAAGTGCAACTGAGGCTAATGGGAATGTGGTTTACTTTGGTTATAAACCAAATTGACCTGATGACTTTGCTGGAAGAAGAGTCAGGAGACCACCAAAGTTTGTAGCATTCATGCAAGGAGGGCTGTGTTTCTTTAATCTGCTTGTACAGTCCCTACAGGAAGGTGCTTCCTCAGACACTCCATTATTTATAATGTAGCACATGTTCTAAGCATAGCCTTATTTGAAGAAGCCAAAGGAGAGTTGGCCGACATCAGAAATGTTTTTAAATTGCATGGTTGTTGAGAACAAAGAGATGGCCACACAATGAGATCATAAGATATTTTTTTGGAAGGTTTTGACCTAGAACAGCACTGCTGAGCGTATTTGAAATAGATAACCTCACAGGAGAGCATCTGTTAACACGTGCAGACATTTATCAATATTGATTGTTGTATTTTCTTGTGTTGTGATGACAGTCGTGACTTAGATTTTTTCAGCAGCCCACAGTCAAGACACTGATAATGACTCCACAGGTATTTTTGGACACATTTGTCTAGTACTTATTGTTTGTTTGGTTGACTGACTAACTGTATTCTGGTTGTCATGGATACAGGTATAGTACATAACGCACATAACACACATGTGCACACACAGACACCCGCACACTCTCTCACAGACACACAGACAGCACTGTGACTCCAGGGGTTGATGTGCCTCAAATAGAAATGCAGAGATGAGTCATCCACTGAGCTACTGCAGTAGAAACACACACACATACCCACACCTTTAACAGATGTGTTTAGTATGTGAGACCATTAAGATGTCAGACATGTTTCCCAGTCAGTTGCATCTCTGTCTGTTGCTGCCAAACTGATTGAACATGAAGATGGAGGGTAACATAAGAAGCCTTAAATGAATAAGAATTGGCTTAAAAGAAAATCAATGCAGTATTTACACTTCTCTCCTGTCTGTGTGTTTAGTCTCTCTGCTTGTGATTCATACTGAGGCAGCCCTGAATTTGCTTGAGGACACACAGAGCTGTTTACACAGAAGGTGAGGGTTATGATTAAGGATGAGGGAGGTGGGATGAAGGGGATGATGAAGAAGCTATGTATACATGCAAAAAATGTCTTAATCAGATTAAAAATGTGAGTGATTGGAAATTCCGAATCCACTGTTTATATGGACACTAAATCAAATAATCCGATCATGACGTGTATACATGCACCAGGCTTTAATCAGAATAGCAGCATTTTGACATGCGCAGATTTGTCCAATTTCCCTAAAATAACCACAGAAGAAGTTGTACTTCCGCCTGTGCTGTAAACAGATGCCGATGTGGCTACACTTTACACTTTGGTGCTTTTCCCCATAATTTAAACAATCAAGCTACTGGCTCAGCAAAGCATAAGGCTCCTGCGTTATAAGAGGACAGAGCAGGAGAGCATGAGCATCCCTCCAAGTTTAGTGCTGCTGTCATTTCATGTTGGCAGAGAGCACACATACACAGCGCGAAAGTGCAAAGTGTGGCCACATCAGCGTCTGTTTACAGCACAGGCGGAAGTACATCTTCTTCTGTGGTTATTTTAGGGAAATTAGAAAATTCTGTGCATGTCAAAATGCTGCTATTCTGATTAAAGCCTGGTGCATGTATACGCACGTCATGATCGGATTATTTGATTTAGCGTCTAAAAAACCGTGGATTTGGAATTTCCATTCCCTCAAATTTCTACTCTGATTAAGAAATTTTGCGTATATAAACATAGCTAGGTGAGAAATCATTGCACATTGTACTGTCTTTTGTAAAAACTACATTAGCATTGTTTGTATAAAGCCTGATTCTTTGTTTATTGTAATCTATGTACTCTGACTTCCCATTGCTCTCTGCTAAAACACTGGAACCCACTCCTTAAAGTACAGCTTCGCTTAGGTCTGAGCCGCTGAATGGAACAAATAAGAACTATATATAGCAGCCAGCAGTTTCAATTAATAATATCCACACTGACAGTAAAGTGAAACAAGTGAGCAGTCCAGATTTGAATGTAGAGCGATGGTCTGTGATTCTTCACGACATTGCCCAGGTGCAACTCACCTGCAAAATATTGCAAATGTATTGAAACCTGTTTTTATTTAATAGAAATTTAAATGTATCATGAATTACACATACGTTTTTCTATTTAAAGGATAACTTTCCAACGCAATAGAGTCAGTTTATCATAAAACTGCTGAAGCATGAGCTTGTGAAAATACATAATTAGGAAGACTACACACCAAACAGTTGCACGTTACATTATTGTGCTGTTTCATAGTCACCAAAAGCCATGAATGAACCTTTTTACACTAATCCATCTGCGACACATTTTATCGTACAGTATACACAAATTTTCACAACTAAACATGAAGTTTCAGATCATTCTGTCTCTGCAGCTGTCAACATTTCCAGTCTTGTAGCGATATTCACCTCTTTATTCTGCGCCTTTGCCATCTTTATGATTGCAACATCGAATTAACTTTTGAACTGACAAACATCAAATGTGTAATTCATAGCAGAGTTCAGACTGTATCAAAAAATGATTGTCTTTTACCATTAACCACCAATATATACTGTATATTAACGTGAAATATGGTCTAGCTAAATGCTAACATAATTTTGCTTACATGGTCACTATAACATTATCAGCATTCTGCTATACAGCAGATATCACACTGACCATGTTCAGCATTAATTTACCTCGTTACTTTAGTATGTTGGCATGCTAATATTTTCTCCTTAGTATCTATCTATACGTATCTGGTCAAAGAGTGGAACTAAAGTATCAGTGTTGTTATATATTTAAAGAATCACCAAATCCATCCAAGAGTCACTGAGGTATTTTTGTGCCACCCCTACTGAAGGCTACTGTAATGAAGCGCAACAAGGTGCCTCTTCATGTAGATGGGAAGAGATAGCAGCATTAGCAGCCTTCTTTTAACCATGATTTAAAAAAAGGTGACCCATCTTCCACTACAAAAAATGAAAGTACATCAACACACAGCGTGTTGATGAACCGAAGTTTGATTGACGGGTGATCTCTTGGCAGTACCGTGCAGAAACATGACAGTGCTGAACCCCCCCACCCACGAGCTTTAAGCTTACTGCTCCCTCTGTCTATTTTTGTCTCTAACTCCTCCTCCCTGGCAAGTTATTTTCAGCTGTAGTCCCTCCATCCACCCCCCACATCTCCTGTGTTAGTAAATGTGTCTCTTCTCTACCCTTCCTGTTCTTTAATCTTAAGCAAAAAAAACTCAGCTCATGTAACACAAGAGAGACCACAAAAAAGGAATGAATGAATCTGAATGGCGGGATTTATATTCCCTGTCTTGTCCATGTTTTGATGCTTGCTGAAACAAACAAATAGTTCATGTTGCCCCCCTCTGTTCGACCAACTTCTTTCCCACCCAGTGATCTTCTTCCAGCCTCTCTCTCTCCCACTCGCCCATCTCTCCTACTCTTTCCAACACTCATTCAGCTTAAACGTCACACACACACAGCAGTCACTATCAGGCGGTGAATATTAGCCATCTGACCAGCAGCTGTTTCTGGTCGCTGTACACGGCTCGGCTCTCCAGCAGCCTGACCCTCTTTGCATTTTCAGGCGAAGGCTGTTTTTTCTGGGAAGATTTGAACTCGCTCATCTTTGGCAGCCCAGCCTTTCCGCTTCTTTGCATTTCCTCTCTTTCTCTCTTTTTTATTATACTAACCCGCTCCCCCCTTCCTTCCATTTCCCTCTCTCTGTCATTCTCTCAGCACTTCGATCTAATTTTGGAAGCATGGAACCTCGGGGAGCGCTCTCCCTAAGCTATTTACGTCCTCGCTTCTCCTCCTCTTCCTCCTCCTCCTCCACCTCCTCCTCCTCCTCATCCTCTCCTCTCCCTCTCGTCATTCAGGAGGAGAGCAGTGTGAGGATCCTTTGATGCACGCAAGCAGGGGAATTCAGCTTCTCCTCGTCTCCTGTTTTTTTGTTATGTTGTTGCTGCGGGAAGCGGTAAAGAGGCTGCAGCGACACCGCTCTCCAACTGATCCATTCCATCACTTATGGGCTTACGGAAGTGCCCTGCTTTGGAGTCTGTACACAGCAATTAGATTTCACTGATTCCTCACCGGTCTAGTTTTGCTTGCTTGATTTGTAGGGTAAAGACTGAGAGAGGCTTCAACGCCAGAAGAAGCAAACTTTTTTTTCTCCTTTCAGCTGCAAAACACCGGCCACTCGTACTGTTTCAGGAACCAGCAAAGCGTGGATCTGGACTCCAGGTGACTCAGGCCAGGTCATTACAGAGCCTGAATTTCCTAAATTTTAACTCTTGAAGCTGTTCATCTTTTCAATTTTTTTTAATTCCAATAGAGGGGAGGACTTGGGGAACGTGCAGCAGAGGCTATAACATTAGAAAGGAAGCACATCAAAGCACAAATCAAGGAATCGAAGACAGCGACAGGATACCATTGCTGAATTACACAACAAAAGCACAAGGAGTTTATTGACTTCACCTTGGAATTTTTTTAATGGAAGCTATTGTAGTTTCTATTTAATAACAAAGGCATATTTGAAAGTTCTTTTGAACAACAACAAAGTTTTTGATTCGTTGATGACTTGAATCCTAACAAAGCCATGTTGTTATTTCGGAAGAAGAACTGACTAGTGTTTTATGTTTTGGTGACAAAATAGAGTGCTCTATCTTGTCTTGGCATGCTGTTGCATCCTACGGTGTCAGGACTTATGCGCCATGTTGCAGACCATTTATGAGACTGAGTCCTGCTTTTCCTCTGCCGGCACAGACAGCCACCACCAACCTCTGGATCTCCTGAGTGGTAACAGGGGCTCCGGCACTGCCATGCCCACTGCCGGTGAGTCATCTCTGGTTAAGGAGAGGTGTGGAGGGGAGTGCCGACTGTGTGCTTGTTTTTTGAAGGGCCAATCAGACTAAAGCTTTGCATCCAGATATAAAAAGTGTTCATTATTTTGTATGAAAATCGGATAGGTGTGTGTGTGTGTGTGTTTGTGTGTTTTGCGCTCAGATTTTTTTGTTGATGAAATAAGCCGGACATTTAGTTTAGATGACTTTTCAAACTGTGAGTCACATGGCCCCAGGTAGGCACAGAGATGTAGGGAGGAGATACTCTGTGGGGTGCAATGGATAGTTGGAAATGCTGAGACGTTATAATACTTTGTCCACTTTATTAACAAGCTTTAATAACGCTAAGGCTCAGCACCTGACTACGATTCCAGCTGCTTGCCTTAACTCATCAAAATATGAACACAACGATCATCCACATGTTTTTATATCCATTTTTAGGTTTCGATTATCTGCAGTGTCCATAAACATCCATAAATCTGCTTTCAAATCATAAAAGTGTTGTAAGCACATCAACAGGTATCAAAAGAAAAAAATACCTAATTCTGCATACTTTTTGGTGCCTATTTACCAAACAAATATAGGTTCAAGCAGAAAAGGCTCAAGCTGCATCCCACAGTTAACTCATAAAATCTATTGAAACAATATACTTCCTGTTTACATCCTCCAAAGCTCCCAAATGATAGGAAGTGCAGCTGCAAAGCTTCAGAAATAGTAATCTTCCAAGGGAAAGACAAAACTTTAAATGTTGCACTACCATTTTGCTTTTGATGTTATTCAGGCTTGTCAACATGGTTCTTAACTTTCTTGGAACACTAACTCACTCCTCTCTTCATTTACATACTGAAGTTTGTTTGAAAACCGATGTAAAGATAAAAAAGTTACAAATTTTGAAGGGGCTGCTGAGGGTATTGATGCAGTATAATAGCATGTGAAAGGTATTCCTCAGTCTTCAAATCAGGTGTGTCCCTGATGCTGACTTCACTTTTTTTCAGGAGAAAAGGGCCATAAATGCAGTAGGCGCTGTTCCATAAATCACATCCCATAAATCTCCTGTGATTTCCAGCTTCTGCTATACAATGTTTCTTGTCAGCTCCAGGAGTATGGATACCTGTTTTGTTTGACAACCTTTGAAAATTGGTGAAACCAGGACACGACCTGTGTCTTTACCTTCAAGGCATTTATAAAATGTTGAAACACATGCAAAGGAGATTGATGCCCTCAGTGAGACTAAAGATGTCTGTTGTGGGTGTTCGACCTGTGGAGTTTTTACTACAGTAAAGTCCGCTGAACTAAGGAGTTGCCAACATGAGGTGGGTCGGGTTTAAAGTGTGGCTTGATGCCAACAGGTTATTTACTGGTACAAGCAGGACGCCCATTCAAACTAATCTTCTTTTCGCCTAATTTACAGTGCTTGCTCACTGGGCAACCCAGGTCAGCGTATATTTGTGCTTGTGTGTTTGAACTTCTTGATACTGTTGGCAGCCCCTTATGAGTAAGCAACACATAGGAGATCTATGCGTTTAAATTTAATAAAAAGCTTATTTTTCCATGTTTTCAATTTTTCCATCTTGTGTTCAAAATATTGTTGACGTCATCTTACCAAATAAATTTGTCTTTAATATCTGAAGAACTGGCCCTCTTCTGCAATGCGTTGCATATTCTTATGTATTGTTGATGCAGCTTAACGCGACACTGCTCAACATTTCAGTTAAATCCATTCCGCTTCATTCCTTTGCTGAAGATTTCGAACACCTCCTTGTTCTTGTTTGCTTTCTAACAGTTGAGAAATGTTCTCTTCTGCCCATATTTCCAGAAGGCATTTTTATTCATCATAGCTTCACGTTTGTCCCCTGCCACTCATTTTTTTGCAACTTGCTAACATCTCCTTCAGCCAAGAAAACAGTAAATGACATGTCGATAGAACGCTTCCCATGATAGGTGTGGATGGAGTTCACACCAGTCGTGATCTGCTACAGAGTTCATTTGGAAGCGGTCTGAGACCACCTCTTTCAAGTAGACCAGAGTTTGGTTGTTTGGTTTGGACCAGAGGTCTTGGACAGCATTCAAACCAACCCAGACAAATCGCACCAGAAGGGTAAATCCAGGGTTCGGTTCAGCTGGACTAAACAAGGCTGGTGTGAACGCAACTAAGAGATCTTGGTGGGACACCTGCTGCTGTTTCAGTGAGTGCCCCAGGGAGAAGAGAAAACCAACTGCCACCATGGAGTAGGAAATTTTAGTTAGCTCAGTATGTGCTTACATTATGATGTGCAGCTAGTGAGGCTAATTAACATTAATTTTAAAATAGCCCAGGTAAAACTAACTGCATCACATTAAATCACATGGGGAGCTAAAAATAAAAGTAGGCTTTACTCATCAGAGCATTGAGTATAAAGAAAGTAGCCTGATCAATATGGTATAAAGGATGATGTGAAATGATAGTAACAGTAACAGCTCCCCAGTCAAAGAATCTGTTTTTAAAGGTCAGACCAACTAATCAGATGTGTGACGACTTTTGTTATTTCACAGTGGCAATCGTAGGATTAGCCAATTCACAAAGAAAAACAGGAAATACTTAGGTTTAGATATAATTTTGGTATGTAATCAATCAGTTTGATAGGGCACTGGGATACTTTGGGACTACATTTGCCCACCACGCCCATGCCTACATCAAAAATAGCTAAAATGCTCCATAGAGCCAAGTGAAACTGCAGAGTTGGAAATCATTTTTGTGGGTTCATCACTATGAACTTCTTTACATTACCAATATTCAGCAGCTTTAAAAATATGCATACTTACTGTGTAAATGACATCAGATGCTTTCAAGGACATTAACACAACAGACAGCTTCTGCTGCAGATGACCTACAGTCTGCCAGCCCATAATACTTTTGACCCACCCTCGATCTCTATAGCAACACTTCACATGTGACTCCTCTGTCTCTGTAAGCTTCTAATTTGACTAAAGTACACATAGCCATTATACTATTTTTACCTCACTCTCTCTCTGTCGCTCTTTTCTCTCTCTCCTCCTCTTTTGCCTTTTTTTTGTTTTGCAACACTGACGTCATGGTGCCTTTTCTCTTTTAGCAATGGAGAAACAACAAAACAGGGAGAAAGAGATGGGGACAGAAGAATATTGGTTTCCAGAAATACCTCCCAGCAGCAACAGCAATGTAAAACAGGAGCAACAGAAACAGCCTTGACTTGAGACTACACAGTACTGTCTTTCTTTTTTGTGTCTCAATGAATCATTTTTATTAGCAGTGGCAAACCCTGGCCTGCACATATTGCAGCATCAGAAGAGAAGACCAGAAGTGTAGATTGTCTCTAGGAATCACAGTGAAGAGCCTCCTGTGAAAAACAACTACCACACCAATTTTTTTTCTTTGTTAAACCGCCGTCTTTGAAGTTTACTTTCCATGTTTTTGTACTGCACCTCCCAGAGAACAGCTGTCCTGTTTGAGCATCTGTGGGTAGACTTTTCCTTTGTCCGTTGTTGACAAAAACTATTGACTTCTTTTTTGTGTTTGTTCCAAATCAACTGGATACAAAATCTTTGCCCTATAGCAGGAAAAAGGGCAGTGTAGAAAGGCAAACTGCTTTCATTATCTGGGTACAGGCTGGATCACACTGACACACTCCTGTCAGAACAAGAGTTGGAGAGTCGAAGATTGTTGGTTTGTAGTATAGACTACTTATGTTTAAACTTATGTTTAAATAAAAACAACCTCACCTATGGAAAACTGCAACAAGTAGTCAGTTAGTAGTCC
>KV751337.1:5309870-5325518 GCA_001698575.1 Mola mola
TTAAGATAATAAATCTGATTATACCATGTTGTCAAATGTGAATGTTTTTTCAGCTTGCATCAGAGTAAATAAAATATTTTTTTTCATTTTGGGCTGTTGGTTGACCAAAACAAGTAACTTACTGAAGTTGTCTTCGGCTCTGGGATAATGAGAATACATTTTTAGATCATTATTATTACTAATAAGAACAGAATGGGCAGATTATTTAAAAAAAAGAGCCCTCCTAATGTCTCAAGGCCATATCTTTATCAGCTTTGTGTAGCGGAACCGTTCGAAATCATTTTCATTTCGTCAATGCTGACTATTGTAGGACCATTCCCGTCATGATGACTAAGGTTGATACCAACTTGTATGAGACGCATTGTGTAGCTCTGTATTCAGCAGAATCCGTCTTTCAGTACTTTTTGTGTTCCCTCGAAGGTGTATTTCCAGAGCCAACTATCGAAAACTACCAAGTACCAAATGTCAACTATCTGTCTTGGTTATTAATTTTTGATTAGATGTTTTGTGATATCAAATAATAATTTTGCTTAGACTTTATGGTTGTTGTTACTCTATTATTGTGCTGACAGGATTAATACAATTTATTCGTTGTTAAACCATAGACTGAAATGTCTCCATGAAACTTGGTTCCCACATTAAGCAACCTGATCATTTAAGGACCCTCCTCGGGTTAAAATTTCATTTTCCCAATACTTTAGGACAAAGTAACTTAAGTGCTGATGACATTACCATTGACATTGTCAGCTGTATTCGAATGTAAACATATTTGATAAAACAAAAGAACAACACACCTAAACCCATAATGTGTTGTTTTTTTTTAAATATTTGAATAAGTATATTAATAATATAGTAGATATATTATGATATATTATTAATGAGTTATTAAACTGCTGATTAAGATGATCATTGTCTTTCTATATTTCACAGTATGGCAGAGTTTTTAAGTTTATGTGTTTCGCACGTTTCTCACACTCGCTTATCCGTAGTAATGAGTTTTAACCACAGTTGTAGCAATAAACTACATTACAGCCATGGGCTATAGGCTACAGCATGAAGTATGTTGGAGCCTATGACTTCATAAGTGCGTCAACAGCGTTTGTGTAATTGCTCTCACTGAAGAAGGAGACAAGAATTCCCCGTCTTTGAAAAAGTTGAAAAAGTTCACTAACGTTGCTACATGGCTGGTATTGTTTTCATCCCTGTTCATCTGTTCCTGAACAAAAAAAACTTTAATTATTGCGAAATTTTACAAGGGGAATAACATGGGCAAGATCTTGAGCTGACCTCTAGAGCCGAAATTGACAGAATGGCAGACAGAAGAACAACCCATGACCCCTGTGATTTCTCGCAGGTTCCTAGCATTATAGCTTGACAGTGGCATAGTAGATTTCAGTCACAGAACACAGTCCTCACTGACACACAAACTCTTGCTTTGTACTGTATACTACACTATACACTATAAAAGTATTTCATAAATTGGGGATAAAGATTTGCTATGGAGGTGCTGCTGTTGAGCTGCTGCTGGTGTGCAGGCTTGCAGGCCACAGGATATTCTAGTAATATCCTGTTCCGCTAACATGAATATTTGCAAAACGAACATCTCCTTGCATGTTTAGATCAATTTGCTGATTTTCTTGTTGTGGTATGATAATTAAGTGAACATTTTTACATATTTGAATGTTATGACTGTAAGCTGCCCTATTATATTATGTACTTAAGCCCTATTACACACACAACAAAGTATTTGTACCATTATAAGGAGGAAAGCCATGCAGCACTACTGGGTGTCCAATCACACCTGTAGAATAAAAATTTCCCAATCAGGTTTTGCATCAAGCCAAACCCAAGACTGATCTAGTACTACAGAGTTTTATAATGTGTTGATCCAACAATCCCTTTCAATTAAAAAGAGGCAAAGGTGGAACTGATTTCCTACTCATTCATAACCTTTATAGCCCCTCTTTTAATGTATGTGGGGAAAAAAGCCTGTTTTTGTGATTGTGAGTTCTCAGTGCTGCGTTGGTGTGATGCCTACAGAGTCACATTAGCACTGAGATATAAACAGCTTTCTGTGTTCGTTTCTAACAAGATTCACTGACTGGTATCACAGTCTGTCTTTCATTCTTTTACTGGTGCATGAATTCCTAAGCAACAGTGAACTGCACTCAGTTTGACTGACTGAAATGTTGCCTCTTTGTCAGACTGTATGTTAGTGTGTGTGTTTACCAGACTATAAATGTCTTGGGTTTGACGTCAGACGCCGACTGCTGTGGAATGCTGCTCTCTTGCCAAGCTGACTGTTGTATACACACTCACAGACCGGTCTCTCACATACACACACACACACACACAGGGACAGTGTGTGTGTTGTAGTAGAAGGGGAGATACGTGCGTCACAGTGAAACGCCAGAATATTTGTTTAGGTAACTTAAATGTGAGAGGCTGGGCACACACACACACAGCCTTGTCGATCCCTAGCACTCAGTTCTAGGCTTTTCACTTTTCAACTTTTTCTTGAAACATCAGCAATGAGTAAGCTAACTAAATCATGGTTAACTGATTCTTCACAATTGTTGTGAAAGGAGAAAATAAATTTCACAAGATATAGTCAGAAATAAATTTGTAGTATATGCTGAGCTAAACAATTGTTTACTACATATACAGTGCCTATACTTTTCTGCTGTGTCGGGGCCTGAGGCCAAAGGTCAGAGGTCATGTTGCGACTGAAGACAGGGAAAATGAAATGATGAACTCTTTCCTATATTTCGTCACAATCCTTTTACACAAATTGGCTTGGCATGATTGGGGATGTTGACATTTGATTGGCTTAGAACCCATGTGTGCCAAAGAGTGCAAGGTGACCAATCAGAACACCTTGGCCCAGAGAGATCAGTCAGAGTGGGACTGCAGAGTAGGTAAACCCTAATTGAATTTCCTCTTTGGCCAGCAGACTGCGAATATCCTGTTGTCCTAGCATGCAGCAACATTTGGGATCTTCCAGGAACTAGCCTGATCCAATAGCAGGGGTCAAATAAGGCCATGGGAGTATAGTCAACACAGGCATGTGACAAGTCAAGGTCACTGCCATACTTATGGGCACATTGACAGACACTACCTGTGTTCCCCCTCTCCCAGCTCCCTATCAGTGAGCGTGCTAACCTGTGTTGGATCATTGCATGACCAAGAGTCAAATTAAAGAAATAGTCCAGATGACAACATACAAAGTCTTCCTCACACTCACAAACATGCACACGCACATGCAAACACACACACACACACATATACATTGTAAGCTGATTGCAGCAGCTAAGCTGATATCAGCTTCCAATCTGAGTCTTGCTGAGTCTTAGCATTGTAGCTTATATACATGAATACTGTAAAAATTCAAAACACACAAACACACAGTTTCAAATTGACCGATTGAAGTGAATAACCCAGGGTGTACGTTTAGCATTTGATTTCAATGTCCACTGAAGATACAAGAGACTTGGGGCCCGAAGGGATGCCTTCAGGTTGCTTCTTTACTCTAACAAATAATAAAACCCAAAGATTTCTCATTTATTGTAAGACACAAAGAAAAGCAGCAAATCGTGACACTTGAGAAGCTGGAACCAACAAATATTTGATGTTTTTGCTCGAATCAACTTTTTAGAATGAGGAAAAGAAAGCTGTTTAAAGGAGCTGAAAAATAACCACAAGAAGTCAGAAAATATATACAGCAGAAATCACACAGGAAACGGGAAAATATCTACCATAAATACTATAAAAACAAAAAAAACATACAAAAAAAATTAAAAACTACATTAAAACATACAAGAACGTCTTCAGATTGATACATGAACACAGAAAATCCATTTTTCTATAATATTATCCACTTTTTTGATTGCAGAGCTTTTAATTTAATTACATTTTTTGTGCCCTTTTTTCTTGCAGTGAGATGTTACCGATATTTGAGTAACAGTACTGGATACAAACATGCCTTAATTCACATTTTATGGAAACTCTGGTCAAATCTATGCGTTATTCATGAAAACCTGACTGGAATGTGTGTGATGAAGTATAGTAAAAAAATGTGTTTTTAGGGTCATCACAACATACATCTACTTAACGTCCAGGAATTTCGCCAAATACTACCTTTTTTTTTTTTAAAGGTGAGCAGGATCCAACTTTTATATTAATTGGTTCAGAAAATGTCCCTATTTAAAGTTGGAGTTTATATCTTCTGGGAATCAAGCAGACAACTCTATTAGTCAAGACAACTCTAATAACTCTGCTCCCCCTTTTTGGTATGACTGGGCTGCCATTGTACCACTCTTATACCATCTATGGGGATTAGCATGTGCATCTACCCCCGCTCTGAAATGACCTGTGATTGGACGACAAGTAGTGTTAAAGGCTAAATTTTAGTAAACTCTGAATACAGAGCCCAAATGAGGTGCAGAATTCTAACCTTTTTCAGACCACTTGAATTACAATATTCTCAAAGGTTAGTACAGAATTTTTGTCTAATGATACCAAAAATAAATTACATACCCCTGCTGTAATGTTACCCAAAGGGCTGTTATTGTAGCTGAAAAAACTGATAACAAAAGAGTGTGGTCTAAACTAAGGATGCACCGATATTAAAATATTGGGTGATACCAGTATACCCATATTAAAATTTTCTGTCATGGCTGATAGCCGATATTTACTGATGTCGATATAATCTCTATTAAAAATATGTTTCTAATAATAATAATCTGATAATCAAGTTTTCTAAACTCTGAAACACACTAAATCAATAACATGATTATTATCATGACTGATAGTGGCCACTGCCTGCTCTAAATGTAACGTACATGTAACCTCTGTCCTCACAAACTTCACGTGTCCAAACAAGGCTATAACCTAGCCTTGATGATTACTTTTGTTGTGAATTGTTGCTATAAAAATAATATTGACTTGACCATTTCAAAAGGAATTAGATTGTGCTATAACTCCATCCTTTGTACTCTATGGAGCTGCAGAAGCAACAACTGTCAATTCAGTTTTACTGGCCACTCAAAACTTGAAGGCAGAGTGAAGTTTCTTTGTTGAGGAAAAACCTCCTTCATTAGTTGAACCGTGGGTTTTGTGTTGAGCACTGACTTCCTCCTTGATGGAGGTCTGACAAGTTTTTCTCATTAAGTCGTAGTTATTATTATGGAATTTGCATGTTCTTCAAAATAGTCTGCCTGATATAGATCTAGATTAGATATAGATTTTTAACCTGAAAGTCTGGTCTTCTTGGTGATGAAAAACTCTGGCCTGTTGTCGTGTGTTGGCTTTTAAAGTTGGCTATCACTACTTTTAAAAGTATCAAATTAATAACACAGTAACCAGTAGTATTTAAAGTCAAACAATTCCTGCACTCAATTACTTTTGTATATTTTTTCTTGCACCCAAATCAAAGTAACCATTTTTTGATTTAATGCAGCTCATGATTGGCCATCTGAGCATTTGGCAGTACAGTGGTGGCGTTTTACACAAATGAATGCTTCCATTGACATAATGGCTATCAAATTAAGTTCTGTCTTGGTATCTGTGCCACTAGAAGGATGCTTGTCTCATAATTACATAAGCACAGCAGCCAGCTCTACTCATTTTATAGCTTGAAGCTTTACTGACAAATTTGCGATGAGGAATTGTTGCCTCCGTAAGCGCGACATATTTCAAAGTCAGCTAACACCACTGGGGTGCCTCAACAGGAAATCAATATTAATCTTAATATTAATCGTAGTGATTAGCCCAAGTAGAGGCTACAAATCCAGATCAGTACAAAACAGACAGGAGGGAGGGACACCTTTGCAGTGTGATGTTTTCTGTTACTCTCATTTCTGTAATACAACAGTGCATAGGCCTGCAGTCCTCCTTGCTTTCCTTTTGCCATAGTGCTATAAATAACAGCATGTCCCTCTGATCATTTGTCTCTTTGAATATGTATGGCACATGCTAACAACACTCAATTAAAAAATTGAACTGCCTCTATGTGTGTGATTGGTGTAATAGTCTGATAACATTTTTCCAGACTAAAAAATCGCTCTTTCTCTGCCTGTCTCTGTTTTCTCTCTGTCCTGCAGTTGTGGAGGTGAAGAGCAGCCTCCCATTGGGCATGCAGAGCCCAGTAGGAGCAGCCAGCGAACAGAGGGGAGGAGGTGGAGAGGGTGGTGAGTCCTTGAGCATGGGTGTCCTGTCAAAAAGGGGTTAGATCTAGCAGGTTGAATGCTCCTTAAAAGGGAGGCTATATAAGAGGTTTTAGGACATTCCAAAGGTGGTTGGTTGGGTTTTACTGAAGTCTGTTTTCTACTATGTGTTTAAGCCATGTGTCCTACAGAGGGAGCTGTGTGAGGTATCATAGATTGTATTGAGAGAGCTGAAGACCGCAAGTTTGAAAATGAGAAAAATCTTAAAAACAAACTAAAAAAATGTAGAGGCTGCATTAGCTGCTGCTAGCATAGCACAGTCAAATGTCAGACTACACTGTTGGCCGTCAAAATGCATAGCGGCTAATACATATAGGCTCTGGGATTTTATTGTTTCATTAAAATGTAGCACTAATGTATAGTATGACTCAGTGAATGCATTTAATCAGTCAAATTCAAAGAAATAGTCCTCAAATCTGTGCAGTATGTGATGTTCTGTAGGAAGTGTATCTGTATCTAGTCTTATTACAAATTAATGTTGTATGTACAGCACTGTAAATACCTACAGTGGTTTATACTTCTGCACGTGGTCCTCAGAATGTATTCAACATTCAGATATGGACCTTCAGTTATGTAAGATTGAGTAACCCTAGATTAAGCTGCCCCAAATTGAATAAAGTAATTAGCTCCATTGATATTATAAATCATAATCCAAAATGTTAATTTTCCATAATCAGTGATTTTATTTTTAGTATATTTTTTGTGAGTATATTTTGATGCCAACAAGTTTGTGCTTTTTTTTTAACTTCAGGATTTATTTTTGTGACCACTACTACTACTTACAGTATTGCTATAGTGATAGTGTTTAATGACATATTGACCTTGTCCTTTTATTTCTTATTAAATGGGTGACTACTTCAATGCTAAAATCATGTTTATGTTTATCTATTTACTAAACAGTGATTGATTCTGGATTAGGTGTTTACTTCTGCATTTTGATTTAAATTATCCTGGCAAAATAAAGTTGCTTGGGAGCGCGACTTTTTTCACTTACTTTGTCAAAAAGATTGTTGGTTTCAGTCTTTTAAAACATTTCAATTGCTGCGTGGGTTCTTTCCGGGTACTCCAGCTTCCTCCCACAGTCCAAAAACATGCAAAACTGGGGGTTAGGTTAATTGGTCACTCTAAATTGCTTGTAGGTGTGAATGTGAGTGTGGATGGTTGTTTGTCTCTATATGTCAGCCCTGCGATGAACTGGCGACTTGTCCAGGGTGTACCCCGCCTTCGCCCGAAGATGCTGAGATAGGCTCCAGCCCCCGCGACCCCTAACAGGATAAGCAGTAGAAAATGGATGGATGGATAAATTGCTGCTTTGGGCTGCTGGTTCGGACAACAGAAGCGCTTTAAAGATGTGTTTTTGAGGCACACTGTTCAGAAAATTAATGTAATCCAAAAGTATTTTGACAGTGACACTGTTTTTACCATTTTGCCTCTGTACACCACCACAATGGATTTGAAAAAAAGCAATCAAGATGAGATGAAAGTGTAGACTTTCAGCTTCAATTTAAGTTGTTCCATGCAAATATGGCATTTACCATTAAGGAATTATAGCCACTTCATATAAAGTACCTCCAATTTCAGGGGCTTAAAAATATTTGGACAACTGACAAGTCAAACGATGCAGATAAAAGGTCTATAGTTGATTTCAGGTGTTGAATGGCATTTGGCAATAGTTTGACTGTAGCTATCAATGTGAAGTCCAGAGATATAAATACAAGTGACGGAGGCCATCATTTGGCTGAAAATCAAAATAAATCTATCAGAGAGATAGCAAAAACTTTAGGAGTGGCCAAATCAACAATTTGGTACATTCTTAAAAAGAAAGTGTACACTATTGAGCTCAAAGACATCAAAAAGGCTGGAAGAACAGCTAAAGTGGATTATCGCAGTATACCTGTGGCAAATTCATGTTTCAATCATAATATATTCTTTCGTTGTTCACTTTCTAGGAAACGTAGACATGTAGGAAACTGCTACTAAATTAGGAGCATTTACACAACAGAGTGAGGAAGCAGCAGCAGTTAGCAGCTAGTTAGCAGTCCTACAGTGTTTTAAATGTTGTTTAAGAAGCTATGTTGTCAATAAATAAAGCTCCAGTATCTCCAGATCAAGGTGGTGTCTGTTGTGTGCTTTTTCACTGCTACTGCTGCTGAAAGTGAAGGAGTCATTCCTGAAGCACATTTCCTTTTCCCACACACAGAGCCGGAAAATGCTAACAGTGACATTCAGTCTACACACATTGCCACATTCTGAGAGATAAACAAGAGAATATCTTCATGCTGAATTTCTTTTCAACCTCTGCTACATTCATAGGGCACTCTTCCTTGCGCAAAACACATTTTTGAAAGGTGCTTCACACTTTGTAGCATTATAGTCATGACATCATACAGCTCTAACCTTACCCAGACTCATTTCATGTTCAAAATGTATTTAGGAGTTGATTGGCGGAACCAAGATTAATTTGAAACTAGGTCTTGATACCCATCCCTAGGAATGATTCTTTGGACAGATGAAACCGAGATAAAATTGTATCAGAATGATGGGGAGAGAAAAGTCTTGAGAAGGAATAGAACAACTGATGATCCAAAGCAGACCACATCATGTGTCAAACATTGAGGAGGCAGTGTTATGGTATGGACATGTATGGCTGCCAATGGAACGGGCCCACTGGTGTTTACTGATGATATGACTGCTGACAGAAGTATCAGGATGAATTCAGATGTGTATAGGGTTAGTTCTCTACTCGCCTTCAGCCAAATGCTATAAAACTGACGGCGCTTCACAGTGCAGATGGATAATGACCCTAAACATACTGCAAAAGCTGCTCAAGACTTTTTGAAGCCAAAGATTTGAAATATTCTTCAATGGCCAAGTCGCTCACCCAATAGAGCAGCTTTTTAGTTGCTGAAGACAATCTGAGGGCAGAAAGGCCCACAAAAAGTAGCAACCAAAGGTGGAAACAACCTAACAAATACTATTGTTATATTTGGAGGTACTCTGCATAAAATGGCTGTAATTCCTATATGGTAAATGTCATATTTTTCTGAAACCTCTAAAATTATAGCTGCAAGTCTGCACTTTGATCACATTTCGATTGTTTTATTTCAAATCCATTGTGGTGATGTATAGAGGCAAATGATAAAAACTGTGTCATTGTCCAAATACTTCTGGACCTAACTATACATGTTTTGAATCTGGACCAAAATAGCACCAAGAGCAAACCTACGCAAACACAGAATCAAAGCGAGGAGCCCCTTTCAGATGAATCTGGCAGCCCAGTTCCCAGGTTTAGGTCATTTGAGAATATTTTTGGTCATCAAGTGGTCTCACAGTGGTTACAGAAATTTTGGACCGATTAATTTCCTATATTAAAAAGAAAATAAAACATGAAATTGTGAAAGAAAAAGAAGCTGAAAAAAGAAAAGAAAAGAAAAACTACAATTTTATTTTAAAATGATTAACTAAAGTGACCATGGAATAATTATTAATAACCTTCTGTCTCTTTCTGCCTTTCCAGGTGGTGGACCAGGAGAAGGCCCAGGTGGTGGCAACAGCGGAGGAGGAGGAGGCCCAGTGGACCTACGGACAGAGTCCAGGGTGGGGTCTCTGTCTGGTGGTGCAGCAGCAGTTGACACCAACCTGAGAGAACAGCAGCTCCAGCAGGAGCTTGTGCTGCTCAAACAGCAGCAGGAGCTCCAGAAACAGATGCTGTTTGCAGAGTTCCAGAAAAAACATGAAGTGCTCACAAGACAGCATGAGGTCCAGCTACAGGAACACCTAAAGGTAGATAGTCAGGTATTTAGTCTGACAGAAAGGACACCAGCTGTCCAGCATGTCAGAGATTCAGCTTGTCAGCTGGTTTATTTGTAGTTTAGTAAGATTTGTGTGTGTGTGTAAGCAACAACAGGAACTGTTGGCTGCAAAGCGGCAGCAGGAGCTGGAGCAGAAAAGGAAACTAGAGCAGCAAAGACATGAAGAACAGGAGAAACATCGACTGGAGCAACAACTGCTGCTGCTGAGGAACAAAGAGAAAGGCAAAGAGAGTAGGTCATACCGCCATCCTGCAAACGTTTCCTTCGTCTCTACAGGCCCTCTGTGTAACAGCTGTGATGGATCTGACTGCTATAATCTCTTTGATGTGTTTCGGGAAGGTGCCATTGCCAGCACAGAGGTGAAGCTGAAGCTACAGGAGTTCCTTCTCAGTAAGAAAGAGCCTGGCATCGGTGGACTGAACCATTCCTTCTCTCCAAAGTGCTGGTAAGGATCCTTTCCTGGACACAGCAGTGTAATGTTACTGTTTCAGACTAAAGATAAATACTTGTAAGACCGGCGGTACTTCTGCTGTTTCCACACAGTGTGTCAGTTAGATGTTATTGCAGTTAAGAGTGTGTGAAAACTATGTAACAAGCAAGCAGAGAAGGAAAAAAAAAAGAAAAGTAATGGATTAATGGTTGGAAAGTCCAGCTTGCTTGTGCAGCTTCCTGGTGTTATAGTACCATCGAACTATTGGAATACTGGAATGTATCGGTATATTCACTTTTATATATTTTTAGGATTAATATTTGTGTCCATTTAATGATTTAAAATGAACATGTGAAAACATAAATGGGAAAATGTTGATCACACAGTGAAATGTTGTTTGACAGTGTTACTATGGCTAGGTGTGGGATTAAACTGGTTATATTTGTACTTTCTAAAAGTCTTTTCCAACAATTCTGCATGATTCTGTTTGTACTAATTCTACAGTTTCACAACAGCTGGTGAACTGTGTGTGGAAGAGGCTTGTTGTAAAAACAATTGTAAACCGATGTGATGCCAAGTGACAGCTCAAAAACCAGGTGTATTAACATGCTTAAAACAACAGCACAAATACATTACCATGAAACTTTAAAGGATTTGCATCAATCAGTAAACTTACAGTATAGATGAAAGAACAACTTCCTCTGTAGAGCCCATAGAGGGGTAACATTACAGGAAGGATTTATTGTTCAATGTAGTAAATCCATCATGATTGTTGTTCTTTCTTACAAAGCATAAACACATATTAAAAAATGTGATAATTGGTTGCTGAATAAACCTTTTATCTCACCAAAATAATTTTTGATATGTGATATTGATATTTCATATGTTTCTGTGTGTGACAGACAGAGAGAAAGCGCAAGTGGGATGCACACCTTCAAATAGAAATTCAATCTATGGCAAGCAGAGCTGATATTTTGACAGACTACTGCAAATAATTAAGATCTTGTGTGAACCCCTCTAGTGTGATCCTTCCTATTATCCTGCGTAAATTTGTCAGGACAGGGAGGCTTGACTTGAACAAGCAGCTTTTATCTCTCACTTAGTGTTTCATTGACTTTCTAACCAGAACCTAAACATCTCAGAATCTGTAAGTTAGATTAAATCAATTAAGACTAATGATGGTGACTTACAGAATGTTCTACACTGCCTTCCAATAAGGACTCTACTTAGGACAAAGCGTGAGGTCGCGGTTCAAGACATGGCTGGAAGTTATTTCCTTGAATTCTCATCATGGGCAATACAGCTCTTAACAGCACTCTGGTATATGTCTGCTCTCAGCCATTCACACGACAACATGCATTCTGTTGAAAACCTGGTCAAATTCTGCTTTGAGAACCACCATTCTCACCAAGGAATTGTTATCGTTGTTTTGAGGCTAATGGATGTTTTATTTTTGACTTGTGAAACATTCAGTACTGATCATCATCACTCTCACAATGTTGTACAGAGAAGTATAAAATTGTGAGGACGTTGCTTTTCACAAGAGACATTACATTACACCAAGTCAGTTTATAATGTTTCTGTTGTTCACAATTAGCATGAAGCAAGCTTAATATCAACACAAATTTCAAAAATGGTTCCTCACAGATTTCATGTTTACTAGGTTAATGAATGGGAATGTATCATGTTTGAACAGTGCTATGAGCAATATGATGTCATATCCAGAAAATTTTTCATTAATTAAAATCACATCATGAGAAACTGTCAGGTTTCCATTTCAGAAAAAGCTTTTTTGTGAATCCATTATACACCACTGTTTGGCAACAATAATCAGTCAAAGAAAAGGCACAGAGAAAATAATACCCACACACTTACTCACAGGAAAAAACAGGAAAGGCTTTCTAGGAAATGTACGAAATTCCTAAATTAACAACGTTTACACAAAGCAGACTTACAACAAATGACATAAGTGAATAACTTAAACACTTCACTGCTTAATATTGTAATAGCTTTCCCAGCCAGTCAACTCACTTTCTGTGTGCATGTGCATTCAGGGGAGCCCAGCACACCTCCCTGGAGCAGAGCTCTCCTCCACAAAGTAACACCCCGGAAAATCCTCTTTCTTACAAACTGCCCCCACTGCTCGGGAACTACGAAGGCAAAGATGACTTCCCACTCCGCAAGACAGGTAGGAGAGACAGACTGAGGCTGTGCATGTAGAGTATTTGTGTGTGCGAATATGTGTGTGAGTTTTGTCACTCAGTATGCAAAAGGACTTGGTTGAGGAACTATGCGGAGGAAGAATGTCGTGGGTTTATTTTAAATGTGTCTGAGTCAGTGTTAAAGTGACTCACTAGCGAAGAGGTAGACTGAATCTCACACACACAGCATCATCTCTAAACATGTGTGAAACTGGTTTGGTGCTGATTGTCCACAATGCCCCACCCCCTGAGTTGTTATTGCCCTCTATTCAACTTAACATTATCATATGTGGCACATATGACAATGCTTGCAGATTTACCACTAAAATATTGAGTAATCTTTGAATCAACGTCTGTTTCCACCCTCATGTTTAAGTGCATCTTCAAGTTCTGCTTGTTAGTGGAAATGACAGAAAAAATTCAGAAACCTGAAATATTATAAAAGAGTTGTGATTAATCATGATTAATTACAATTTTAGAATACTAGTACAATACTAATGTATACAATACTAAACATATTAATATGATAATAATAATATGCAATATGATATACTATTATGATAGTAATAATAATGCAATAGTATTAGAATACTACTATAAGTATAATATATATTTATCATCAGTGAGGTGTGCTGTTACATTGAGGTAGTAATGGTTATTTACTGATGTGCAGTGGTCTCCTGAAGGAGCAGTAAAATAGCTTTAATAGCTTTTTCAGGGTCAAATAGTGAATGAATTCCTGTAATAAAACTTCTCTTCAAAAGTGGGTGGTATGATGGGTCACATGAGGCAATCTAGATAATACCTTGAAGCTCTGGTCCTCAAATATGTTGTTGATCTTGGGACTTGGCAATATAAGTATCATTCTCCTGATATGACTATACTGTATATATAAAGTTTGAGATTTTGAATTTTCAGAGTGTTCTACCTGTTTTGATATTTATCTATACTGCCTTCAGTCATTTAATCCATGTTACTAATGATTATCAAAAAAATGTGTTTATGTTTTATTAGATTAGCAATAATAATTCTCCCAGTATTGTTTATATGGTCAAAAATGTTGTGATATTTGATTATGTGAACCAGTCCTAGCATTTATGAATAGCTTTTGAGGATACATATCACAGTATATTATATGCATTGTGATATTATATTAAGGCTTAGTCTTATTTCAAGCTTCTGCAGTGGGAAACTGCTGGTTGTGTTAGTCATGAACAAGTATTTTCTGAACCAACCGGTAACCCCACAAACTCATGTAACGGTGCTAAGAAAAAATGATGCATCAAATTTTACTGGAAGTAAAGTTTCCTTACTGTTTTAGCTGGTGAGTGAGTACATCATGCATCTTAGCAACACAGCATAGCTTTATTGTCCATGCAGCTGCAATTCTGAGTGATTCGAGTGAAACTTATTAAGACCTTTGATCTGTAATATTTATCCATTTAGGAAGTATCAAATTAAGTAGGTGAGTTATTTTAAAATATCCTGCTCCAATCACTGATCTTTTTGTGTGAAGTGCCAGGAATGATCAGTTGTTACAGTTTTAAGCGGAAGCAGCTTTCATTCCCTCATGCTTTCACTCCAACTCTGGATCTCCCGTCCAGTGTCTGAGCCTAACCTGAAAGTACGTTCACGGTTGAAGCAGAAGGTGGCGGAGAGGCGGAGCTCTCCACTGCTGCGCAGGAAGGATGGAACTGTAATCAGCACCTTTAAGAAGAGAGCCATAGAGATATCAGGTGAACACACACGTGTTAAATGACAATATCCTTCACTTAACATTGAAAATTTCACTGGTGTGTAGACCCACTGTAAATAAATTGATAATACATTACAAATTTTGTGACTCAACTTGAAGATTAATTCTCTCTCTACCTCTCTCTGTTTCTCTGTGTGTCCGTACCTCAACCAGTTTCCTCGCTCTGCAGCAGTGCTCCAGGTTCAGGTCCCAGCAGTCCCAACAGTTCTAATTCGGCTATCGCCAATGGTAACACAGGATCAGTCCCAAACATACAGACGGAGGTACACATAGAGACAAGCACACAAACACATTCAAATGTAGATGTGTAAAATAACCCATGTATTCTGGTTTGGTTTGATTTTTGTTCCATTCGTTTCTTCATACTGGATACACAGCTCAAGTTTGCCACCTACAGGTCAATTCTTTTAAAGAAAATTCAAGACACGTTTGTAAAACATTTTCTGATCAAAGTAAACAGAAATAAATGTGTAAAATGTCTGTAAAAGGCAACATTAAAATGACTTCATACTTTTATTAACTAGTGAATTTTCAGATGTTTACAAAAGTCAAACACATTTCTGTACATTCATTTCCGAAGTTTTGACTTGCCCAATGATGTTGCATTGTCAAGCCTTGTGTAACTAACACTTCCTAGCAACTGAACACTATACTGGAGTAATTTTCAAAAACAGATGGATTTTGTGTAAGTGTCAAAGATTGGGAGTGAGGTTTTATGTTGAAAAATACTGGAGTTAAGGAGGATCAGTGCCAGATATTAAAATCAAATCACGGGTGATGCGTTGGCATTTATACCATTTCAGCAAGAAAACATGAAATGTGAGTAGCCCACAATCAACACATATTACAGAAAGACAAATCAAGCAGGTCAGTGAACACATTATTTCTGTAACTATTATACTACAAAAAGTCTGTCTATACACATTTGTGGCTGACTAAAGTAATGATAGCATGCTTTTTCCTGTTTTGTATGCTTTGTCGCATAGTGGGAGAGACTCACTCGCTACAACCCCCATCCTCCATTAATACCTGTGCTGCTTCGTGCAGATTGGAGGTTCACTGTTTGTTCAGAATTTAGCAATATTGAATGTGTCCTGTGTCAAATTTACACCAAAGTCACCACTATCTTCATAACTGCACTTCCTCAGCAACAAACCTGCCATCTATGAACTAAATCTGATAAATGGTTCTATGCCAGTGAGAGAAAGATGGACAGAAAGTCCTG
>KV751337.1:5331230-5352453 GCA_001698575.1 Mola mola
TCCTACACACTTATCTGCTTTTTTTCAGTGATGTTTTTCCTCTTGCTTCATCACACCTTTGACCCATGACAATATGGATGTTGATTAAAAGGCACTTTTACTTGAAAGGGTTTAATGGATAACTCCAAAAGTATAGTCACATTTAACTTTTTTGTTTATGTTTTTATCACACAAGTACAGGACTAGTAATCATCAGAAGAACGCTTTGACATTTTACAGAAACAGAAAGGGTGAAATTTGAATAAGAAATTGCACAACAAGTTAGTCATCTTGTGGCATACATATATGTCGAAGGGAAGAAAGACAAAACTTGAACAAAGGCAAACTCTCTCGCACCATTCCAGTGCGAAAACATGGCAGCTCTGCTGCTGGGTGGCCAGTCAAATTGTACCAGAGAGACTGACATACACACGCATACACTAAGTGACATCACCAGCTGGTGACTCAATACTGGACTCATCACTATGTATTTGTCTTTTTATCTTCAAGTGTGTGTGCGCTTTAGTGTCCACCCACACATGATGAGTCATCCTGTTCACAGCATAGAGAACAGCAACACCCCCTATATATAGACACTACGGAATGTGTTTGTGTCTGCAGTATACACACGCATAGAGTTGTGTGTCCATCGTTATTGGACACATTACATACATCCAATTCCTGATGACTACTCCCTTAACCTTTAACCAAGTCTTTTCTATAAAAAAAAAAAAAGAATGATTTTACATGTTCATGTAATGTGACACAGTGTCATTGCAGGCAGGATAGGATGGGGAGAAGATCAAATCCTTAGTTTACTGGTGGAAAAAGAATGAATGCTCTAACTCTTGTGGTTTTGATTATACAGTGAATTAAAAGAGGAAGCAAATAATGTCCAGACTGCATTCACTTCAGTGTGTGGCCACTAGGGTAGCAGGAGATTAGTGGATGTCATCCACCTCCTCCCTCACTGCAGTGAATGGACTGCTCTCTGATTCATCCTCTGAATCATAACTTTCTTTTCTTTCTCGCTCTCTCTCTCTCTCTCTCTCTCTCTCTCTCTCTCTCTCTCTCTCTCACTTTTCTCTTTCTCTTCCCATCAGGCCCTACAACAGCTGGGCGTGTTCCAGTCCTCGTTACCCCACAGACCACTGGGAAGAGCGCAGTCCTCCCCTGCAGCCACTGTCAACCCCATCAAACACCTTTTCACCACCGGTCAGTTTCTGTGTATGTGTTTGGTGTGCACATCTAGTTTGTTATCAACGAGCGTTTGGCTCATTGGCGTCAGTCAGCTGCTGTAAGCCACCATGCTTGTTACCTAGCAACAAGGAGATGATTCTCCGTTGGCCGACAGTTCGAATGGGAACTGAATTCTTGACTTGACTGCTTTAGCTAATCTCCTGATTTGATCATGTTCCAGAATGAAATCTGGTTTCACATTTAAATCCCCCTACAAGCTCAGGGTGCAGGATCTCTACCTCTTATAGATTGAGCTTCATCCAGTATTGTTTCTCATCCTCATCATACTTTGATCATTTGTATGTAAGGAGAAGAGATGGACATTGAGGTGCAACAAACCATTAGATCACTATTCACAAATCATCCAAACACCAAACGTAGGCATCAGTACTATAAACTTTCTGATAAATGTTTTTGACCTTGTTAAGATGTCCATACTGTATTTTTTTTTTTTTTAATGTACTACAACACGCATCATAATTGAAATGAGCAGTCAACATCATGAGGATTTCTGCTTTTGCTCTGCAATGCACCAGTGACAGTCTCTACAAAACATATTCTATCACACTGTGATTGTTCAAAAATCCAAGATAAAGATCCATTCGGCTCTTCAGCAAATTGTAACCATCCAGCAAAACTGAAGATGATGGTTGGGACAACACTCCAATAATCAGCCACAGTAAGCATAAAGATTGCTTCTGTCTGTTAATCACCCAGACGCAACTAATCACTGCAAGCTCATTCAAATCCATGTCATCCATAGCAACAAGAAGTCAAGGAGTTGACAATTTAAGATGTTCAACATCTGTGAGCACAGCTTCAGAACACTGCAGCATGAAATAAAGTATAGTAAAGAATGTCAAAGATGGTAAAGAGCAGGCATAGAAAACGTGGTTGAAATGAAATGAAAAATTAAAATTAATTAAAGGAATTTGATAAAAATGTATGTATGAAAATTGTCACCATATTGTATTTACGTACTGTACTGTACCATTCAGCCGTGCTGCAATGATACTATGTCTACAAGAAGTATTGTGGTACATATACACATACTTTATATCACGTTTATCTACTGACACCTTGTGGTGCTCATTTGGACTACAAAACACGTTGTAGAGGGCCGTTAAAGTTATGGTTAATGTATCACAAATACACTGAACTTATTCTCTCTCTTTTTTTCTGCAGGGCTCGTATACGACAGTTTGATGTTGAAACATCAGTGTGTGTGTGGCAACGCTCACATCCACCCAGAGCATGCAGGGAGAGTGCAAAGCATCTGGTCTAGACTGCAAGAGACAGGCTTGCTGGGCCGCTGTGAGGTACTCACACAAAAACACACACTCATTGCAAACAGGACCTTTATCAACCTTTATCAACTGACCTTTGTACTCATGAAAGAGCTACGCCCTCACTGATGTAATGTTAAGAGGGGCGCACATGCTGCTGGCTATCCCAGCATGCTCTGTAATTCAGTGCCGCAGTCACCTTTCGGAAGAAGAGAGTGAATCCTTTAGGATAGTCAGAAGAAATGATCTTGTTTTATTGTCATTTTATCTATATATCTATTTCCAAGCAGAAACTAAAGTTTCGTTTACAACGTCTCTTGTTCTTGTAAAAATGTGCACATTCCTCGCTCATCTCTCCCTCTCTCTCTCTCTCTCTCTCTCTCTCTCTCTCTCTCTCTCTCTCTTTCTCCCTCTGTGTGTGCGTGAGCAGAGGATTCGTGGGCGTAAAGCGTCTCTGGATGAGATACAGTCCGTCCATTCAGAGTTCCACACTCTTCTGTACGGAACAAGTCCGCTGAACCGACACAAATTGGACCACAAAAAGCTGCTTGGTACCTGTCTGTCTGTCTTAATGGATGTAGCATGTTACATGCAAAGTGTTGCTGAAATGTCAGAAATGATCATGTGTTAATGACACATTGATTCAAGCTTTAAAAACTCTAACAACAAGCAGTAGATGAGTACTGAGGTACTCTGCATCATAGAGTTCAAAAAACTGCATTTTAGGTAAAAATCCTGCTTTCAAAATTCATCTTAAAGCGTGGAAGGATGAACAAAATGGCCTTCAAGTATCAACAGCACAAGCAGTACATTTGTCACAGCTGTTAGTGTTACCATTAACAGCTGTGACACGGTGTCATTCATCATGACGTTAATCTGAACTGTGCTTCCTGCCCCTTCACCTCCAGAGCAGCGGCCCATGCATGTTTGATTCTGCCTTGTGACCACAGATGCATTCTGCAGTTTGCTTGCACTCTTGTAAGATAACAATAACAATAATTTACTGACTAAAGAGTGTCACTTTCTACCCCTGTGAAAATAGTCAGACGGTAGTAAATATGCTGTTTACAACCAGCCCCCTCAAACACAAAAGAAATAATGACAAGTCACATAGCACCACTGAGGATAAAACAGGGGAGTGTTTAAGGTATAAGGCTTTCCCCTTAGATACCAGGGGTTCCCTCCCATGTGGTGCTAATAATGTTACTTATTGCTTAAAGTGATTTACTCAGTTTTTTCAGTTTACAGCAAAAAATTGGTTAGAGTTATGTTAGGTCAGGTTAAGGTAATGATATATAAATCTGGGTGTAAATACCATAATTTGTTATGGTCATAACTGTCTAGATACATTTACACTCTCATTCTGTTGTTTCTGAGCAATGCTGTGTCACTGATGCTTTGACTGCCAAGATAAAGCTGATAGAGAGCACTTTAACAGAGCCCCTATTTTTGAGTGAAAATGGAAGATGCACTAAGGTATCTTGATTTGAGGATGATTTATGTGCAGATTAGGTTTATAAATAATCCAATCAATCAATCAATCAAAGTTGAATTTGTATAGCCCAAAATCACAAATAATAGATAGATAGATAGTTAGATAGACAGACAAATAGAGAGCTAGCTAGCTGTACTTTATTCATCCCAAACTGGGAAATTACATTGCAGCAGCAGCAGGACTTTCAGTAAAACAAAACAACACAAGAACATACAAAACACTATACCTATTAAAAATTAGATATATGTATCAAATTGAGGCTAGCAAAAAGAATACCCGTATATAAACAACAATAAGTAAATACCTGGACAAATAAACTGTAATGTGCAAAATCACCAATACTGTTCAAACACACTATAAGGTGCAGTGGACTCAAGGTGCAAAAAGACATGTAATGTTTATCACCAGTCTTTGCATATCCGACAGAGGTGTGCTGTTGTATAATGAGATGGCATGTGACAGGAAAGATTTCCTGTCCGTTTGACAGGGGAGCTTTAACAGTCTTTCTGAGAAGGTGCTCCGCTGTCTGACCAGTGTGTGTTGGAGGGGGTGCTCATGATTGTCCATGATGGATAACAGTTTTTTCAGCTTCCTCCTCTCCACCTCCGCTTCAAAGGTCTCCGATTTGCCTAAAATTTGCCTCTGAGGGCTTGTATGTATTTTGATCTTAGTTCACCTTGGGCTTGGACCAGAGCTGGGGAACCACTGCTTTGTGTTGCACTGCACTGCGGCAACACATCATCAGTAGGATAAAACTAACCTGTCTCACGACGGTCTAAACTCAGCTCACGTTCCCTGTTAGTGGGTGAACAATCCAACGCTTGGTGAATTCTGCTTCACAATGATAGGAAGAGCCGACATCGAAGGATCACTGAGTCCCATACAACCTCTGACCTGACCTAATTTTTACCTCAAAATCCCAAATTTATTGATCAATCTGTTATTCTGCCTATCCCAAGTTATACATGACCTGTGAGCTCTCCTTTGATTGCCTGTTTTGATGTTTCAGGTCCAATCAGCCAGAAGATGTATGCCGTCCTTCCCTGTGGAGGAATTGGGGTGAGGCCATCTCTCTACTCTGGCTGTCTCATCTCATTGCGTCAGTCTTTATGTTGGCATCAAAGCTCTGTGCTGCCCCCTGCAGGTGGACAGTGACACCGTGTGGAATGAGATGCACTCGTCAGCGGCGGTGCGCATGGCAGTCGGCTCAGTTATCGAGCTGGCCTTCAGAGTGGCAGCAGGGGAGCTGAAGGTAACACATGGCGAGACGCTCACTGGGCTGTCTGTAAAGGAATTTTAGACACACTGTCTGACCCCTCGTTCACTCTGTTTTCACACCAGAACGGCTTTGCAGTGGTGCGTCCCCCAGGTCACCACGCTGAGGAGTCAACCGCCATGTCAGTACAACCTCTGCCCCAATAAAAACCGCAGATTGTTCTTATTTATTTCATTTTATTTTATTTTTGGAATTATTTTTTATATTCACCTTTTGGGATGAGGAGATAACAGGGGGAGTGGTGTCCCAGTAATTTTTAAAACATGCTCCCATGCACAGGCCTTCAACACCACCAGCATACAGAATCCTAGTATGTCATCAGTGTTTGCTTGTTCATTTGTCTTGTTCTGCTTTTTCCATTATTTTCCCTTAATGTCTGTTGCTTGTTTTGTGCTGACAAACAACAACAAAACAAAATGTTGGTGATGAATATTTTATAATCATGCTTTCTGTGTGTGAACAGGGGCTTCTGCTTCTTTAATTCAGTTGCCATCACTGCCAAGCTGCTGCAGCAGAAGCTGGGTGTGGGCAAGATACTTATCCTGGACTGGGTGAGTAATCACACAGAGAACTAACAAGAAGAGAATAAAACTGAACAAAAAATGCAACTAAGAATCTGTATGTATATCAAATGGTGAAATAGATCATAAAAGTTTCTGTTGCAGAATATAATTAAACATGTATTAATCTGCAAAGACAACTAATCTGGATCTGTTGATCCCAGTGTGTCTGTATCAGAACATGCCTTTGACCTTGTCTCTGATGTCACTGTGACTGGTCACTGCAGGACATTCACCATGGCAATGGCACCCAGCAAGCCTTCTACAGTGACCCCAATGTCCTCTACATCTCCCTCCATCGCTATGATGATGGAAACTTCTTCCCTGGCAGTGGGGCTCCTGAGGAAGTATGTGCGCGCACACACACACACACACACACACAAACTGTATATTTAAATTTCTCTCAAGGATGTCTGCTGGTACAGAAAAAATACATAAACAGTTGTGATAATATTTCCAGCATGATTCTAAATGCCTATTGCACCAACAGTTTACAATTTGCATACAGGCACTGAGGGCATCTGCTATCAGTCTGAAATTTACTCTCACAATAGCTGCGTCAGGTAAACACACTTCATCCAACAGCCACGTCACTGCATCATCCAGAAAAACAAACCAGAGTGGTTGAAAAGTACCTTCTTTTTTATTGATATACAACATTACAGCTAGCAAAATAAATACAAACAGTACAGTTGTTATCTTACCAACATTTTAAAAGTTGTCCTAATCTAAGCACGTAAAATTGGATATATAGTGTACATACTGTATATTTTTATATTTTTTACTGAATATTTTAGTGTACATGAGTCACTAGCTTTAAGCAGCACACACACGCTCACTCTCATTTCTACTCTTCCTCCGTGTTTGCATTACATACGATGTTTAAAAACTCCACAATCACTTCTCCGCCCTAAAATTTTAATGTACGTTTATTTACGTGATTTTAATTCTTACAGCTATGGGCATCTCACCATCTCCCCTTGGTGTGTTTGACTGGCAAAATAGGGGCGTAGCTATTGCATCAACTAAGTAGGGCATTCTTACGCCCTTCTACGATCATGTGATCCGTTATTTGTTTTATTGTGGGGATAATTTCACATAAATGAATGTTTAATATCTGAAGCATTTATCTCACCCTCTCATATGGTGGCTGCTACAAACTGTCCGTCTCTTGGCGGATCTGGGCTACTGTTGTAACATGGCCATATTCTGAGAAAATAAAACAATCATTCTTAGATTGCCTCTTGCACACCCTCTGTTGGCCATTTACAATGCCTTCAAACTACCAGTGGAACCAAATTTCAAGTGATTTATTGGTAATTGAAAGAATACCTGTTTGTCCGTGGCGTTTTTTCCAGATTTTATATACCCGTGACCTCTCTCCCTGCGCTCTTTGCAGGTGGGATCAGGTGCAGGTCTTGGTTTTAATGTGAACATAGCGTGGACTGGAGGAGTGGACCCACCCATGGGTGATGTGGAATACCTCACTGCATTTAGGTAAACATAAATGCTATAATAGGGAATAACTTTATATTATATGTTATCTTTAAATGTATGTTTTAGTTCTTGGCAGTACAGACTGAGTGACAGCTTCGCCTATATTTAAGTCTTTCATTTTGAACAAATATTTATTTTAATTGGACTCCCTTCGTTAACATTACAAGAATTAGAAAATGGAGTCTGATGGAGAGAGCAGAATGAGCTGAAGTAACGTATTGAGAGTCTTTGCTAACACTCTTTGTGTGTGAGTTTAAGCACCTAGTGCTACTGTACAGCAGTGACTAAATGCTGTCTCTGAAAATTCCCCAACAGACCAATTCATGCAAATAATGTGTGGTGAAATGGCAATTTGTTTTCAGCATGATCATGCCTCAAGGAAACAACACCCTTTGAAATGTCCTTTGTGTGTTTGTAGGAGTGTGGTGATGCCCATTGCCCAGCAGTTCAGTCCAGACGTGGTTCTGGTGTCTGCAGGCTTCGACGCAGTGGAGGGACATCAGTCTCCACTGGGAGGATACAATGTCTCCGCCAAATGTAAGTGTTACACATTGGCTGCCATGGTGACAAGACTGAGAGCATTTCTGGAACATGGTCACCGAATAGTTTTCAATGAGGGTTTCTTGACTGTGGTTGCTGTGTGTTTGCAGGTTTCGGGCAGCTGACGCAGCTGCTGATGGGTCTGGCAGGTGGGCGTGTTGTTATGGCGCTGGAGGGCGGCCATGACCTCACTGCGATCTGTGACGCATCAGAGGCCTGTGTCTCTGCATTGCTCGGAGACCCGGTGAGAGAGTCAGAATGTCAGCAAGAGTGACTCATGTTTTCATGTCATGGCCAACCAAGCCTTTACCTGCAGGGGTTCACCACTGTCTTTAAATATACACTGACAGTACAACAGGTTTGACCGTAAAGCTGTTCCTGTGTATATACTGGGGCTATTTTGGGGAATAGAGTACAAAGAGATATTAATTAAAGTGTGAAAATAGCCAGGTACAGTATCATGTCATCACATTATAATGTGATGGATTTGTTGGAGGTGTTTTGACCTTTCATGCAGCTGTGTTAACATTCTCTGTCTCTGTTAGTGTGATTCTGTGTTTCAGTGGCCTCAGGAGAAGCCATGTCCAAAAGCTTGGAGCTCACTAGAGAGAGTAATTGAGATCCAGAGTAAGAAATGCTCACAAACACAGTACAAATCCCCAGCGATGAAAAGAAGCGCCAACGTGAATTGACCCTCAGTCAATATGCATCTCCTTTTGCTCCTGAAGGTAAACACTGGCCTTGTCTCCAGAGTTTGTCTCACACGAGTGGACCCTCGCTATCGGATGGCCCCAAGGGGGCCCAGGGCCAATCGGAGGACGAGGCAGAAACAGTCAGCGCCATGGCCTCCCTTAGTGTGGATGTTGAGCAGCAGGCCTCTGCTCTTAACAACTCAGAAACCAGCAGGTCAGCAGCACTGTGTGATCACTTCACACCATTACTAAGACCATACATGTGACAATCAGAGGCTGCTGATGCTCTTCACCATTAGTAACATTAATGGTGTTCACTGACACTGTGGCACCACAAAATTTAATTAAAACAAAACAGTCACAGAATAATGACCACAAATACATATACAGTATGTATTTTTTTTTTTTTTACATAGTTGCTGTATATGATTTTGTATTGACCAAAATTATTTGTTTACGTCAGCATTCAGGTAAGATAAAAATGATATTGTTTATGTTTAACAAGAACTATAATTGTTAAAAATAATTTTCTCAAGCAATTGTTAAATGATAATTTGACTTTACTGTATGTAGCATTTTACATTCTTATTGTTCTCTCAAAGTTTTTTACAACACTGTATATGAGAGTTATCTAAAAACGGTGCCAGGTGAAGATACTGTGATTGACATGTAGGCTGCAGAGGCTGGATTATTGGTTCTTCATGGTGTAAAGGGGTCTGGGTGCAGTTATTTCCAACCTCTACTTATAAATTGTTGCTGTCTGATGGAAAACCTATACCCTAATGGCAGATGGAAAAACCTTTTCTCATAGACACATTTAAGACTCCAAATAAAAAAATGTATATTTTCACAGTCATCAGTGACCCAGTTGAAATATTAAATAATAATAATAATGCACTCCAATTACATCTGTTTATTTATGAGCCTTGGTTCTCCTTTTTATGTCTCATTGATTGGCAAACTATCAAGATTTGGCTATTCTATATTTTCACATAGGAAATTACCATAATCAAAGTGTTTAATTGGCACTTTAGATTTACATCATGATCACGGTGATCATGATAATCCATAGGTCAGTAGTCATCTGATATGTGTGTGCATCAGTCTGTTTCAGGGAAATCATGGACCTAATTGGCTATCCTCAACGTTATTAAGGCTGTCCAAGACTATCCATCTTAACTCCCTGCATAATTTCTGTTTCTGCATAACACTGCATTTCAATTGCACTAAAAATTATGTAATAACAACATTTTTCTATTGATCATTTAGATACCCAATGCTGACAGTTGCTAAAGAAGGGGGTGAATATTCCATACATTGTAGCTGGTCAGAATCATCATACAAAATGCAAACTAATAGTATATAAATTAAAAAAATTGAACACTAGTATCACTATCAATACCCTTAAAGTTATAGCAATGGCGATAGAGGGCTTAATTTGATTAACTTGGCACACTGAACTTCTAACGCTGTCATCTTTATCTGCAGTACAATGCATTTGACATCACCACACCATGGATTATTTAGCCCGGTGCTACTCCAGTACTGGAGCAAAGACACATCCCTATAAAAGAAAAAATGCTGTTTTAGATAAACAATGAACTCCAAAAGGGCCTGAACCCTTCCAGTACAATTTTTATCTTGAAATAGTGGTGGAAAACAGCAGCTAAAATAGCCGTGCGTATGGTAGTGACATCTGCAAACATTTGCAGTTTGCAGATAATGCTGTGGGAGATCATAAGTATTTAGACTAAACAGGAGGGACCATAATACTTATCCTTGAGATACACCCATCTCTCAAACGTAAAGTTAACTGCATTAATTTTTAAGCAACACAATGTAAAGATGAACTGATCATCAGATAATGCTGACCTACTGTTCGGCATTTATGTTACAAGCTGTAATATTAATCTTGAGTAATTTGAATAGTGTTCCTTTCAATCTTAAGAATGTGATATGTCAGGACACTTTCATGGAAATGCTTGAAAATGGCACAAAACATTCAAAAGGACTCTAGGATGAAATAAACATTTGGTGTTCAGAGGTCAATAACTCAGATGTCATAACTCAAGAACTCATTCACTAATTGTTATAAACGTCTACACAAACGTCACTGATTATATAGTTTGTAGTGCCACGTGTTGAACATGTGTGTGAAGAATTGATGTTTCAGAATCTAAAGCTTCTATATTTGAGTTACTATGGTCTACCACAAGCTCTTTAATTATTTGATATTGAGCTTCAGGTGATTGGTGTTGGACCATGTGACCAAGCTGTCTATTCACTACGTATGAGTCCATACAGACTTGAGTGATTTTAGGTGATATTCTACATGTTTTAATTCATTGCAGTGTATGTGCTCCAATGTGATGTATGACTTTAAACTGTCCACAGGTCCACAGAGGAGCCAATGGAAGAAGAGCCTGTATTGTAGGAGGAGTCTAAACAAGAACCACACTAAATCTCCACATTCACCGCCTTCTGGCACTTCCTATTCCTCTACTTTTTCCTCTTCCTCCACTGAGTGTGTATAGGAACACACACGAAGAGTGGAAATGTGCTGTTGTGGAGCGCTCTGGTTGGCTGAGGGGAACAGTACAGAGGAAGGAGAAGGCAGGGCCTGTGATTAAAAACACTTCTCTACTGGATAAGAAAGGAGGAGCAGACGACTTGTTAGCATCTCCATGGAAACCAAACGAGTACAGGGTTGGCGAGGAGACACATCTTGTGACCTACACCACTGAAGTTTACCTTCCTCTGTCGATCATTCTTCTTTCTATTCCGTCCCCCCTTCTCTGTTTTTTAATGACAATGATGGTGAAAGCCTCAATTTGAATACCGTCAACGAATCAGGCAGTGAGCAGACGACTTGTCTTCTTGAGCTGGTGGAGGAATAATAACTTGCTTTGAAATGTATAGGGGAGGAGGATGAACTAGGTGCCTTTTAAAAAAAAACAAACAAAAAAAAAACAAACCATGAGAAATCACAACACACCACCGCCGCAGCACCTCAGTAAACCAACCAGCCAATCAGGACTGAAGAAACACTGATGAACACTCTGTCCGTCTGTCAGGTCATTCTCTGTATTTGTTTCTTCATCTGGATGCCTTAATTTGTTTTTATGTCATTATTTGCAACCTTGAGAGGGATGGCGAGAGAGAGAATTGTGAGTGGTGATAAAGATCTACCATTAGTAGTGTAATTAAACTGCTAACATCACAATATTTATAAAAACAGACAGACATAGACCCCGTACAAATCTCCATATAATATGAATATAATAATAATGTTCAGTCGGACTTTATGGGATTTGGTGAGTGTGACAGGCTTCATTGATTGACTCACTGTTAATGAAACAGTGCCACATTAGAACACCACTCCTTTCTCTCCCTCTTGCACTCATTTTGGTTGAGTCCTGTGAGCTGAGGCCTATACCTTCTCCAAAGGGGATTGTGGGATGTTTTTGAAAAACCACAACTACGACCACACCCCTCTTGAATCTTTTTTTTTTTTTTCTTTTTTTTTTTTTTTTTTTTTCTTTTTAGTGGAGTATTTCCTGTTTGGTGTAAATTCAGTCTTCTGTCCTGTTGCCCACAGTTACGTCACAGCAATCTCAGTGTGTTGTCACTTTTCTATATCTGTACATACATATATGTATAAAAACAAAAAAATCAGATTGGATTGATGAATATATTTGGACATTTGATGTTATAAAGGTTTGGCTGTTTGACAGGAAGTAAGCACATGGTCTGATATCATTAGACCACCACCTGTTTGTTAACAGATGTTGGGGATGGCAAGATAGAGGATTGTGTATAAAGATGCACAACATGCGAGCTCCCCAGAAGAGAATCCAAAACACCTCTATCACCCCCTGGTGGCTGCAATATAGGTTATAAATACTTTACCCTCCATGTGAGCAAATGGGCACGAGCTAAACTAAAAAGTACTCCTCAAATTATATTTTTCAAACATTTTTTCCATGGTTTTAGGTAATTCTTATCACACTGATGTTCAAGCATTCATTTTTCTCATCAGTTTAGTTATTTTCTATAAAATAAGATGAACATCAAGATTGACAGTTAAACCCAACTTGGGGCTAGATTTATATGTACTCACGACCATGGGCTCCACCGTCTTATCACTGTCACAAGATGACAGCGATCATATCCAAGATATTTTTGGCTGCATTTTTGTACAATAGGGGGGTTGTCGTCCATCTATTTAATGTAAAAGCCAATGTGCTGAATTGGAGTTGTTGGGAGGTGAACAACACACTCTATTTCTTCTGGTAGGACCAAGTAGGCAGCACTGCTGGGTCAATAAGCACAGTTAAACAGCAGCAACTACAGAGAAAGATAGTAAGGTCAAATTGGTTGGTCTACTGATGCTGTATTATTGTAGTCCAAGAGGGAGTTAGCTAGCCCCTTCATGGCTTCTATCAATCATTATCCCTGCCTGCTATACTCCAGCTGAAACAACAGCTCCTCCAACTGGGACTTTTTTAAGTCAAGAGCAGTTCCAAAAGTTTTTTTATAGCAACTGCTTAAACTTTTCAACCCAGTCTGTAATCTACAGTGGCTGGCAAGGACGACCACATTACAACGTGTGCAAATAGACAACCAAAGCAAATTAAGCAAAATAGACCGAAAATATGACTAACCCCTGATCAAGAAAAGTCACTACGTTCTAGATTTAAGTTGTACTGTAATGCTACGAGGTCTGTAAACTTAAAGGAAAAACAAGTAATTTTTAGGCAGCAAAACGGTTTTTGCAAGCAATATTGTGTATTCTTTGCAAAAATCCTGTGTACAGTAAACTAAAGCTAACTGAATCCAAATCAAAATGGAGAATGGATTTTTTTGTCAGTTCTTTTTGTCATTTCTTAATTTAGTGATAGCCCAAGTTAAAGTGGTTAAAAAGATGTTTTTAACATTCTTGCTGTACCAATTTTTTTTTTTTCATACGTCATACGTCATATGCTCTTCCTGGATCAGGGCTAAAGGACCACTTCATAATTGTAAGGGTGAATCAGGTATACCTAACTGATTTGTGAAATGAAATAATCACATAAGTCAGGATTGTTCACAGCAGGTTGAAAGGATACATTCATTTTAGCCACATTTTAACAGTTTCACCTTCAGGACTGAAAGCTTACATTACAGTTCTCCAACTGCAATTTAGCTGTAAAAAAAAACATGAGATATTTAACTTCATCTCCTTTTTAACAACCATAAAAGCTTTAAAATAGATGAATGAAGTGTTTTCATTCAATCTCACAATAACACAACCAGAACTCCTCATGTCCCTTTCACATGGCTCAAACTATCTATCACACTTGTTTTTATTTTTTGAATACATACACCACCTCAAGCTCCAGTTTTAGCACGGTTTTTCAGAAATGTGACGTATTGTCGAATCACGGTTTCAGATCTGGATCATCATGTTTAAACACATTAATAGAAACTCAACCACTGACACTCAAACTCACCCAAGGTACGTTTCCCAGGCTCCCTTAGTGGCGTGATGAGTGTCATAGCTCATGCTGACTCTCATCTGTTTAAAGCAATAGGACAGCAGTGATGGGGACAGAAAGCGTGTCCAGCTTAAAAATGTCCATGTTAGCATCACAGCTTACATCATTTGTGGAGCTCTGTTTGTGTGTGAGCATTGATTGACTGATAAATAGACCGATTTATAGAGCTATGTTTCCTGGGAGCCCAGTGTAGTCTTTTTGTACCAACGTGAACTCTTAAGGCCATTTTGTCCATTATACCAGTTATCAGTAATAGAAGCACCTTGGGTTGGGGAGGCTTTGGGTGAACAGGTCACCCATGATGTTGAACAGATGAAAATTAACGATGGAACATGGCTGCTGTTGATGTCGGAGCTCACCTGGAGTTCATTCGGGCACCCAGGAACATAAACATCTGTGGTTGGACAAAGCCAGCAGCAACAAGCACACCTGAGAAGTCTGTCAATTAGGAAAAGTACAACACATTTTAAAAAAACTCAATATTGTGGCCACTGTCTAATATATTACCAATTGTGGGTATTAAGTTGAGATTGTTGAGGAATGTGGCATTTTAAACATCATTGGAATAGTGCAGATAAAAATTGTACTGGAAGGGTTCAGGCCCTTTTGGAGTTCATTGTTTATCTAAAACGGCATTTTTTCTTTTATAGAGACGTGTCTTTGCTCCAGTACTGGAGTAGCACTGGGCTAAATAATCCATGGTGTGGTGATGTCAAATGCATTCTACTGCAGATAGATGACAGTGTTAGAAGTTCAGGGTGCCAAGTGCTTGTTAGAAGAACTGCAACTTAAAACGTGTCAGTTTCAACATTAAAAGTGTTGAGTGAAGGACTGAGTCAACAATCTTGCACATCTTAAGAGATAATTCTGGTTTGCTATAGCTTGTGCCTTATTTTTTTTGTAGTTTTAGCCATCATCCCCATATGTAAATCAGTGAATACAAGAACCCTAATTCCACATTTACTTTAGCTGTATGCAAATTCTTTTCCAATAGATTGAGAGATAATTACCAATATTTCTTTTTTTCATGGCACCTGTAGTACATTCAATATGAGTGAAGGTGGATTCAGTCAGGACTACAATATTCAAAGAAACGTTGATTCCCAATTGCACTAATTTATATTTGGCGGAATGACCTCCCTGCCCTTCCATGTGCCTGCATAGCAAGGTTAAAGCAAGGAGCTAAGCAGAAAGCCCCCTTATCAATGACAATAGAAATGACATGAAAAGGAGGAGCTGGGGCAGAGGTGGGTTCCAAAGCACCTCACAGAAGAAGCAGAAGAGTAGGCAGGTCAAAGCAGCTTAAATACAGCGCCCCCTTTCTGAGATTTGCTGAGTGAATGCATTTAAGAGAATCAGCTGACCTTCAGCTGATGTGGGCCGGCTTTTAGCTGAACTGGCTTAATAATTACTACCACAGACTGGTTTCCAGGTTGTTCAGAGGGCTGAAATATTTTCTGTCTTTCTACCTTGCCTGTCATCTCACAAACTCACATTTACATCCGCATCAAGCCTGACAGTTTGTGTGACTCTCTGAAACCAACCATCAATGCAGTAACTGACATGGAGGGCAGAGCTCTTGAATCTGAATTTCTTCTGTAACAAACTCCAGTGCAGAATGATTGTGGAAAGTGTGCACCATTATCCTCGCAGCTGAAGAGAAATGCTGGAAATGTGAGGGAAAAAGTCTATATTTCCTTTTAGGACAAGCTAATAAACATCAATTTTTAAAATGCAGTGCAAACAGCATGGAGTGCATGCAGTGGCCGAAGAAATCCTTAAAATTTAGTTCTGTCTCATCGCTTGATTTCAAGCAGTAATGGTACTGTCTGAAAACCCTGTCCCCTTTACTCCTCTAGACAGACCCTCTTTCTGGTCTTTTCCACCTTGGTTATCTGTTCTGAGAGTTTACTTATCTAAACTGAATGCCAATGACAACCAAAACTACAAAAATAAGACCCAAACTCTAAGTGTCAGGTGTGTTGCTGCTAGGGCAGGCACTTTAAGGTGCTTTTCAAGTCGGTTTGTACTGAGACAGAGTTGGAGGTACATGTTCAACTCTCCTGGTCCAGATCCCACACCGCTTACTTTTGCTGCCACACACACACACACACACACACACACACACACACACACACACACACACACACACACGAGGTCAAACGCACGTGTTCACACACTTTGCTACGATGTTGTATATTTCTTGATATGTTTAATACTGTGGTGTACATGTAATGTCATGCTACGATGTGGTGCAGGAAGGGTATCTTCGAAGGCTGGTATCAGTTTCACTGTGTCCCCCTCTGTTTTCCCTCCCTGTGTGTGTTTGAGGGAATAACATCCTCTCCTTTCTCTTGTCTGGCTCGTTTCTGAAGGTTGGAGATAAAAGGGCGTTTTAGAAGAACATTCCTGACTATTCTCTTTTTGTGCCGTTGTCGGAATCCAGACATTAAAACATGTGTCAGGTTTTTGCTGACTCACATGTATATAAAGTGCATATATGTGTACACACATGCAATACACGCTATTGGAGCAATCTATTACTGTGACTATTATTGATGATGATACTTGTTCCTTTCTCAGAGTTTCAGCCCATTTTTTTTTCTCTTGTCGATGGATTGTGTTGCAGGAGCTTTAAAAGGGAAAGTTACGCGCAATTCTTCACTCTTGTAATTTCAGGGTTTTGTGGACATTTTAATGAAGCCCTTTTTTTTATTACTCTCATTGTAATGTTGTGGCGTTGATCCTGGTTATGTTTCTTTGTTGTTTTGTTTTTAAGTGGGCCTGTTGTTGAACTTGTCTGGAAACTCAATAAAGCAATTCACCGACTTCCTGTTGCATTTCTCAATACTGCTACAACCTGCACTAACTAATGAAACCTGTCTTTACACACCTCTGAAGTTCCTTCAGACAAAGTAACCCTGGCAGCTTCCCCATGTTTCCAGTTTTAAGGCATTGATGTGCAAGCTGATGCTTCATAAAGATTTGATGGTATTCTTTTTATTTAATAGTACATTTTCAACTGCTGATCAAATAAAGTTGAATGACTATAAGGTATCGTGTACAGTATGTAAAGTTATGGGACTTTGATCTCTAGTTATTTCAGTTCAATAGCAGCCAACCGTCCACTATTGCTATTGACAGTGGCCTCAACTGAATAAATTTTGGGCTTCAGAGTTCAGAGGTCAGGGTCAGGAAAATAATGTCCTAAAATTCCAACATGCCACAATCCATCTTATCTTGGCCCATACTCAATCAATTTGCTTCTAACATTCATCACATACCCTTCAATGTCAAGATTTAACCCAAAAATAGGCGCTTGTTTAATTTAAGTTTATTTATTAAAGAATTATAAATATTTCATGTGAAATTAAGTCATATCAGTAAACAATTGATCACATATGAAAGCTTACTTTAATAATAAAAAAAAAAGCCTGCAGTTCTTACCTACAGAGTGAAACGCACTGACTCATGAGGATTTAATTACAAACTTTAAGTTCATAATCTAATCACAAATTAAGTTCAGTGTTCTCTGTAAATGTCTGTAGAGTCAAAAACTCCACAGTCTACCTTCTACAGCAGAACCTAAGGTGTTCTAACTCTCCGGCGAATAGATCTTGATGAGATGCTGCAGCTCGGTGGGGTATCCGGTGAGCGGGCAGTGGTGGTTGGCCTTGACATATGCGTAGATGCAGCGGTAGCAGAAGACATAGCCAGAGGTGGACAGCACTGTGGCGTTTGTGCGGAGCCCCCGGCACAGCGGGCAGTTCCTGCTGTCCGAATGCACTCGAGTGTCTCGGCCGCAATCGGACAGGGAGTCCTGCTGCAGGTGGAGGGGGGGTGGGGGGGCAGGCAGGGAGGTGAGGGATTTGACGGTGCCCTGATTTTCTGTGGAGTACCACCACTCCAGGAACTGCAGGAAGAATACGCCCAAGGACAGGGAGGTGGAGAGGGACACAGCCACACCCTTTGCTGCCTGAGACATTAGTCGCCACGCCCTTTGTGCCAAGCTGCAAGCACAAGAGCAAAGCAAATATTTACTCACCTTCAAACAGGTAGCCGTGTTACAATGGAACTTCACCTAATTTCATATTAAAAGTTGTTAAGTGTTGGGTCAACAAGCACTTTGTGTATTCTGGATGACTCATTTCAGTGTGCAAACTCATGTTTACTCTAGTAACTGCTCAACATGTCCCAAACCACACATTTTAGGGGTGGTGTTTTTCTCGCAATATTAATCCCAAATTACCATTATTTTACATTGTTTTAAATCTTCGTTTTGTTTCATTTTCTGCCGCTTATCTGGTTCCGGGTTGCGAGGGCAACAGCCTGAGCTGGGAGATCCAGACGCTCCTCTCCCCAGCCACTTCCACCAACTCCTCCAGGGGGACACCAAGACGTTCCCAAGCCAGCTGAAAGATATAATCTCTCCAGCGTGTCCTTGGTCTGCCCCGGGCTCTCCTCCCGGATGGGCATGCCCGAAACACCTCCCCAGGGAGACTTCCAGGAGGCATCCTGACCAGATACCCGAACCACCTCAACTGGCTCCTCTCAACGAGGAGGAGCAGCAGCTCTACTCTGAGCTCCTCCCGGATGTCCGAGCTCCTCACCCTATCTCTAAGGCTGAACCCAGCCACCCTGCGAAGGAAACTCATTTTTGCCGCTTGTATTCGCAATCTCATTCCCTCGGTCACTACCCAGAGCTCATGACCATAGGTGAGAGTTGGGACGTGGATTGACCTGTAAATTGAAAGCTTTGCTTTCTGGCTCAACTCTCTGCCGACGCTGCCCCAATCGTCTGTCCATCTCCTGCTCCATTTTCCCCTCACTCCATAAAAATTATGAACAGAACCGGTGACATAGGGCAGCCTTGGCGGAGACCAACCTTAACTGGGATGGGGTCTGACTTACTGCCGGCAATGCGAACCAAACTCTGGCTGCGACAATACAGATATCGAATGGCCCGTAACAAAAGGCCATCTACCCCATAGTCCTGGAGCACCCCCGACAGGACACCTTGAGGGACACGGTCATAAGCATTCTCCAGATCCACAAAACACATGTGGCCTGGTTGGTCAAACTCCCATGCCCCCTCCAGTACCCTCGCGAGGGTATAGAGCTGGTCCAGTGTTCCACGGCCAGGACGAAAACCACATTGCTCCTCTTGAATCCGAGGTTCAACTAGCAGCTGGACTCTCCTCTCCAGCACCCTGGAGTAGACCTTCCCTGGGAGGCTGAGGAGTGTGATCCCCCAGTAGTTGGAACACACCCTCTGGTCCCCCTTCTTGAAAAGGGGAACGACCACACCTGTCTGCCACTCCAAAGGCACAGTCCCCGATGTCAACGCAATGTTGCAGAGGCGTGTCAACCATGACAGCCCTACAACATCCAGAGCCTTGAGGAGCTCGGGATGAATCTCATCCACCCCCGGGGCGCTGCTGCTGCGGAGTTGTTTGACAACCTCAGCGACCTCTATCCCAGTGATGAGAGAGCCCAGCCCAAAGTCCTCCGGCTCTGCCTCCTCCTCGGAATGCGTATTGGTGCGATTGAGGAGGTCATTGAATTATTCCTTCCACTGCCGAATTATAGACTCAGCTGAGGTCAGCAACTCCCCTCCCACACTGAATACCCTGTTTTAAACCGTGTTTTAAATCTGAAAAAGTAAATTCAAAGGCTGTACTTCATTGACACCAGAGAATTTATATTCAAGGTGTTTGAAATAAAGTTTCTCCTAAAATAGAATCATCTACTGCTCTGACAGCTTAATCGGGCACAGCATTATGATATTCTACTTCTACTTGTTGACTGATAACAAACCTACTTAAGCTGTGTCAGTGTATATATGTTGTGCTTGTTAAGTTCATGGAGGCAATTTGACTTCACATTCATCAATAGCCGACCACATGATGATTTGCAAACCCCTGTTAACCAAAATGTAACTAAATGCAGAATTAAAACATTTGGTCAAACTGATCATTTTTAGTTAAAATTTTATATTATATAGCAATCTAAAATTGATACCTGAAAACCTGCAAAATAAATTGGGATGGGAGCATTATTGTCTTCCTGACACAACCGCGAAATGGAACAGTACATGTATGAAAATAGTTTTAAAGGTTTTTGTACCCTCATCTTGTGAGCTACAGAATCTATATCTGAAAGGCATGGAGACATAATGTCATTTTTTTCAGTTAAAAGTCTGCTGCTTGTCTCTTTCTTGTGAAATTGAAAAAGTCTTCAGTTTTCTTCAGAAATGATGACGCAGTCCCTTAAGATAATACTCAACCCATAAACACTCAAAAACTCCTGTTTTGTAAAATTATATATTTTAGTTTTCAATGTAAATGGCTTGGATGTAATTCAGTACCTTTGCCTCATCTAGGTTGTGATCTATGGATGTGCTACTTTAGCACGCCGTGTCTCCATTCTTTGATCTGCCCTTGCCTGCAGCCACAGCTAACCTGCACTGTCATCTTCTGATGTTTAAACTAGTCTACTATATGCTGCACAGTGGCAAATTCAGCCATACATGTTTCAACCCGATAGGGATTCCCAGGAAGAACAAGAGCTACAAGGCCGCCTACAAGCTGATAAAGGTAAAATTAGGGTCATAAAGTTCTCTCTTCATACCCACAACTGTTACAGCAACAGACTGATATTGGTGTTTGAAGTGAGACGTACCTCCCCTCTGCTGGGTTTCCAGTTTTGCTGCTACTCAGCTCCATGTCGCTGATATCTTGAGCTGTAAGTCGTGCTAGTCTGACCCTTGCCAGCCACAGCAGGGGATTGTGGGTCCTGGCCACTCCAAAGACAAAGAGCAGCTGCTGACAGAAGACCCACACCTGCCAGGCAGAGCTGACGTAGGGGTATGCTGCCACAGCGGCCCGGTACAACTTCTGGCTTCTGGTCTGGGCCAGCCGAATGGAGAAATCCTCCTCATCCTGCTGCCGTGCCAGCGTTGCCTCCAGTTTGGCCCGTAGGTAAGGTACAAGGCACAGAAGAAGAAGAGAGCACCAGTGTGTCTTCTTATGCAGCCCCAGTTGAACAGGAAGTCCTCGTCCTGCCGAGACTCTCTTCAGGCCGTAGAAGTTCTCGGAGAAGGAGGCACTGCAGTGGGACAGG
>KV751337.1:5365455-5381877 GCA_001698575.1 Mola mola
ATTTTACCTAAAATAAAAGAAATGAATAAAATAATATAACAACAAAAACAGGTAAGCACAGTTAAATTGCTCTTTTACATGAACGACAAATGTTGATTAGTCAACGTTCTATTTTTTGAAGTTGATAAGTTGTTCCTGGTACAGAGGCTGTGATGAGAAAAACAAAAGAGAGTAAAGAAGAAGCTGTGTTTTGTGGAATAAGAATCTTTTTACTGGCACGCCATCACATCAGATGCCATTCAAGTGTGTACGGTATCAGTTAATCATATCCTTACTTTCAAAAAAAAGTTAAAGCAAACTACACCGCTGCATTGACAATGTCGGTGACTGTTCAATGCATTAACACTTTTTAAAAGCAAATTCATCTTAACAGTGGCCAGACAGTCCACAGTAGATACAGAAGTCTTTAGACAGACCATATGTCTCTGGACACCACAAAGGATTACCGCTGGACTGATGGAGCGGAAGAGAAAGAGAGACGCAACCTGATTGAGGTCAGAAGCCAGATGGTGAATTTATCACAGCTGGACTGGATCACATTTATTACATTTGCATGTATTTGCAGCTATTAAAAGGTGTAGACAAAGACAATACAGGACCGCAGATTTTTGTTCTTTTATCTTTGCTGTGTACCTTCACTGTCACACATTGACTTATATTTGCCAATTAATTTGAAATGATTTTGAAAATGTCAAAGGTCAAAAAAGATTTGGGACATTAAGATTATGATTTTAGATTGTAATCAGCTGCTTATTACACATTATTCATTATATTTACATTGCTTACTAATTACTGCGCATCAAAAGTAACACCATGGTTAATTTCTTTCAGTAGCAAAACAAACAAACAAACAAAAACCCAAACATGTTACATCTTCTTATGTATTTCACACCAGTAGAAAACAAGATATTTTTACCAAGCAGACAACCAGACTTATCGGAGAGATTCACAGTCTCTGACAGCTGTTATATTGTCAGCTTGCACCAACTCTCCAGAGGTTCCTTCCATCTTTAACTAAGCGTAAGCAAACTCCTGAATGTGATGGATGCCTGTCTGCTAACATTAAGAAGCCAAAAAAGAAAACATCTTAAGAATTTGCATAGCAATTGACTTCTGTCAGTTAAAGGTTGACCATCCCACATCCAGCCCCTCGAGCCCCACCATTAGGTCACTGCTTACATATCTGGGAGTAGTTTCTCGACTGAATGTAGTGATAACTAAAACCAAGTCAACCAGAGATTAGGCCAAGATTGTATCATTGTTTGTCTTTTTGATTTATTTTTAGGCTCCCCGTGGTTTATATAATTTAAATTTTTTAATGACAACTTTGTGGTACATTTATATGTTACACCACTAGTCACTTTTCATGTCACGCACCACACGAGGCAGATGAATGGTTTTCTCCCCGCAGTAACAGCAGAGTGCACAAAAACTTCAACGTTGACAAATGAATAATATCAAAGAATTAAAACAGAATCATTTAAAATCAAAACATGAACAAACAATGGCAAGTCCCAGTGCTGCAAACTGAAAGCTTCAAACCTGCAGTTTCTAGCTTTAAACCACTGTCAGCACCTGGAGTGCAAGATAGGCTGAATATTTTGTCGAAGTCAGAGATGACGGCCATGTTAAAGTTGCAGTACGCCTGCAGATTGCCTGTAGTGCTAATCTGTCTAAGTGATTGACAGCTTACAATGTCCATGATTAAAAAAAACATTGAGCGACTGACCGAAAATGTAGCCAACGTGATACCCACACCCAATGGACAGCCCAGAAATAAACTGTAAATAACATGTTGAATTACTGTAGTCGTCAGAAAAAGCAGTGTTATTAAAGTTATTCAGCCATAAACTGCTTGAATGGAGACAGAAGTGACCTTTCTGTCTCCCTTTTTAGGTAACCGGCTTTAAAACTAAACAGGACAGACTGAAACATCAAGGATTAGTGGGAGATTTAATTCAGTGACTGACTGAGAGCAAATTTCAGACACAAACTGAATGGTGGGGTGTGATTGTCTTCTCACACTGGATGAGAGTTATAATGAAAATATCCCACTTGGTAAGTGGGATTCTCTTTCAGAATGATCTCTGCAGGAATGAAGCTGCTAAAAATGTGAAGGTCTTTTTGGTGTGTAAAATCTACGGTGAGTTCTAGTGATGAAGGAAACCAGTGCTGCTATTATATCCATGTCAGTGCTGGGATAGAGGAACCTGGTCTCTCTGCTCTGACCTATAACGCAGACACTATGGTGGAACAGCGGAACGCTCATCTGTTGCACTCACGCTGTTTTTGTTTCATCAGACGTCAAAGTCCAAGTCCCCGCAGCTTTTTTCTGCGACTGACCCTAACAGTATCAATGCACTTTGTGAACGCACAGAACAGCGTGCATCCAGCTGCTCCTGACAGCACAGGAGGAGCTTGTGTTTGTGCGTTTATTGCATCTGAAACATTCCATCGCTGATGTTATTTAGAGGTTGAGTGTATATTTAGAAGGTATACTCACCACTTCAAACGTTAAAAGCATACAGTCTGCATTAGCATTTAAAGCCACTTTTACGACAATTGTGTTCTTAAATCCCTTTTCAAGTTATACGTTTCCTCTCAATCCTTCCAATCCTTTTTAAATTTCACGATCAACAAGACATCTAAAGAATAATAAAACCACCTTTGTGCCACTTGTGAGTCCTATAAATGAAAAAAAACAAAACATAGATTTGGCTTAAAACAATGACTTATTTAAGAACTTTACATGCTAATGTCACTCTAAACAACACAATCCCACTTCATCCTTGGCAGCTGTCAACAACAGATCTTATTCTAAGGAAATTTGCTGTTCTTCCTCTGAAGAGGGTGGATACAAAACAGCACAGTAATAAAAGCTTTTGCCCCTGCAGTTTTGAAACACACAGCAAAGATTGAAGCTAATATTTAGTTTTTCTTATAATGTTCAGCTTGGGTTAGGGTAAGTGTTTGTGTGGTGGGCATGTGATAAAAAGATTTTGTAACAATGCAGCAGGAGGTGGACTTTGCCTGCTGGGCATAGACACTCTTTAAGAGGAACCTGGTAGAGTGACAGCACTGTACAGCTCTCAGCTGCACGATGAGCTTCATCAAGGTACTGGCTACTATACTGGCTCACCATAACCAACTGTTGTGTCTCTTGACAGATGCCCCTGCTGACAGCGGCCAGACCACACGGTTGGTAGTCTAAATGAATGAACGTGTGCTGCGTATCCATGTATGCACACGTGTATGAATAAGTAGAACACAGTAATATAACTATTTTATTTATTGTAAGACCTGTCATAGAGTTGAGCTGGCACTGTGAGTATTTGACTGAGACATGAACCCGTGTCGCAGGGATCACTGTTCTGTTTTTCACTGCTTACCAAGATCAGCTGAGAGATATTGAGTTCAACCCAATCGTCTTTAACCAGGTGTTGGTTAACCAGGGCCTCGCTTACAACGGCAACACAGGCACGTTCACTGCTCCATTCGCTGGCATCTACCAGTTTGTGTTTGCTGCCCAGCTCTGCCGTGGAGACCACAACAACTTGTGGTTCTTCGTAGTCAACGGGGTCAAGAGGATGGCATGTCATGCTCAGGTACATAGAGGGATATTGGTTTTAAAAGAACCAAGTAATTATAACTGCAAAATGGTCTGCTATACATTGATAAAGACACTGGTTAAGACTGCTAGACCAAACCTAACCATTCTAGTTTACAGTAGAATCTAAAACAAATATGTAAGGAATAAACTGAATTCAAGGTTGTGTACACACCTAATAGTCCACCTCCTAGGTCCACACCAGAAGCCAGAATGATACACTTGTTTTCTTTTTTTTGTGTTCACAAAACCCATTGGAATAAAAATTGTTCAGACCATTTGGGTAAAAAGGCAGCAGTAGATGGCATATATGAACAGATAGTCATTGGAAAGTGTCAGACAGTGCCTCTTAATCTAACAAAACGAAAGATACCAAAAGATGGCATAACCACATCTGAGGGTCTCACCCTGGGTCTCGCGCTCAAGATGTTGTTGACGTTGTCATACCAAATAAATGTCTTCAATATCAGAAGAGCTGGCACTTTTCTGCAGCACATGACACGCTTTTAAGTGTTGTCAACTTAGTACCATCAGCTTAATACAACAATTGTTAGACAATCTGGTCAAATCTTTCCTTTATTCTGCTGATGATTTCCAACATTTCGATGCTGTGATGTAAAAGTTGAGAAAAAGCCATGCTATATATTCAGAAGGTGTCTTTGTTCCTCATATATCCACATTTGTCCCCTGCCTTTCATTTTCTTAGCTACAACTTCGTTACTTCTCCAAAAAGAAATGATGTGTAAAGGTACTGTATCTGGTACACTTAACGTGATAGGTGCAGGCAGTGTTCAGCCAGTAATGAACCACTCATAGTTCACATACAAGCGGCCTGAGACCCCAATTTTCAAGCGACCGGAGTCCACACCAGAAATGTCAGGTCGTTTTCATACATAGGCTGTTTAGAAAATTTTGGCCGTTCAGTTTGGTGTGATCAGTTTTCTTTTTGTTAAACAGACCTAACCTCCTAAACAATGTTACATGATCAAAACATCAAAACAGTGAGGGGAAATCCCTTCTGCTGGCTTATTGTTTACTCTGGTGTTCTATTTGCAGTCACTGGTGTTAATTAACCTCAAGGAGACATCAACTAGCTGTGTGACTGAATCCAAATGCATTCACTCGCTAAATAGTTAAAACATGATCATCTTTTTTAATGAGTGGCCTCAATGCCCCATTGTCTGTCCACAAAACATTTTTCACCCACTCTTGTCCTGCAGACTTGATGTTATTTCCAAATTGCTTTGCCTCATTCTAGTCATGAAGCACCATCCTTTGGTCCACTTCCTATCACTGGTCTACAATGCTTTGCTTTAACACCTCAAACGGGCCAGACAAGAGTTGGAAGTGTACCAAGGCCCCCCATTCACCCGTCTGGTCCATACTCGAATTTGAATGAGTTTTCACACCAACCCAGAGGTAGCATACTATGTGAGAATATTCACAACCACCCAAACAAACTGCACCAATGGTATAAACACACTAGGATTTGATTCAACTACACTAATAAAGGCTTATGTGAACAGGACCCAGAGTGTAATCCGTTCAAATCCACTTTTTTTTTTTTTTTACTGTTTGCACTGTCCATATATTTTTATATATTTTTTTACATTGTAACAGGGGTGTTACGTTACATATATTGTAAGTATGGTGTGAGTTTATTGTTGTGAATTTGTTTTGACTGATTCATTTGACCTGCTGCTACAACACAGGGTTTCCCTTTGGAGATTAATAAAGTAAATCTCATCTAATGTAATCTAATCCAATTAAGACAAAGACAATCTAGTAAGAAGATACTGTTGATTTAGATATAAATAGCCAAGCTGAGTAATAGAAAAGAGTGTGTCTAAAATGCTATCTTACACTTCTGTTCTCAAGATATCTGGTGGTGACACAGCCCTCAACACCTGCTACTTCATGGAGGAACTGAAGATGGGGCGACCAGGTGTTTATCAGGCAGGATGATGGTAGTTGTGCCTGGGCCAGCAGTACCTCTAAAACAATCACCATCTCTGGTATCCTGCTTGCAAGTGAAGGCATTTCCATGGTGGGAGGGATGTATAGCTCTAGCACCTCCCATCCACTGCCCAACCTTGGACACAAGCTCATTGGGTCTGGCTGTTCAGGCCAGAAGGCTGCTTTGTTTATTGTGGCCATCACTATGCTGCTCTGGTGTCTTCTGTTTGAATAAAATCTGACGTTTTGCCTCTCATCCAAGAGGCGAAACATCTTCAAGAAACCACAAGAAGTCCAGTTGCCTTCAGAAGAAACACCAAGACTCTAACCAGACTTGAGTTGCAAATTTGAAGACTTGAGACTTGATTGACTAACACTAATAAGACTCCACTTTTTATGAAAGAGGACTGTATGACATATAGTGTCATGCAAACGAAACTGAAACCTTGCTAGGATGTAGCAGAAGCCAACGCATGAGGCAGTTTTAATGGAAATTATTAAAAATAAATATAGTCCTAAGATCTTCAGTTGAAGCAAAACTTTCATATCTTATGAGTGCAACAAGTACAAGATTTCCAGAAGTCCCTGTTAGGAAGATATGAATTCACTAAAGCACAAGTTATTTTGTCAGAAAAGAAATCGAAATAAAGAAAAATGGAGGGGGCTGCCCTATCTGTTACGACCCACACACTGCAACTCAGGAATCTATGACACACACTAGCCCAGTACACATACAGGGAGGTAGTCTTGAAAATGGAGGTTTTCTGCCTCCATTTTTTAAAATAATGTCGACACGTGCTTAGTTCTCCGAAACTTCTTGTTTACATGAAAACCAAAAATACGCATTGTTAAGTCCTGTGTCAGAATGTCAGAATCAACCAGTCAGCCAGTTGTCAAATCAGCAGTCAGCCATATAACTGTAACTACAAAGACATGTTGGCCAATCAGAAGCACAGACAAAAAAATTGCTGCTGGTTCTGGTATGATAACAATTGCGTGTACGGTATGTGTTGTATGTTTAGGGAAGAATAAAGTTAACATAAACACCAGCATAAGTCTGGATACATCTGCAACTACACAAATTGCTCCTAAGCCCCTTTTACACAGAATCTACCCCATCCTTGCATTGAAGGTTCTGCAGTTCTCTGCCCTTGAATGTTTACACAGAGCTAAGCAGCGCATCAATAAAACTCTCCAGCGAGGATGTTTACATAGTTAACCAGCATTGCAGAGTCAAAAAAATTGTTACTGTCATGACGTGTAACATGATAGCAAAAGCCTTTAGTGTAACACATTGGTCACGCGGCAGGAAAAGACCTCATCTAAAACAGAGAATATAGCAATGGCAAGCTGGCCGGAGCATCCATTGAGGAGAACTAGGAGGTTGCCTGAGCGGCACTCTTGTAAGTGCTGCCTCCCTAACTCGAAGGTCAGAGGGGTGGCAGGTCCTCAGTCCAGCCTGTGATAAGGAAATAGAAAGTCACACGTTGTGCTGGTGTTATCCTCAGCAGGATTTATTGTTTCATTCACTTATCATAAATCAAACATATTTCCTCACAGATATGAACCGCAACAACTGTATTCTTATAACATCCACTCATTCAATAGTATTTTCTTATTTTGGCAATAAACCAAATATTTTCCTTTGGCTACACATCATAAACAGAAAATCACATATTGCATGAAAACTGGTTCATTAATAGTGCAGACTGAACTAAGTGTCTTTAGTACATTGTTTCTTATTAGTGTAACTTCCTTCACCCACCACGATGCAGGTCCGCTTAGCATTAGTTAGTTAGCATACATGCCTTAACTTCTATTTACCTCAGTCTCTCTTCAAAACCCGTTTCCTTGACTCACATACAAAACGTTCTCATAAGTTACATGTGCAACTCTTAAACTCATGCATGTCTACTCAGTTTAAGGCATATTTACTGACCTGTGATAAGAAAATAGAAAGACACACGTTGTGCTGGTGGCAGCAGGGTTTATTCTCCGTTTACGTGAACGTCCTATTCTCTACCACCAAGCGCCATGCGCCCTCTAGCGTCCTGGATGTGTCATAGCGGCGCCATGAAGCGCAATGACTTTTAATGATTAAGCTAAAGCAATGAACATAAATGAAAAATGAATGAGGAATGATATATAAAAAAAAAAATAGGGGTGTCTATTTCTGTAATTTAATTTATACATTTTTCAACTCTTTACATAAGGATGATGAAATGCAGGTCAAATGAGAAAAATGTTGGCACGGCAGGCTCGCTTACTGTGTGTTGTCAGCATAATAAAAGGCTGAGGAAGAAGGCAAGTCACACAAACTGCATTCGCCTCCTGACCCCAGCTCTCATCAGTCCATGGTAGACTGTATCAGGTTCAGGGCACAGAGGATCCAATAATGCAGAGACACACAGGGAGTTTTCTGAATCAACGATGTTTTACTTAAAAGAGGTCTAAACTGGGAAATCAAACTAGGCAGCAAAGCTACAGTTAAGGAATAGGCAAACTCAGTAATCTGGATACGGAACAATGATCCAACACAAGGAACGCACACAGAAGATACGCTGGACAGCTCACTCAGAAGACAAGGCAATCTGACACAGGAGGAAAGGAACACATGGGTTAGATACGCAAGGGAGAGGTAGACAATTAAACACAGGTGAGACACATTAGGGAGGAAAAGTAATCACACACACCTGAGGGACAAGACTTGACAGGACATGAGGACTAAGACACAACAAAATTTCAAAATAAGACGGGAAACACTAAATGACCCTACCAGACAGACACTTGACACTAGCGGACCCTGACAGACTGGCATACTGACATTTAAATTTCTGCATAATTGACTGACACAAATGTTCCCAAATTTGTAGCACTGAACACATGTATATGTTTTGATCTTAGTTATAGTTTGAAATTTTAAAGCAGTCATTGTCAACCTGTTCAAAGTGAACCACAAGAATAAATAATTTACATTCAGCTCCTGGGACAATAAAGCCCCAGTTTGAGACAGCTATTCCTTGCAGTTGTTTAATATAATGGAAGAGATTTGTTTCAATGGTATCACAATAATAAGGCGTTCAGAACTGAGGCATTACTTTGTGGTGAGGAATTTCCAGCGCTACCGAGAGGAAAATAAAATTAGAAGCCTTTTGGATGAGAGGTGAATCAAAATAAGAAACAAGTCCAGATGCCTTCAACTGAAGCACTGAAGACTATCTCAGCCTGGATGATGGAGAACCTACACAAAAAATTAGACTAAAGCTTTCACACGATCACAAATTCTTAAATTTGTGTCTTTGTAAATGTTAAAAAGATGTTATCAACCTCTAAAACTTTTTTGTGGAACTTTTTGATCTCTATATGGACTAGTAGTAGTTAAATCCAAGCTCACCTCTCATCCAAGATTCATCTCTTGGGTACCAGGGTGTCCTAGGGGGCCTTTGGGATCTCAATGTCTCCTGAAAAGAAAAGGTGAGAGTATAACCTCTCCCCCCTGTCTTTATTGTTTGAGCAGGTTTCTCACACTGTAGAAACTGAAACTGTCCATTGATTTGAACAGAATTAACTACCAGAGCTTTTACACATGTACACACACATGTCCCAGTAAAAGAATAACTTTTGCAAATGAAATGTTCTTGAGCTCCAGCAATTGAACATAAATTCCATCTCTTTTTATTGTGTTCAGAGTGTCACAGTCACTCAGTCAGTTATTCAAGGACTGTCAACACAGATGGCTTTGAGCCCCCAAAACTGCAAATATCTGCAAATACATAAACATATAAATATATGTTTTCTCATTTTGTTTGTTGAACAAAACTTAACTTAAACTGATATGCTATGCTGCTGTGATATGCTGTAAAGGTAATGTTTCTGTGATCACTGAGAGGTCTCTTGCAAGTTGTGAATTTCCGATAAAACTTTTCCTTTATATATTGTAAGTCCTCAAACCTTTTTCCGTCTATTAAACCTGTTTCCTTGAACCCTTGCTTAGAAAGCAATTGTAGTTGTGTTTCTATGAACTTCAAATAAATAGGAGGTTGAAGTGTTTGTAAACACATTTGCTTCATAGGATTTACTCGGGTTGAGCTCTGTTTTGTCTAGTCAGTTTGTTAGTTTTGTCACTTATTGCCTGTTTTATTTTGTAGCCTGTTTTTGTCTCTTGTCTTCCCGTCAAGTGGTTCCCACCTTTGTGTCTCATTAGTCATCAGTCTCCTGTGTATATATGCTGTGCTCCCCCAACCCTTCTGCAAGGGAACAAGACGATCTGCCAGATCGTTTTGTTCCCTTTGTATTTCACTACTAGAAATGTTATATATTCAATATTTAAAAGAAATTGGTCTAATGAAAACATCACTTGTTCTAAACATTTGTATTGTACTTGTGAAATTAAAGCTTTGATAATCAGCACGGCAATGTCACTCTGTCCAATGTGTTCACCCTCCTCGAAAAACTCCAGCACCCGCTCGCCCAACATCATTGATTCATGTAAACTAAAGTGACAGTGCTGCACACTGACCTCTAACAGAGGAGCAAATAGCAATCCAGCAAAATGTGACAGTGTAACAAGCCAATAACTCACGATGGGTTTACTGAAACTCTCCACCCTGGAAGTAGTTTTCTGTGTCTAAAATGCCGTTTGCGTGTGTATGGAAGGCAAAAACACACAGAAAAACCACCGTTTTCAAAAATACCCAGCTACACGTGGACCAGGCCCAAGAGCTGACTCTGAAGTTACATCATTAAGCACAGGCCTCAGGTATTCTACAGGAAAAAATTACTCTAGTTGTAGCTTAACTTTAATCTTAATGTTACCTTTTTGGATTTGACTTACATATGGTGGACACATTTCACTCAGAGATGATCCTTTTCAGGTAAAGTTAAGGTCACAGCTGTGTGTATTAGGTAGCACAGGGTTTTCCATACATGATGAACTTTGCCCAGTGGAGTCTGATTGCAGATACACAGTGGCAGCACAAGTGGAGGAACCAATGGCCGGACTGGGGAGGAGCAGAGTAGCAGGAACGGTACTCTAGCCCGAGACTTGCATTCAATCAAATGTTTTGGGGTCTCTACTTTTTTTCTCAACATATGTTGTATCACAGTAGCAAGAGTGACAATGTTCACCTGTCCAGCAGTCTAAGCCATATTTATATATGAAGAAGCCTGGGGAAAGTAAGAAACTTTTTTATGTGTTGCTGGCATTAAGTTCTACATGATCATTTTCAAAAAATAATAACTTCTCTCTGTTTCAACATTTCATACATTGTCTTTGTGCCCTTTTTTATGTTTTGTAGTTGCATTGTGTTTCTATTAACACTGTAAAAGATTGTAACTTTTGGAAATGCACTAGTATTTAAATTGTGTGTCTGCTTCATTTTTGAAGTGCTGTCAAAAGGCCTTCTAAAAATTAATTTAGTAAGGGGTCACGTTATATACATATGAAACATGTATACGCCTGAATAATTGTCACACATACCTCCATATTACCTTTGTTTTACAGAAGCTATGAATATGTGTGTGTATATCTACAAAGACACATTGCTTACAGCAAAACAAGAAGTCTCTTCCAAGAACAGCCTCCAGTACCTGAGGCTTTTAAGATTGTGTTGTGTATCTAGAAAAGGAATTTTTTTAAATGGATGTAAAATAGCCTGCAGGCTAAGCAAACTAGGATTAGCTAACTAGCAAAGTCAATGCTGTGTTGGAATGAAAATCCTTAATGTTAAAAAAAAGCTAGTTTTCACTTGTTTGATAGAAATCACAAATAGTAGACTGACCTTAAAAAAATTAAAATAAAATAATAATAACAACAATAATGTAAAAACAACAACAACAACAACAAAAACAATAATATTATTATTATTATTATTATTACCATTATTATGCATGGCAACTGTTCCATATACTACTGGGACAATAGAGCAGGCGGTAAAGTTACTGAACACAAAAGGTAAAATAAAATAAAAAATAAGATAAAATAAAACGACGCTCATTAATTATGGGGTGTTCTTTCCCTGAAAGCACCAGTGACCTAAAGTTGTCTATGGCCTCTGTCTCCTCAATCAACCCGTCTCCCGTTGTAGTATTAATGTTGTATTTTACTAATTTTTCCACCAGGTGTCACTGTTGTCCTCTTAAATATTATTTTTCTTGAGACCACCTGGTGTAAAGTAACCCGCTGCAGGATAAATCGTTGTTGACGTCAATCGTTGTCCTTGTCAAAGTAATACATCTGCATGTAATTTAAGAAAAAGCTTTTTTACATTAATGACATGCAGAGAAAAAGTCAAGAGCAATTAATATATTGTCATCTGCAGGGACAAAAAAATGCTGGGGAACGGTAATCTTTTCCAGTGCCCTATCCATAGCCATTAAAGGGACAAATAAAGGTGAGCACTAAAGTAATTTTGAGAATTAAGCAATCTCTAAATGTTGCAATAAGAAATAAGAATTACCAAAGATGAAGTTCCTATGTCTGAAGAGATTTTTAAAGTGTCCCCACCACATCCATTCACTCAGAATGTCTGTGAAGTTAAGGTACTGCCTCACTTGAAAAAACCCCCACAGATATTGTGATAAAAGTAAATAAAATTGACAGCTTGATTACAGCAACAGCTGTGAAACAGCTCTCATCTAAATGTTGAGGAGCTTACCATACTTTTTGACTCTACCTGCCCTGATATATTAGATTGTTTGGCCCCATTCAGATTTAAACACACTAAGACCCTTTCGGAGTCTTGGCTGAATGAGACTACCTTTTCTCTCATAAGCACATTGCAGACAAACCGAGTGAAACTAGAAGAGGGCTAAACCCAGATTAACCAGAAAGCTGTTAAAACGGCAAAAACCCAGTTTAGTTCAAATCTAATTTTTTGTAACAATCATAGGCCACATGTTCTCTTTAATGTTTGGCTCTTATTAATTCCCATGGTGCAGGTGGTGCTGTTCTTTCACCTAAGCTTTCAAGCTTGCTTTATTTTTTTATTGACAAGATGTCCACTCTCAGACCTCCACCTTCCTTTGCGCTAAAAGACTCATCCTTCAATTTGTGCTCAAGCGTTATTGACTAATTTTAGCTCATATCAATGTCCCTACTCACAGAAGCAGTGAAACATCTGCACCCTGCACATTGTCCTTCCGACAGTATCCCCTTAAATTGCTTCTCAAATAGGTGTTTGATAGTATAATTGTACTGATAAATACATCTCTCCACAAAGACTGTGTTCTAGCTACCTTGAAAATATGCTGTAGTTCACCCATTTACTAAAAAAAAAGTTCATCCAAATTTCTAAATTACTCCTGTTCAAGATCTTGATTAGAGTAGTTTTTAAACATCATTTGTAGTCATTCTGGACACCAGTGGAGCAGTTTTGCCCCTCACCAGCTGAGCAGAGGGGCATCAGATGCTATGCATCAGAGTTCAAAAAATGGAGCACGCCTGAGAGGTGCACAAATATTGACCTTGAGTCTGTTTGTGGACCAGAACATTTTGCCTAATGATAGGTAGCAAAGCAAGCATGACTCCCAGGACAAAAAAAACCAAACAAACTACTCAACACTCTGTGCTACTTTTATACTTTTTGACTCTTCCAGGTCCTAAACTGCTGCCTATAATCCTCTGTGACCAATTAATATGACTTTAATCCTGTACCTTGTACAGAGGAATTCTTTTTACTCTCTGTATCAGTTAAAGACAAGTGGCTTCCTGTCCTCTACCTGTAAGAATGCACTGCAGCATTAGTGTGCCGATGAGTTGTGGCGATCACATGCATCCCTGATATGCTCAAACACTGAAAAGAACAAATCTGGACCATTTTCAGATAATTTTGGTAAAAGAAACAGATTTCTCAAAACAGAACTCATCACCAGAATATAACAACTTCCGAACCAACTCGCCTCATCAGTTTTAATTTAGGCTGCTTCATCTCCAGTTTAGCTTGTTCTGTCTGCTGATGCATCTTTTTCACAGCCACTTCCTTTTCCAGCTCTGCTTTTAATTTAAATTTATTATGATCAAGTTGCAACATAAGTGGTTCTTCTGTTGGTCAAATGTTGGTTGCTACTAAACGTGGAGGCAACATTTGCCGGATAAAAGAGCTGACGGGCTCTCTAAAAAGACCTTTTAGGTTCTCAAACAAACCTATTTTCAAAATAGCTTTCATTTGTTATTTCAAACATTTATCACTCAAAACCAATATCGTAATGTTCTGCAATCTTCAGAAGTTGCTCCTCTGAGCAGAAATTCAGAGGGAAAAGCAACAAACTCTTATTCACTCATTGTCCCTTAGCTGTAATAAATGTATTGCACTGTGAAACTAATCTGGGGAACAAGCCGATCACAACTTTGGCCATCAAGACACACAAAAGCGCCCCTGTAACTGACTGCCAGACCACAATCTAACTAAATAATCTCAACCCTATTCTTCATGCAGTGAACAGCGGCTGGTATTTATGCACCAAAGTCCAGTGGCAAGGGAAAAGAACCACAGTTTGGCGACTCCCCCTAAAACATGGATGTGCTCCGGATACAGCTGCTCTCAGCCAGGGTCACCACAACACAAATGAAGGACAAAACCCAAAGTGATACCGTATCTACACCTACAGGAAACACTGCTTCACTTATATGTAACAGTACACCAGTCAGTTGCTTAAATTGACTTCGGCTTATCACATTGACACACACAAAAACAAACAAACAAAAAACACTCATTTCAATCAAATTGAATTACTACTTTTTCCCAACAAGAAGCCTACTTCCTGCTTTTAAACATGCAAAGAAATTCAGCATGCAGGACTGCATTAGGGAAAGCCCTCTGGAAAACCCTCCTCAGAAAACCAAGTGACAACAACTGTTTTACAAATTTGGTTCTGTATCAAAATGCCTGTCACAGAACAGCATTTTGACATGGTGCTGAAAATACAATCACAACAATATAAAAGCAACTGAACAACTAAAGTGCAAAATGAAGCAAAAAAAAAAAAAGGATCAGTCCCCACTATTGTCACATTCAGCGACGCGATTTTGACGGTAAAAGAGAAATACGCTACGAGTAGACAGACCAAATGGTGAATGGTCAGTGTTGCTTATCACTGACTTTATGTGTAATATTGTTTTTCTTAATCACAAGCTGCTTCTATTAAGCTTCAAACTTATTAACATAACTTGGTACACATGTGGGAAGTGCGCAACAATGCTGAGTGAAGTAGGAACCTGCTGGGAAGATATACTGAAGGTAGTGAGCTTAAAACTTTCTGTCTTCTGTTGACTACAATGTGTACATACTTCAACTGAAAAAAAGCTGTAGTTTGATAGGCTTTTCATTATTACTATCACAAAACTATACTTGATTGCTTTTTACTTGGAAAAAAGGCAGTTTTTTCTAAACATCATAAACTACAGAAAAGTTTGACCATGTGCATATGCATAATGTCAGTACTGACACTGTATTCACAGCCCCTTTTCACCTAATCCTGACACAAAAACGCAAAACACCAATATAATGTTATTTAAATTTGTGCATCTGACTCCTCAAGACGGCCTTGTATTGACTGAACAACTCGCTGAACAATTCGCTTTATCCTTGGCCTGGTTGCAAATCCAGCTTTGAAAAGACCGAAGTTGCACATACAAACATGTAGCTGTATTTATTAATGTGTATTTGCAAATGTTTAATGGGATGTTGTTTAAAAATTACATTTTACCACTTCTCTGGTCATCTGCAGCTGGGAGGGAATACAGTGACTTATGTTCATTTTTATATTTTAAACTGAGCATTGAGCATTCTTAGCTCTTAGCTGGCTCCATCAGAAGTCATGGGTGGAGAAATATGCAAACTGGACATAAAATTTGATCGTTTCCTTGAAATACAACACCATGAGCAAACCAGCCCACATGTAAATGCTGGATGGTAATTTTTCACATGCTGTAATATTAACCACTTCTCAAATACATACACCCAAAACTGGAAATGTCAGTTTTTTTTGTCATATCAGCTATGGTTTTTTTTTCTGTTTTTTTTTAAGATGATTTTAGCATTTGTGAAAAATTTCAGTTTGGTTTAAAACCACATCATAATACTGAAACTGCTCTTTTGAGATTTTTTTTTTTCTAAATTTAAAGAATTAAGACTTTTTAATGTCCTCAACTGCTGATGCAGGGAACCCTGCGGCTCTGGTGCTTTTAGATCTGACCACTGCCTTCAATACTGTGGACCGAAAGATTTTATTAACTCTTCTTGAAAAGTGTGTATGTATCAAAGGTTTTACCAGATGGAAAGAAGTTTCTCTGTTCGCGTAGGTGACAACTCCTCGTTTGCAATCCCACCTTTCTGCATTTATCTGATCTTTTACATCTCCAGACACCGGCTAGAGTAACTAGATCATCCTACAAGTCCTGTTGATTCTATATTTTCCCAGGTCTAGGTGCAAAAGCAGAGGTGATGCTGCCCCAAATTTATGGAATAACTTTACATGTACAAGCTGCCTAACTACAGGCCCATTGTTCTTAACACCATTTATCAGTGAAGTCGAAATTAAGTCACAAATGGCTTCTGTTGTTTATGTTTTTGCTCCCTCCCAACCTACTTTTAGGGTTAAAAATTTCAGATGTTCATATTTTTGATAAAGACATAGCCTGGATTCCTAAAGAAAAACATATAACCTGTTGCTTTTTCTTGGTCCAGTATTTACATTGGACCGACATTAGAGACATTTTAGTATTCCTCTGTGATTTTAAATGAGTAAAAAGTTTAAACATTAAAAAAAAAAAAGCTTTACTCTGACTCATCAATCTGTCTTCCCTTCCCTTTCTTTCTCTGTCACATACAGTACTCTCAAACCAGGTTGGGTTACATTTG
>KV751337.1:5381932-5398113 GCA_001698575.1 Mola mola
TGTATTACTTACTTTTCTGCCAGCATTGCTTATACTATAAAAATGTCAAGCTATGTTCTTTCTATAACATGTCAAACAGAAATGACTGATATGTAGCTTTTGAAGTAGGCCAACAATTACTTTGAGAAGCAAATAAATGGTGACTTATTAGACTTTGAATTGTCAAAGGCGCTTTAGAACACGCTGCTGCAATGCACAGTGATACATCTGTTATAATGTGAAAAATGCGTTATGAGGTGTTACACTTGAAGAAATGTAAAGCTCAAGTCTAAAAATCCAGGCCAATACTTACAAAGTCTTGTGAAACAATCAGAACTGGCTGAACAGTAGCACATGTAGTAAGTTACTCTCTTAGTTGCAGGAGTTAACATCTTTGTTAGTTGAATGACAAGCTTCTTGTTCTTTCCTTTCATTCTTGGCTTATCATTGATCATGCAAAAATAGCTTTCTGCACTGGCTCCCAGTTAAATTTAGAATAGAATTTAAAATCCTTGTCCTCACCTGCAAAGCTATTCATGGTCAGTCACCATCTTATCTTAAAGAGCTCATAGTACCCTATTGCCCATCCAGAACCTTATGCTCCCAGGATGCAGGGTTATTGGTGATCCCAAGAATTTCCAAAAGTAGAATGGGAGGCAGAGCTTTCAGCTATCAAGCTCCTCTCCTGTGGAACTAACTTCCAGTCTTGGTACGGGAGGCAGACACATGCGCTGTTTTTAAGAGTAGGCTTAAAACCTTCCTTTTTGATAAAGCTTATAGTTAGGGCTGGCCTATCTAGCCCTTAGTTATGCTGCTATAGGCTTAAGTTGCTGGGGGAACACTCCATGATTCACTGAGCTCTCTTCTCTCCCCCCTCTGACAAAGACTCCTTCTCTGCTCCTCTAAATGTCCATATCCTTACACTAACTTTACTTCTTCCCCAGAGTCGTTGTGCTTTATCATCCTGCAGGTTTTTCTAGGTCGCGGTGGGAGGTGCTGCTGTGGTCCTGCCTGATGCCCCCTGGCCACATTACAGATTCAGCATACTCTTGGAATTGGGGACTACATCAGCAACACTTAAATCTTGCTACAGGGAGTACAATGACTCCTTGACCAAAGAGTACACCTGCGACTGGATCACTAGACTTCCCATACATCTGGATTTATAGATTCCACAGACTCAAACTGTTACTGTCATGTTGTTGTGTTGTGTGCAAGTGACATCTATTGCGCGTCTGTCCGTCCTAGGAAGAAGGATCCCTCCTCTGTGGTTCTTCCTGAGGTTTCTTATTTTCCCTGTCTAGCATTTTGTTTTAAGTTTTTCTTCACCCAGTTCGAGGGTCTAAGGGCAGAGGGTGTCACATCTGTACAGTTTGTCAAAGCCCAGTGAGATAATGTGTAAATTGTGATTTTGGGCTATACAAATAAAATTTGATTTGATTTGATTTGATCCTCCTGCTGGCCTTTTGCACCCCTTACCTGTTCCTCTTCGACCATAGTCCCACGTTTCCCTGGACTTTATTACCGGTCTTCCCCGCGCTGCTGGCCTTTTGCACCCCTTACCTGTTCCTCTCTGACCATGGTCCCACATTTCCCTGGACTTTAGTCTTCCCCTCTCCAAGGGTCACACTGCCATCCTCATGGTGGTAGATTGGTTCGGTAAGATGGCACATTTCATCCCCCTTCCCAAACTTCCATCAGCCAAAGAAACAGCCAAACTGGTCCTACAACATGTGTTCTGGCTCCATGGTCTGGCCACCGACTGTGTCCGATCAGGGCCCCCAGTTCACATCCATATTTTGAAAGGAGTTCTGTAGCCTGCTGGAAGCCTCAGTCAGTCTGTCCTCTGGTTTTCATCCCCAGTCCAACGGGAAAAATAGAAAGAACCAGGACCTGGAAAGTACCCTTTGCTGTCTGACAGCCCACAACCCTGCTTCCTGGTCTGAACAGATCCTTTGGGCAGAATATGCTCATAACACCCTCACCTTCTCCTCTACTGGACTTACCCCCTTCCAGTGCACCTATGGGTATCAGCCCCCACTCTTCACCCACCAGTAGAAGGAGGCAACCTGCCCTTCTGTTCAGACCTTCATCCGCCACTGCCAGCCCACCTGGGACCAGGCCAGCTCTGCCCTCCTCAAGTCTGCCGACCGCTATGCTGCCAATGCCAACAAGCATCGGAATGATGAGATAATGAATTTCTGCTGATTGTAGCAAATATAATTAATCCAAGCAGTCTGATTGTTGATAGTTACAATGTAAAATATATTTTCAAATCTTGCTCCTATTTTACTTATAGCTTTGTATTCATTTGGTATTCCTCTAGGTACACCAATAGAGTCTATCCATACTTTTTCAACAAAGCTTCCTTTCAGTACATCTCTCTTCTTTCTAATATGATGCTGCCGTCGAGTGAATGAGGTGATGACATCCTTGGCCATAAGTAATATGCCTCCCTTTTGAATAATCATAACATGCACTCAAAGTCCAATCCAGTTTGATGGTAATTGAGCTAATAATTTTGCATCTCCACATAACCAGCACTAATCAGTCACATGTACATTTTAGTCTTTAATGGGTTTTGAAGGTGGTTGCCGTCCCTTAGTTTTAGCAAAAGTGATATCAGCCGGCTACTCCATTCCTACATGATTCCCAACATTTTTACCTAGCCATATAGTGCTACAATTTCCTTTCAATTCACCCACATTCATTCCATTACTACTGTTGGCAAGATAGCATTCAAATAACAAATCAGGATGTGGATTAACATAAATAGATTCATTTTGTTTTGTCTGGAATAATTGGCATGTGAGGGTGTAATTCTCACATAGGGTGACGTTATACTGGCTCGAACCCATGTGTAGCATACAATCGTAGGCACTGAACACAATAGCTATGTTTACATGTGCAAAATTTGATCAGATTCATCAGACTTTAATCGGTTAAAAAATCTGAGGGCTTGGAAATTGTGAATCTGCTGTTTATATGGACGCTAAATTAAATAATCCGATCATGACGTGCATATACACGCACCAGGCTTTAATCAGAATCGCAGCATTTTGACATGCGCAGATTTGTCTAATTTCCTTGAAATAACCGCAGAAGAAGAAGTTGTAGTTCTGCTTATGCTATAAACAAATGCCGATGTGGCTACACTTTGCACTTTCGAGCTTTTCCTGTAATTTAAACTCCACACTTAAAGAATGGACCTGCACCAGGTTCTGAAAGCCCTACTTTTGTTTCTACTGTTCTCCGTGAACAAGCTACGGGCTCAGCAATACATAATGCTGCTGACTTACAGGAGGAGAGAGCGGGAGGACATGAGCACCACACATATGCAGTGAGGGTAATTTTACCCCAAACGGGAAGTTGCAATCGTAATAATTATGTACATAGATGTGGTTCGGAATAAGGATCAGCATAAACCACCCGTCTCAATCAGAATATATTTTCTCTCAGAATGAGCCGAATCAGATCAGAATCTTCCAACTGACGTGTTTACAGAAGCATTTTTATTCTGATCAGCCCTTTATTCCGAATATTTGTGTCCATGTAAAAATAGCTAGTGTCATTGCAGCCACTAGTATTGCAGATGCACAAATATAGTTGTAGGTCACCTGCAGTGGTATTTATTGCAGATGTGATGTAACATACATTGTAATAAGAGCTGTTGTCAGGATAACAAGGATGCTGTTCATTCCACCATTGATAATAGATTAATAAATCAGAAGAATTAATTGGAACTGGTCCCACAGTTACAATAGGACTCATTCGTCCTGCGGCACAGATAACACATGATTCATTAGTTGTATTTTTAACAGTAGAAGTAATATATTCCATCCAGAGATTGTAATGAATGATTCGTCTTTTTTGTCTATTTAATGGCCGATATATAAAAAGAAGGAAGCCCGTAAAATGCAATACACTGAAAGACAGTGAGAACAAAAATCTAGGGTCCACATGATGGTAGCAAAGAAAACAACTTGCAGCAAACTTTTGCCTCTAATTCTTCAGAGATCTGTTGGTTATTTCTCCAGGTTTGAGAGGAGCGCACTTATTGTGACAGCTCCCCTTTGTAGCCTGTTCCCCACTGAAGTGGCAAGATCAGTGTTGCTTTCAATTCTTTCTCCTCATCAACATGTGGCACCCTCTTACAGTGAGTCCTATGGATTCAGGTTGTGCATCCTTTTACACTCACGGTGGTGGGGGTTGTTAACAACACAGCGTATGGATAGTCTCATTGTCAGGGTCTGCTAGTGTCAAGTGTCTGTTAGGGTCATTATGTCTTTCCTGTTTTACTTTGATGTTCCCTTTGTGTCTTACTCCCCACATCCTGTCGTTGTCCCTCAGGTGTGTTTGATTATTCCCTCTCCCTAATTTGTCTCACCTGTGTCCAATTGTCTACCTCTCCCTCGTGTATTTAACCCCCCTGTTCCTTTCTTTGTCTCGTCTTCCTGCCGAGCATTCCAGCGTCTATTCTGTGTAAGTCTCCTTGTGTCCGATCTGTATTCCGTGTTACGATTACCGAGTTTGCCTTATCCTTATCTGTACCTTCGCATAATTTGAATTCCTGGTCAGATCTTTATTATTAAAACGACTACCGATTCAGAAAGCTCCCTGTGTGTCTCTGCGTTATTGGATCCCTTAGACCTGGTACCTGATAGTACAATCTGGCCAGAAAAGGGTCCAGCAGAGTCAGAGCCAGTTCGTTCAGCCCTGGAGGCGTAAGGCGCACGTCTCCACTGGCTAGAGGAGCAACTGCCGTTTGTTTGCCAGGAAATGTTAGAAGCAGTAATTCGCAGTGAATAGACATGCGTGACATTGATGGAAAAAAATAAGTCTTGTCATTGATCAACTGCGGCAACTGTCTGCTTCTCCAATAGCTCCTAAGGGTTCGGAAGCTGTGGCTTCTACCGTGAGTTTGCACTCTCTCCACCTTTCTAGCCCTGAACGTTTTTCTGAAGAGTCTGGGGATTGTCGCCCCCTTATTTCCCAGTGCGAACTACATTTGAGTTCACTGCAGCCTCTTTTACTTCAGACCGAGCCAATATTGCATTTTATTATTTCTCATTTGACTGGTTGAGCCAGGTCTTGGGCTACGGCTGAGTGGAGCCGCCGATCAGCCGTATGCAATTCCTTGCCAGAATTTATTAGAACCTTCACGCAAATATTCCAGTCGACATCTCCGGGCAGAGAAGCAGCCAAAGCCTTTGTAACTTTGGGGCAAGGCAAATGCTCAGTAATCGATTACGCCGTTGAATTCCGGACCATAGCCGCTGAGAGCGATTAGAGTCAAGATGCGCTAATAGACGCATTCCTGAATTGGCTTGTCGGATACTCTCAAGGACCATATGGCTCCAGTCGATTTACCAGTGGATCTTGAGGCAGTGATTAATTTGGCCTCCAAGATAGACAAGAGACTCCGTGAATGTCAGAAGCCTCGGCTTCAGCAGAAAAAAATTTCCCAGCAACAGGTTTTTTTTTTTCTCCAGTTCCCCTGCTCCTTCTAACGAATTGTTTGATGGACAGGAACCATCTACTGAGTTGCCAGAACCAATGCAAATAGGCAGGACCCGCCTCTCTCCACTGGAACAATAGCGGAGAATGAAGGAAGGAAGACGCATTTACTGTCGCACATTTGGGACACTTCCTCGCCTCCTGCCTGGTTAGGTCTCCGACACCTAATGCTGCCTCGTCGTCTTTGAGTCAAAACAAACTGCCTGGCAGGTATAAGAGACCTCACAAAAGTAATGCTCCAATCGAGTTCTGATTCCCTAGTTCTCCAAGCGTTAGACTCCAGAGCAACCTTTCTCAACCTCTGTCTACATCAGCCCTAGATGGCAGATTGATTTGTAAGGTTACACACCAAATGTCCCTGGTGACACTACTGTTTGATGATGGTCATCAGGAGAAAGTAAACTTCTTTTCGAGTCTGTCCATCACCCACTCATTCTAGGCACCCCATAGCTGCTAAAACATAACCCCCCATATAGATTGGTCCACCGGAAGTGTTTTAGAGTGGGGAAGGAATTGTGTTGAGCACTGTTTTCTGGACAGAGATGCAGAGAAGTGTGATCGCCATGAAAGCCCAGTTTCTTTAATGGGGTGTGTTGTATCCGATAGTCAAGTTGGGACCAACAGAAGCTCTAGGCCATAATGGAGTGGCCAACTCCGTCATCACAGGGGGATGTGCAGTGCCCCTGGTCGGGCGTCTCTTGGGACATTGTTTCTGGTGGACCCTCAGGGGAGGAGACGGAGCCGGATGGGAGCTTCCCATCAGCAGCTTCTGTGGTCTGTCGCTGTCACCAGTCATCGGCCGCCTACAAGAAAGCGGCAGATAGGAGGACACGGGCTGAGCCTGTCTACCTTCCTGGTTGGAAGTGTTGCCTCTCAACCCAAGATTTGCCCTTACACACCGATCCAGGTAAGTTATCCCCGAGATTAATAGATCCTGTTCCTGTGTCAAAGGTCACTAATCTATCTGTTGAGACTCCAACTGTCAGGGTCTGCTAGTGTCAAGTGTCTGTCTGTTGTTAGGGTCATTCGGTGTTTCCTGTTTTACTTTGTTCCGTTTGTGTCTTACTCCCCATGTCCTGTCAAGTGTTGTCCCTCAGGTGTGTTCGGTTACTCCCTCTCCCTAATGTCTCACCTGTGTCCAATTGTCTACCTCTCCCTCATGTATTTAACCCCTGTGTTCCCTTCTTTGGCTTGTCTTCCTAGCAAGTTTTCCAGCATCTATTCCTTGTAAGTCTCCTTGTGTCCGATCTGTGTTTCGATTATCGAGTTTGCCTTTCCTTATCTGTACCTTTGCATAACTTGAATTCATGGTTCCATCGTTATTATTAAAACGACTACTGATTCAGAAAGCTCCCTGTGTGTCTTAGCATTATTGAATCCCTGGTAACTGATACCCATGGATCAGACCTTCTTCCTTCGAAACACTTCGATGAGAACTAAGTCCCCCAGATTTAGGTCACTCTCAGGTTCTGGAACAGCATCATACATATGGGGTGGTATTTTTTTTCTTTTACAGTCCTCTGTATCAATTTTTTTTTTTTTTGTAATCAGAATGTCTTCCATTTCAGCTGAAGGTGTACGTCTTAGATTTGGAATTTGATAAGGTCGTCCATAAAGAAGTTCAAAATGTGACAACCCTTTATTAGGTGTTATGTGCATATTCTGTAGTAAGGATAAACAAAATCAAATTTTTCACAATTTCAGCCATTGCCTTTCTGAGTTTACTTTTTTTTTGTTTGATTTGCTCTTTCCACAAAGCCTGTAGCGGACACAGACGAACAGTTTCAGAGGTTTCATGAAACCTGGAAGTTCAGCGGAATAAGGTGCATACAAAAAGGATCCAGCTCTCCAAACACTCGGCGGAGGAGATGGGAGTCGGCTGACCACGGGGAGGCTGGCAGCTTACACACTGGCGACAAAAACAAAAGCACACACGAGCAGATTGGAATTGTCCGGTGGAGTGATGACCAAGGTTTTATGGAGTGGTTGATTACCGACAATGAGAACCAGGTGTGCGTCCACTGTAGACCAGGGAAGGTGGAAAATTGGCCAGCCACGCCTTCTGCCACACACGCTGAAAAACACCACAAGAGGGAGAGGGGAGTGGAAGGAGGACACAATAAGAAAAACAAAAACTACAACAAGACCCTGACACACAGTGATAATTACTTATATTCCCAATTGTGTCATTTTAGTAATAAAATTCACAAAATGTGTTCCATTTTCACAATAAATCCTTTCAGGTATTCCAAATTTTTGTATTATTTCTCCACATAATGCTTTTGCAATTGATACGCCATCAGGATGACCTAAGGGAAATATTTCGTCCAGCCTGAGAATTTGTCAATTATTAAAAGTGCATTTTTTTTTTTCCCCTTATTTTAATTCATTGAAATCCATTTCAATCTGTTCAAAAGGATATGTCGGCTTTGGAAAAGCACCTGAATTCACTTTGTAATTTCCTTGTGGATCATTTTTTTGCACATTGAAAACTTCATTTTTGAAAGTAACACGTTAGTCCATAAGCTGTATATATTTCCCCATCTCCCCTGTCAATACATGGCAAGGCCCATGGCTCAACACAGCAGCATATCTATATAAAGTACCTAAGGAGTTGGGTATCTAATATCTATATAATTGGCTTCCATTCAGGTCAAACATAAACATCATTTTCATTTTTAAGGGCTCCTTTCTTTTTCCAGTAATTTCCTAATTTCCTGAAAAGGTGCTGCTTTTTGCATTTCACTAAAAACATCTGACATTTTTTGTATGTAGATGTGTGTGCATGACCTGATTTCGATGTGGTCAGTTAATTGTTGCAACATTTTCAGCATGTTTGCAAATAAGATTATGTTTAACAGCATGGCATTTCCCCCCACATGTTTTTTAATCCACCCTTTGATCTCTAGTCTTAAATCTCAGGATTTTAACTGAGCATCATATTGTGGCTGTGTATGCAGATGCATGTGTTGTACTTCCCGCTGAGGCAGCCACTCCTCCTTACTCGTAGGGCGGTGGCTGATTTGGCTCATGGAGGCGAGGATCGGAGCTGGGGATCGGAGCAGGGGGTACCTGTACAGGGTTTTCATTCACAAGAGCTATCGACATAAACATGAATTTTGGATCACCGATAAGATTTCAATGTTTTCTTTGCTCTGATATGTTCCCATGGTTAGAACTTCTTCTTTTTCTCTCTCTTTTACTTATTTTTATTTGATTACTTTCATTCAGAAAACCCTACGACCATGTTCAGTAGTACTACAAATTTTACAAATTTACAAATTTCGTTGCCTAGGTCTTACACACTGCTGCAATCGATTAGTGCAGGGCCACATTACATAATTAGGTTCTTTCTACCCTCTTTTTACTACTGAGAAGAGAAAAACTCTGGTGAACCTATCATATCTTTTCACAAAGAAACAGAGTTCTCACCTCAGTTCAGTTCCACTTTGCTTCTCATTCTTACTTGCAGATGAAGCTGGCCACCAGTCAAATTCATGCTGGAGGTCTTTCCTCCAGGATCTAATCCAGCCGTGCATGGTCTTACAGCATCCGGCCCTGGCAAGGACAGGGAAAGACGTTGGGATCCGCCTCAAAGGACAAAATAATGTGGGTGAAAAAAATATTCATCACTATCTCAATAAAGGATCTTGAAGTCCGTTTTCTGTTAAATTAAACCAAGGTTTGGTATTCTTGCAAGAAAAAGTACATCATTACCCTATGACCTCTCAGCTGTAATGCTCAAAGCACAAAGGTTTTGCTTACCCCTTTGTAGTCATGTTTATGAAATATATTAAGGTTTATTGGATACTAAAATTTCTCCTTTGCTTAGAAATATTTTTAAATTGTATTTTATAACTTTAATTATTAGATCCAGGAGGAGGGGCAATTAGTTCAAAGGTTTTATTGTTTGTTTCTTTGCTATTGTCTGAAAGTGAGTTTTTATTTTTTTTAATTCTTAAATATTTTCACTTTACACTTCGGGAGGTCAGCAAAATAAAATGCACATCAAAATATTTTTTGACCAAGCCAATGTTTTTCAAAGGCTTTTAAGTACAATCCACTGACACGCATGTATATTTTTAATGACCTGTTTTAACATTTTAATGGATAATTAATTTTGTCATCTGTCCGTTAAAATGTCACACATCAAGATAAATTCACTTCAGTGGATGTCAAGCCTTATGACAGCTGAATAACAATATATTTGTCACGAGTTTGGGAGCTCCTGGTGCTCTGTCTTGGGCTCCTCCCCCGTTTTTCTTTTTCTCCCTGTTTGGAGCAGTTCGTTGAATGGCAGCTGAAGCAGGTGACATACCTGAGGGGTCACCAGTCACAGTATTTAAACCCGGTCGCTTCAGTCCACAATGATCAGATCATCCTGTCATTTATGTGGTACTCATTGCTCTGGCCTGGTTTCTGAGAGTTATGCTCCATGTCAATTTTGAGACTAGCTGTGCTTTTTCCAGCTGTTTTTACTCACCTCAATCTCCTCTGGTTTTAGGAGCACCTGCTCACATGCACTGCAAGCTGCCACTTGCTCTGGACCTGCTCCCTCAGAGACACCTCATCTCTTCACCTTCTCACAATAAAACCCTCTGCACCAAAGTCTGCGTCTCGTGTTTGGGTCTTTCTGCTCGCTAACATTACAACAATATTATACGATGGAGTCATTAATTTACTTGGTGAAATCTTCACAATAATCCTTTCAATAAAACCTGAAAGTTTACTGAGCAATGTTAAGTGCATGTGTTTGTTCTTCATATTAGTCCAACTCACGTGAAATAGTTAGCTGATCATTTAATGATGCTGAAGCTGGACATATGTGGATGACACATGGGTCAAAATCAAAACTCAAGAATTGGAGGCTTTCACTCGACACATAAATGCAGTGGACAAGAACATCAAGTTCACCAGGGAGGATACGAAGGATAACAGTTTGCCCTTCCTGGATTGTACGGTGTCTCTTGGTAAGGATGGTAACTTCAGCATTGAGGTCTACAGGAAGCCCACACACAAAGACCAGTACCTCTTGTTTGACTCCCACCACCCACTGGAGCACAAACTGGGGGTAATCCGGACACTACAAGACCGGGCCCAGAAGGTTCCCTCAAGCACAGAGGGAAAACAGAAGGAATTGACACACATCAAGACAGTGCTCCAGACATGTGGCTACCCAAAGTGGACCTTTGTCAAATCGTCCAAAAGGCGCCACAAAGAACCATCCGAGGCAGAAAGTGAAAAACGAAGAACGTGGTCATCCCATATGTGGCAGATCTATTGGAAAAATTCAGAAGAATCTTCCAAAAACACAAAATTCGAGTTAACTTCAAACCGGGCCAGACCTTAAGACAGAGACTGGTCCACCCCAAAGACAAAACACACAGACATAAGCTCAGTAAAGTTGTGTATGCCGTTCAATGCACAGAGGAGTGGGGAAACCAAACAACCCCTCCACAGACGCATGGCACAACACAGGAGAGCCACCTCATCGAGGACATGACTCAGCTATACATCTGCATTTTAAGGAGAAAGGTCACTACTTTGTGGACTCCAATGTCCACGTACTGGACAGAGAAGGCAGATGGTTTGAAGAGGAGTAAAAGAGGCCATCTATGTCCACTTGGAGAAACCTTCTATAAACAGAGGTGGTGGAGTAAGACACCACTTGCCTGCAACCTACAATGCTGTCTTGGGAGCCCTCCCCAGGCGGTTTAACCCTCATACACACCAGGGGCCATGTAATCCCAAGGTGTCACATGAAAACAGGGGTGAGGGGCAAACACTCTCGAGTGATTCACACCTGGGCTCATGTGACCTTAACAACTCACAGCCAGAGGATCACACCCCAGGAAGGGTGCTTTTGATTGCCTCCTCTCACTCTGGTTTAAATACTTGGGTTTCTCGCACTGACCCTCAGAACTGAAGAAGCCTTTTGGATGAGAGGCGAAACGTCTTCAAACAAGATAAGAAGGACTTCGTATCTTGTTTGAAGACATTTGAAGATGTTTGCTTCCTATTAAACACTCCAAGATTAAGCTGTGAAAGGTTTAAAGCATGCCATGTCTATGCTGTCACAGCATCACATTCACCCATTCTCACATGGGTGGAAGTGTAAGTAGCATCTAGCTGGGAGTTAGGAAAACATTCACACACTGATGACTCAGCATTGGGAGCACTTTGGGGTTCAGTGTCATGCCCAAGGACACTGAGGACTCATTTATGCTCATTGTTAAATATGGATGAAGCCTTATGTCCGTACTCTGCGTACGTTTTGTCCGTTCTTCTGCAAGTTTTCAAAGGAGGACCCTCCCTACCCACTGGAACCTAGGCCACCACTGGTGTTGTCAGCTATTTATTGTAGAAGAAACAAAGAGTCAGAGTAAAAAAAAAAATGGCTAAATAGGTGAAATCATGGCTTGTACAGACACAGGATCAACGGCAGTTGTCTTTTCTTTATTTCTGCCTCACTTCTCTTGCACTGGTTTGCTAAGCTAAACAGCCAATTAGATTGATCTCGCTCACTGACCATGTAACGGGAGTGAGAGTGGACCCAAGAAAAGTAGAGATCTAGACTGGCACAGTTCAGGACTTTATTAACAATGTTCACGAGTCCAAATGGACGGCAATCGGGAAGCCTGGTCGGCGAGCACAGTCTACATTCAGAATGGGAACGGAGTCTCCAGATAGGAAGTCCGGGCAGAGTGCAGGCAGACAGGGAACGGGTGGATGCAAAGTTCAGAGACAGAAGACAGGTCAGGTTACCGGGGCAGAGACGAGGAGACGTGGTCAGGGGCAGCAGGCAGGTCAGGTAACAGGAGATTTGTCTGGAAAAGAGTGCTGGAAGGTAGTGCATGACGCAACCACAATCTGGCAGAGAGTGTGTGTGGAAGAGCTGGTTAAGAGCTGGCTGGGGGGGAACAGGTGAGTCTAATGATGTTGCTTAGGGCAGGCAGGTAGAGTGGGTTGGTAGGTAACCGGAACCCCTAACCACCAGACAAGAGGAGTTGTGCGCGACGCGGCGCGGCGTGGGCCGGGGCTTGTGTACGCACGCACCGCAGCCTCGGGGTTCTCTCCGGGTACTCCGGCTTCCTCCCACATTCCAAAAACATGAGTGTGGATGGATGTTTGTCTCTATATGTCAGCCCTGCGATGAACTGGTGACTTGTCCAGGGTGACCCCGCCTTCGCCCCAAGATGCTGAGATAGCCCCCCCCCACCCCGCGACCCCTGACAGGATAAGCGGTAGAAAATTAATAAATAGTAAATGTGTATACTGAATGAAAGCAAACATTTTTCAAAAGGTCATTCCTAACTTATCAGTCATCACAGGATAGAGGTCATGTTTGCCTTGCAAATAATTTAAAAGAACATTCAACAACAGATTAACTATGTCAACTAAAATTTCAGGCATGTCTTCTTAGTCATGCACCCAAGGTTTGCCAATGAGAATAAAAAAGGACAAGACAAATATTTGGGACTCCATTAAATGTTTGACTATGAAAAGTTTGACTGTGTGCTGAGAATGTGAGCAGTTGTCAAGGTCTCTTTCTTTATGTCTCTAGTGGAGTGACTCAGAGTTGAACACTGCTTGGTAATCCTTTCACTGTGTGACTTGTTAACCCCCAGTTGCCATCTGCATAAAGCTGTTTAATTTTAAAGCATGGTTTAAATGGTTAACATGGACAAATTCCTAATGACTCCAGTCAACCTACCATTATTATGGTATGGAACTAATATAATAAAACTGATATTTGTAAACAGGAATTTCTTAAATTTAACATGTTAGGATTTGTGCTTTGATTGGTATTGTATAATTGAGGAAACCAAATAGCCTTTTCAGGCAGTGCTTCAGGATCAGCAAGAAGGAAATATTCACAGAGAAACTCAAAAGAAATCCTGCTAGGAAGTGGGTAACAAGACTAGCCAGGAGAATAGTTAAAACTCAAGGCCATATGTTTGATTTTGACATTAGTGGGGACATAAAAATGCCTCACAGGACCCCTTGGAAGCTAAGTTTTTTGAAAGTGACGTGAAGGCCAACACAGGCAGGCAGGTAAACACTGCAGTAGCCACATTGTGATTTTGAGTTAATTAATTTAATTGTGCAACCCAATTCATGGTGCTGAGTCTGACCACTGAATCTCACCCCACCTGTCACCTGACATTATTGATGCATGCTGACAGTAAGGAAAATCATTTTTATCAGTGAGTATAATCACAGTATCATTATAACCATTATGGTCTAGTCATACCGATTTTCACCTTGAATAGTGTCCTTACCTGCGGTGCAGTGGTTAGCTCGCCTCACAGCAAGAAGTTCCTGGGTTCGATTCCGAGTCAGGGTGTTTCTGTGCGGAGTCTGCATGTTCTAAATTGCCCGTAGGTGTGAGTGTGGATCGTTGTTTCTCTCTATATGTGAGCCCTGTGATGAACTGGCGACTTGTCCAGGGTGTACCCCACCTTCACCCGAATAAGCTCCAGCCCCCCCCCCCGACTCCTAAGAAAATGGATGGATGGATAGTGTCCTTACCTTATTCTTATTCCCGCCTGCCCAAGTTAAGAGTTAATATGCTGTTGCTCTTCTAAGACATCCTGTGTAGCAGGATTAAATAGTCCACCTTAAAGGTCAGTCTTTTTACCTGACTGTCACCACACTCCCTGGGTTGTTTGTGACTTCCTGTTGATGCCTGAAATTAGTTGACATACCCTAATTCACATGTGTTAAGCACTAACTGCTGTTTTGCTGAAGTTTTATTTAGTTAGTCGTTTTATTTAGTCATTAGATTTTGTAATAGAATAGGGTTCCCATGCTCTGGTCAAAAGTGTGAAATTTTTTCCTCCATTTCCTGAAACTAACTGTGTTTTTCAGTGTCTTAGGCTTGGATTTATACCAGGAATGAAGGAGGTTGTGAGGAGCATCCCTACCACTGACTGGTTGAAGATTTTGCAGCGTATTGCTGTGATTGCACCTAGCACATTGTTTTTAGTTTTGTGTGTTTGCAAGAATCACTACCTTTCTCCTAGCACTGGCCAAGTGGGTTGCCTGCCTAAATTTCACAGCTTGGTGGACAGTAACATTCCTCTTCCCCTGATTAGTGACTTTGTTTGTGTATGATGACCCTCATTGATTTTAAAAGGAAATATTTTTTATACGTTGATGTAGTGACTCTTCATCATTATCGTAACAGTGAACCATATAAAATCATAGCTGTATAATACAATAGATTAGATATTTTTTTTTACTGTATCTTAGTGTCCACCAAACTCCACCACACAACTCAACAAAACAGGACAACAGATAATGGATGAAATATAGATTAGCATTTACTGCAGTACATAAACATTAGTTTGCTTATTCATACAGAATTAAACACTTAAGTATATACTATCCCACACAATCATATCAATTCACATTCTAAAATATTACCAATAGAACTGTCGAGACAAACTGACAGATGACAGAATTTTGTTTTTCATGTAAGTCAAACATTATCTAACACTGATCATTTATGAACGCTGAAGGTGTGAGAAAGGTTTAAAGCATGCCATGTCTTTGCTGTCACAACAGGGTAAATTTGTGGTCTTTCAAATCCATTAAAGTCTGTGCATAAACTAATAGAATAAGCCCCCATGTTGTCAATGAGAAGCCAGTCCCCAACATGTAACTCTGGAATCCAGTAGTTGTCAGTTAGCTTGTCAATGCTGTCGCAGGTCGGACCCCAGATCATGGAACAATATCGCTGCTCGCTACTCTTCACAGCCTGTGGATAGTACAAACATTGTTGGATAAAATCCTTGCAACACAGGTTCCCATATTTTCCTACCAATCTATTTGTCTAAATCCAATTTTGCATTCTTATCAAATGCAATCATAGACACCTTTAGCATAACATCCACACTGTTGTTTCTTCACATTCTGTTGAAGTGTTAGTGTTTTAAGCTAAAATTCTATCCATATTGCCTTGTTAAATTTTTAGCATGTGTTTACATACTACAAATTCTGCTGTTATCATATAAGAACAAGGTTGATATTTACCCTGTGAAAGTATGGTTCAACTTCAGAGTGGGCAGCATCATTAATAAGGCAACTCACGGAGCCATACACACCATCACTCAGGTAGTACATCATCATTCGGTCAGCGTTGTCTTTCTCACCATCTGGAATGGATTCAGGCAAAAATCCCTTCAATCATTATTCCAAAAAAAAAAACAAAAAAATGAGAGACACTATGTAAAATGTATATACAACAGAATGCCATGCTTTCAAAAATCTTTCTATCTTATGACTATCTGTCCCTCAGGCGCAAAACCATTCATCAGAATGACTTCAAACAGGTGTGTTGCTGTTGACCCGAGGATGTGCATGTTGCTGCAGGATGTTGTGCAAGGTATTCTATAATAATACAAATCTTGGCAATTTCATGCTGAGTTGTTCTTGTTTTTTCCTGTTCAAATGAAAACACGGACTGCGCCACTTTGCCTTTGCAACCCATTTTTCCACAGTATTGTTTTTTGACATGCACTAGTATTTTATTTACTTACTGGCCTTTGTAGTAAAGCAATCATTGTGAATTTGTGCCTGCAACACTTTGTAAGAAAGTTTATATGTGCATTTTTGACCGTGTTCCATTTATTTTTATATAAATGACTGGGAACAGAGAACAGCGAGAACAATAGTTAAAA
>KV751337.1:5398143-5414596 GCA_001698575.1 Mola mola
ATGGCCATAACACTAACACAAACCTAGACGACAACTGGGCAAATGAGAACAATAAGTAAGTTGTTTTGTTTTCAGTTTTTATCTCCACAGCATACTGTCAGGGTCTGGTAATTTTATGTGTCTGTTTTTTAGGATCAATTTGTGTTTCTTATTTTGAAATTCTGTGGTGTCTTAATTACCATGCCTTGTCAAGTTTTCTTCCCTCCTGTGTGAATGCTTGCCCCTCCATAGTATGTTTCACCTGTGTCTAATTGTCTACCACCTCCTTGTGTATTTAAGCTGTGTGTTTCTTTCCTTCTGTGCCAGCTTGTCTTTTCAGCTTCCTGAGAGTGATCCAGCATTGTATCTTTTCTGCATTTCCTCTTGCATGATCCCATTTGTCTTTTGGTTCCTGAGTCTGCCTGTTTCCTAGAATTGTACCTTTGTTTGTTAGTCTGATCTCCAGGTGTCAACCTTATTAGGATTAAACGGCTTTAATTAAGGAACTTCCCTTTGTGTCTCTCTGTGTCATCTTCCAGAGTCTGTACCTGATACATACGTACATCTTTATGATCAAGATGGCACCTCAGACGGCTGCCACGGTCTTTTGGTGTGCATGGCTTTTTCTTTTTTTGTTCGTGAATTCAATGTTTTGTCATGAGTTCAGGGGATCTTTCTAATCCTTCACAATGTTTGTCAATGTCAAAACAACAAAAAACCAAGACAAATTTCTTTTATGTGCAAACTAACTTGGCAATAAAGACTATTCTCATTCTGATCTCATCTTCATGTATCCTTGTTGACTGATATATAGAGGCTACTCTTTTTGTCTGTACACATCTGGCAAAGACCCAGACAGTGCATAATATTGTCAGTCTGCCATCGTCTTGGCAGTGTGTTTCAGTGCAACTTTGTTATGCTCATGCACATGAAACAAGGTAAGACACAACTTCATGGCTATCTCTTGATGTCGGGTTGGTTTGTCCCAACACTCAGTTGTTCAATAGTCCAGGGTGTCTGTTGCCTTATTTTGCGATAAACATTTTTAACTGGAGACAAGTCTGCAGGCTGCCAGTCTTATACACTTTTACTACAAGGCATCACATTCAAATGAATTTTACTGTCTATCTTTTCTACTAATAGTGAGTCCTGAGCAGACACAACTGGCTTTTACAATTCATGCTATTCTGCAAACATACATATGTGTAATTAAGGTACTAACTACAAACCCTCTGCTCCTAGCACCTAGATTGGGCACTGTAACAGGGATGGATGTGCCATAAAAGCGAGATAGGCATAGATTGTTTAAAGGGCCCGTTGTCTGTATGGCTGTATTCAATATGTTATTCTAAAACCTGAATGCAAATTTCAGTGAGAACAAATGTGCTATTACTTGCTCCATCTGCTCTAAAAAAAACCTTCATACAATCACAAATATTGCTGTTGAATTTAGATTTAATAATAACCTAGATGATCATTTTCCTTTTCAACCCACAGGTGAAAACATTAATAACTACAAAAAATAATTGGAAATGTGGACTTATCAGACCACAACACAAGTTTTTCCATTTTGTGCCAGTCCTTCATTTCAGATCACTACAGGCCCAAGACTAAGAGGATGTTATTGATATACAGCTTTCACTCTCTATGTTAAAGTCTTAGTTTTTAATTTTGTGAATGCAGTGAAAAACTTCATTTTAAGGTTTTAGTGCTGTGTGGCCTGAGGCAGGGCTCAACATTAATGCTTATTTGGCGAAAGTACACTGTGATTGCTGACTGGTCAGAGACTCTGCTTTTGACCGTGCTGTGGGTGTAATACCACCCAATACCTCTGGTTAAGTAATGAACGACTTGTCAATCCGCCATGCCAGCAGTTTCTGAAGCTACACTGCCCTGCTCCCACTCGGCAGGTCAGATCACAGCCCTGTCCTGCTCTCTCCATCATACAAGCCTGTTGTTCAGAAGCAGCCAGTCACAGTGAGGACAGTGAGGAAGTGGTCTCCTGAGGCCATGGAGGCACTGAGAGGTGCACTGGAGACCACTGACTAGAACGCACTATATGAACCACATGGTGAAGACATTGATGGCATTGTGGACTGTATCTCTGACTACATCAGGTTCTACATGGACAACACCATTCCGACTAAAGGGGTCCGCTTTTACCCAAACAATAAACCCTGGGTAACCAGTGACCTGAAGGCTCTTCTCAACAGGAAAAAGGGCTTTCAGGGTGGGGGACCGGGCAGAAATCAAACACAGAGAGTGTAAGGACGCCTACAGGAAGAAACTGGAGGATAAGCTGGGAAGGAACAAGGCCAAGGATGTTTGGAGTGGAATAAGGGAGATCACCGGCTTCCAGAGGAAAGGAGGAGGAGGCGCAGTCGAGGGCAACACACAGAGGGCAAACGAGTTGAACAGGTTTGACTCCAGCCCCCGCTCCTCCACCAGCCCTCACACTCCACCCCTGCCCCCCTTTCCCCCTCCCCCAACCCCCACAGCCCTCAGCTTCAGACTTCATTGTCCAATCACAGCCAGCCCCCACCTCCCCCTCTAGCCCCTAGAATGGACTACACATCACAGCCTGATAGGTGAGGAGAGAGCTGGAGAGGCTCCACCAGGGAAAAGCTGCTGGACCAGACAGCATCAGCCCTCGAGTGCTGAGGGCGTGTTCCAGCCAGCTAAGCGGAGTGCTCCAGCACCTTTTCAACCTGAGCCTACACCTCCAGAGAGTCCAAGTGCTGTGGAACTCATCCTGCCTGGTCCCAGTGCCCAAGGTGAGTCCAACTGCGCTGAACGACTACAGGCCCATAGCACTGACATCCCACATTATGAAGGTCATGGAGAAGCTGCTCGTGGCACATCTCAGGCCACTGGTGTGCCCATCATAGGACCTGCTGCAGTTTGCCTCCCAGCCCCATGTCGGTGTAAAGGATGCCATCATCTGTCTGATGCAGAAGTTACATTCTGCACTGGACAGACTCAACACCACTGTCCGCATCACCTTCTTTGACTTCTCCAGTGCCTTCAACACCATCCAGCCCAGGCTGCTGAAGGCGAAGCTGGAGTACATGCAGGTGGATTCTCCTTCGGATTGCATAGATCACAGACTACCTGACGGGCAGACCACAGTCTTTAAGATTACAGCACTGTGTGTCTGAACATCCGATCTACAACATCGGAGCCCCCCAGGGAACTGTGCAGTTCCCCTTCCTCTTCACCATCTACACTTCTGACTTTCAGTACAGCACTAAGTTGTGTCATCTGCAAAAAATCTCAGATGACAGGGCCACAGTCGGGTGTGTGGAGAATGGACAGGAAGATGAGTACAAGACCCTGGTTGATCGAGTCGTGCATTGGTGTGGAGAGAACCACCTGCAGCTGAACGTGATGAAGACGAAGGAGATGGTGGTGGACTTCAGGAAGAACAAGCCCCCACCCTCTCCTGTCTGCATTAATGGGACTGATTTTGGGACTAATGGGACTGAAATTGTCCAGACCTACAGGTATCTGGGAGTCCACCTGGACAACAAGCTGGAGTGCTCCACCAACGCAGAGGTTGTGTACAAGAAGGGCCTGAGCTAGCTCTACTTCCTCAGGAGGCTCAGGTCCTTCAGTGTATGCAACCGGATGCTCCTGATGTTTTGTCAGTCTGTTGTGGTGAGCGCCATCTTCTTTGCTGTGGTGTGCTGGGGCACAGGCATCAAGACAAAGGATGCCAGGAGACTGAATAAACTGATCAGGAAAGCAGGTTCTGTTGTCGGCTCTCGGTTGGTCACCTTGGAGGAGGTGGTGGAGCAGAGGATGCCGACCAAACTGCTGGCCATCATGGACAACACCTCCCACCCCCTCCGTGAAACTGTGAACATTCTGAGGAGCAGCTTTAGCAACTGCCTATACTGTGTATATTTTTGTACTTTTATTTTTATTTTATACTTTTATACCTCATAGTCTTATATGTCCACTGGTCCTGTACCAGAACAATTTGCTGCTGGGAAAAATCAATTTTCCTACGAGGATTAATAAAGTCATCTCTATCTCTATCTCTATCTACAGAAAAGCGCCCCACAGGAGACCCAGGGTTTTTTTCTTTTTCTTTTACTGATTCTGATTGCAATTTCGTGTCATCATCTGGAATAGACAGAAAATCTAAACAGCTTGTGACCCTACCTTTCCACCTGTCTTTCCTCTGCTTGTACTGCCCGGCAGGTTTGCTTTTGTCACCCGACAGATTAACACAATACTGCATGCATGTGGCTCAGTTAGTTAGGTATTTTATTATTATTTTTTGATTATTATTTTTTATAATCATTAATGTTGACTCATGCATCAGCAATATTTCTTTGTGTCTTCGGTTTGGGCTTACTATAAAATAACGCCTTAATGTCCACCTGTCTGTTTTTTGCTTCTGCTATCCGTACTAAGCATACTCAGTCAGATAGGCAGACACAAAACTACTCACTCTCCCTCTCTGGCCCCAATGGAGCAACATCTGTCCGCTGTTTGTGTGACAAACAAAAGTACCAGGAGAGTATTTGCTGGATATTGGTAGGGACATGTCCCTACCCAATTCATGGCTAATGGCTGTTGCCAATTAAATTTTTTATTTTGATTATGGAATGTTCCACTGTTTTTTTCTAAAATCATATCGCCCCTTAGCTACAAACAGATCAGAAATACTGGGTCAAATATAGCTTTTTGTTTTCAGAAAATAAACATAATGGAGTACCTAGAGGCAAATGCTTGAAAATTCTCCTGTTACTGAAGTATGTTAAAGCATCTTTCCTAAGGATGCATGGATATGAAATTTCTAGGCTAATACCAATATTTGTAATAACATTTGTAATAACAACTAATCCCAATACCCTTTCTCTGCCAAGAATTTTTCTATACGAAAAAATGAAATGACACACAACTTATGTGTGTTGTAGTACACAGAAACACCACAATGGACGTTAACAAAGTCAAAAATGTGATTTTCAACAGAGGAGTTATTAAATATTGCAGTCAGGTGTAGGAAAGCAGATGTAATCAGTGCAAAATGAATGAACTACAACTGATTATTATTATTGTTAACTGGTTAGGGTTGGACTTTGCCAGGGTTCTGTTCATAATTTCATAATTTCCAGGTGCAGTCAAATGGTGCAAGACGTCAGGTTCAGTGACTTCAGCTCAATCCAGAATAGAATTTAAATTCCTTCTCCTGACTGACAAAGCTATAAATGGTCATGTGCCATTGTATTTTAAGAGTTCATTGTATCCAATCATAACCCAAACAGAACCTTAAGCTCCCAGGCTGCAGGGTTACTGGTGGTCCAAACTGGTCCAGTGTCCATAAGTAGAATAGGAGGCAGATCCTTCAATTATCAAGCTCTTTTTCCTCTTTTTCGCTCTTTTGGAACTATCTTGCAGTCATGGTCCAGGAGGCAGACACACTCTCTTCCTTTAAGAGTATGCTTGAACTTTCCTTTTTTATCAAATTTATAGTTAGGGCTGGCCTATCTACACCCTAGTTATGCTGTTATAGGCTTAGGTTGCTAGGGTGAAATCCCATGACACAATGTGCTCCTCTCTCCTCCTCTTCCTCTGCCTCTCCCTTTTGTCCTCTAAAGCTATGTTTTCACCAAGCAGTACGATTCAATTCAGTTCAGTACGGTATACTTGGGAATGGTAAACCAATTACAGGCGTGCATTCACACTGGTGACCATACCATTACCTGGTGGGTGGGGGAGCCTGACTGTGCCAGCTACAATAGTAGCATGACATCATAGAAACGTGATGTCTTGTATCGCAACGAAGAACTGTAACAGCAAAAAAAGTAACAATGGAGGACATCCGGCATTTCATGTTGTTTTTTGTCAGCATGTGGAATTTTATGACATTAAGTAGACAGGCTCTGTCTGGTAAAAATCTGCACACCGCAACAAAAAAGGCAGCCCAACCGTTGCAGAGGAGTATTAATTCTGTCATCCAATCAGTGGACTGCAGTGGGTCTAATCCCCATTTATGGTACGGTTTAGCTCCGGTTGGTACCCCCTGGCTTTTATGGAGACCTGGAATGGAATTTTTGTCACATAAGTTGGAAGGCCAACATGGTGAACTTGTGGAACAGACTGCTGAGCCCACCTACCGACAGGCAGCCAGTAAAATATTAAACTGTGATGTGTCTACTGAGGGTGACTGGGCATGTGAAATATGTGAGTTCTTAGAGGAATGTGACTTTGAAGAAAATCATTTTGATAAAGTAAATGTGGACGTGGAAGAGTTTAAATGTAAAGTTTGGTTCAAATACTCACAGCTATGAGCTGAGGAGAGAAACTAATGCTTCATTTAAGAGAGATTTACATGTGAAAAATATATTCATTATGATTAGCCAAAAACCCAGAGATCACTGTTTGAGCAGCTGAGGTGTGGATTACCACAAACTGAAACAGGAAGATACAGAAGTGTTAGAAGACAATGAAATAATTTTTGAATATTGCGATCTGAATGAGGGTAAAGTGTTGGTCCTGGTTTAGATTTGATAGAGTAGGATAGGTATGGAGGATGGAGTTTTTATTGAATACCTTTGATAATGTTCTTGTCTTTTCTGAATATGTTTACAAAGCATCGGGGGGGGGGCACTAACTAATTAATATAATGAATACACTCCTCAAGGACAACTGAAGATTATTGATGAATGAATGAATGAACGAATTGGATCAAACGTGTAACGTTTTTTTGTGTGTGTTCTTGTGGGGTTGTGTATGTAATTGTTTTTCTATTCAGTTGAGTGGAGATTGTTTAGGATGTTTAAGAGTTGCAATTATGGATGTTAGTGCATTTATATGCCAGAATGATTAGCTTGTCATTAATTAGTGTGTCTAAATAATTCCATGATGTAAGGGTCTGCTAGTGTCAAGTGTCTGTCTCTTAGGGACATTCAGTGTTTCCCGTGTTATTTTGAAGTTCTGTTGTGTCTATTCCCCATGTCCTGTCAAGTCTTGTCCCTCAGGTGTGTTTGATTACTTTTCCTCCCCAATGTGTCCCACAAGTGTCTAATTGTCTACCTCTCCCTTGTTTATTTAACCCCTGTGTTCCCTTCCTCTTGTGCCAGATTGTCTTGTCTTCTGGGTGAGTAGTCCAGCGTATCTTCCATGTGAGTTCCTTGTGTTTGATCATTGTTCCGTATCCCAATTACTGAGTTTGCATGTTCTTTAATTGTACTTTTGCTGCCTAGTTTTGATTTCCCGGTTTAGATTTTTTTAAGTAAAACAACGTTGATTCAGAAAGCTCCCTGTATGACTCTGCATTATTGGACCCTCTGTACCCTGAACCTGATACATGAGGGTTGGGACATGTTTAACCAGACACGAAAATGAAATATACTTTCATTCATTCACAGCTTTTGACAAAGGAAACACTAAAAAATGTGTAACCAACCAAACTGAACCGTACTGTTTGGTGGAAACAGGCCATGAATGTCTATGTTCTAAGAATGCATTAGACTAACTTTTCTTCTTCCCTGGAGTCTTTTTGGTTTGTCGTCTCACAGGCTCTCATGAATCGCAGTCGGAGCTGCTGCTGTGGTCCTGCTTGACACCCATTGCCCACATTAGAACTGATGGACACGGACTACAATTACTTCTGGAACAATAGACTACTGCTTCTTGATTAACAGACTATACATATCTCTGGATATAGATTTCAGAGACTCATGGATTTCATATATTTTAACACATATCCTTTCATTTCTGTACTCGTGTACTTGTCACTGACTCTAGAGGGCATGGCTGCAGTAAAGCACATGGCATCACACATCTGCTCCTCATTAACAAACCTTTAAGAACCCTGGCTTCTCTTTAGCATGTTGCCAGATCATTCCACCAACTCCACTGGTATCTACAGCAGCCCCAAAGAACAAGTACTCTTAGTTCTTTCTTTGGGATTACACAGAGTCATATTCTGATGAATATTTTCATTTATCCAGATCTTCACCATTGTCAACCCCTCATACCTGCTCTCTGCCCTCAAACAATTCCCTGACAAAATAAATTAAAGAAAAAAAACAACCTTTTCCTTGGATTGCCAGACAGCCTCAAAGCAGGACAAGCCATCTTGCCTTCAGTCATCATTGCCTGGACATCTTTACTCTTCAGCCATTCTACAAAAAAGTCATTCAACTTATAAACCTTGCCAAAATGAATGCTTTTTGGTCTGTGGAAACTAAAAAGCCTTAATTTTCTGAGCAGATGGACCCAGGAGATTTCAAAAAACTTCATCAATTCCCCGCTTCTCAGGCTCTGTTAGTGGTTCCACTAGCACAAACCCTTCACAACATCGTGAACCCACATTGAGGTCTCTGCACACAAGTTATTCAACTCAGCATCCAGTTCACTCAGTTATCCTCACAGATACTACTCTTAAAAGCATGGATGAATGGGTGAATGTGACAAATATTATCAAATGCTTTGAGAATTCAAATAAACTTGAAAGGGGCCATGTAAATTCAATTCCAGTCACAAATTAACCCCCCACAGCCTTTACAGCTTCCTCTGCTTCTCCAGATAATCCAACTCCCCTCTATTGGAGAACCAATAATCCCATCCTGCAGCATTTTACTGAGATCTGGTGGTATGGGGGGCTTTTCTATTGACATGGTACCTAGTGTTTTTGCAGCAGTGCTGAGCTTACTATATGGAGAAATTCTACATTGTTTTTAATTTTTTTACCCATTTAACTTTAAACATTTAGATTTAGATATTGTGATTTTTAATGTTTAACTTCTTTGTTATCTATAAATATTTGAACTAGTACACATTAATATATTCAAAATATATTTAATTACTTTGGTTTCAAATGTAAGTGAAATTGGCTAAATATGTGAATAGGGGAGATTTGTGATAGGGAAGCATCTGCTGCTCAGCTAAGAAGCTGCCTGTAGTGACCACTACCCACATCTCCCAGCATGCCATACTGGACATAATATTTTGTTAAGTTTGCTGCATTTCAGGCCCCAAAATGCAGTCAGTGAATTCACAAAGTTACTCATATTTATTTTGCTTTTGTTTTGTTCAAAACAATATGGTTTCTGTAGGTAATTATCATTTTTGTACTGATTTATAGTGGTAACCATGAGTAAAGGGATGTTGCATTGGGCTAACTGCATATTTTCAAAATATTTAGCTTTACATTTGGCGAGACATTTAGATATACCATTTAGATTTACCATTTCGCATTTAACTTTCACAATTTAGATATAGGTTTGATATTTTACTATTTTATTATCAATAAGCATATCAAAATTACATATTCATATAACATTTAACATATGTGACATGACCTTTTTTGTCAAATGTTAGCAAAACTGGCTAAATGTGAGGAGAGTAGCAAAAAATATTTTAAAATTTATCAACAAGAAAAATCTAACTACTTTAAATCTGTGAGTGCTGAGGAATGTCACAATTTGTTTTCTCACAAGAGCTCTCAATCAGACTTTTGACAATTTTTTTAAGAAGCCACTCACAATTTATAATTTTTTTGATAAAACCCATGCGATATTACAATGCAATCAAGATGTTGTCATTTTTCCCAATTGAATCAAGTTGCAAATTTTATCTATAAAAAAGGTTTCATCGTGTCTTGATTCATTTTCTGCTGCTTATCTGAGTCCAGTTTGAGACTGGAGATCCAGACAATCCTGTCTCCAGCCACTTCCACGTACTCCTCCAAGGGGAGACCAACCATTCCCAAGCCAGCCAAGAGATATAATCTCTCCAGTGTGTCCTGGGTCTGCCCGAGGGTCTGCTCCTGAATGGCCATGCCCAAAACACCTCCCAAGGGTGATGTCCAGGAGGCATCCTGACCAAATGCTCAAACCACCTTAACTGGCTCCTCTCGATGGGAAGGTGCAGCAAATCTGCTCCGAGTTCCTCCCAGACCTCTGAGCTCCTCACCCTATCTCTAAAGCTGAGCCCAGCCAACCTACGAAGGAAACACATTTCGGCTGCTTGTATTCGCAAACTCTTTCTTTCAGTCATTAGCCAAAGCTCATTACCACAGATTAGAGTTGGAACATAGACTAACTGGTAAATTGAGTGTTTTGCCTTCTGGCTCAGTTCTCTCTTCACCACAACGGACAAATTTAGCATCCACATGACTGTCAACCCTTACTGGGAACGAATCTGACTTACTGCCAGTAATGCGAACCAAGCTCTGGCTCCAACAATACATGGATCGAATAGCCCATAATAACGGGCCATCTAGCCTATTCTCCCGGAGCACCCCCACAGGACACCTGAAGGGACACAGTCATAAGCCTTCTCCAGATCTACAAAACACATTTAGACCAGCTAACTCCCATGCCACCTCCAGTACCTTTGCAAGGGTATAGAGCTGGTCCATTTTTCCACGGCCAAGAGGAAAACCGCATAGTTCCACTTGAATCTGAGGTTCGACTACAACCAGACTCTCATCTCCAGCACTCTATAGTAGACCTTACCAGGGAGGCTGAGAGATGTGATCCCCTAGTAGTTGGAACACACCCTCTGGTCCCCCTTCTTAATAAGGGGAACCACCACCCCTGTCTGCAACTCCAAAAGCACTGTCTACGCAATGTTGCAGAGGTGTGTCAGCCAAGACAGCCCTACAACATCCACAGCGTTGAAGAACTCAGGGTGAATCTCATTCACACCTGGAGCACCAAATCCGCAGAGATATTTAACAGCCTCAGCGACCTCAACCCCAGTGATGAGAGAGCCCACCCCAGGGTCCTCTGGTTCTGCTTTCTCCACAGAATGTGTATTGGTGGAATTGAGATCTTCAAAGTATTCCTTTCACCGCCCAACGATACACTCAGTTGAGGTCACAGCATCTCCCCTCCCACATTGAAGTCTGTGTGGATGGGGTGCTGCTTTCCATTCCTGAGCCACAAGATCATTTTCCAGAATTTCTTGGGAAGGCCATGGAAGTTTTGTTCCATGGCTTCACCAAACTGCTCTCGCCTTGGCTTGACGGTAGTTGTCTGCTGCCTCGGGAGACCTACAAGTCAGCCATGTCCTGTAGATCTCCTTCTTCAACTAGACAGCCCCTTTCACCTTTGGTGTCCACCAGTGGGTTCTGAGTTTACCTCTACAACTAGCGCCAGCAACCTTGCTTCCACATTTTCAAACAGCCACCTCGGCAATGGCGGCATAAAACATGACCCATTCTGATTCCATGTCCCTCACCACCTCCAGAATGTGGTTGAAGCTCTGCCACGGGTGGTAGTTGACGATCATTTTGACAGGGTCCTCAGCCAGACATTCCCAGCAGACCCTCACTATATGCTTGGGCTTGCCTGGTCTATCTGGCATCCTCCCCCACCACCTGATCATCATCATAGGAGTCTTTTTGAACCGCACTTTGTCTGGCCCCTCACCTAGAAGAAATTTGCCGTGGGTGACCCTTCCAGTCCCTGACAACATAGCTCCTAGGACCATTCGGGAATCCAAACCCCTCTGCACCGGTAAGGTGGTGGTTCATGGAGGGTTAAAAAAAGATTCATTAATTAAAAACAACAACAAAATATATATAATGTAAAACCATGACATTCTTAAAACATTAAGTTTGTCTCGTAGACCAGAAAAATGGTCAACCACATTATGATAGTTATTAAGGAAATTATAAATTCATTTTTATTATGGTTTCCTTTACACTTGTGTATTAGCAGCTTATGCTGCATTCATGTGTTGTTGTAATAATTGGAATAATGACTTTCCCACTGGGATAATTTACATGAATGGCCCCTCATGCCAGACAGACAACTCTAAAACATAGAGATAATTTTATAACACTAGTTACTGACTTGAGATCATAAATGAATTAACATGGCGAGCAAGAATCAATGTTTGGTTAATTGTAAATATTTTTATTAATTCATGTATTAAATTAATTGTATAACTATCACCTGTAATGCCCATTCTAAATTAGTTACAAACTTATATAAGTATAAAGTCTGAAAATCAAGTAAAGCTATTTTAAGCCAGGTTTTAGTTGTCTCACACAATGAATGGCAACCTCCAGGTACTGATTGACACACTCCATATGTCCATTGGTTTTTTTAGGGGGTGACAGAGAACTAGTTTTTGTGAGAAGAGTATATCATCCGGTAAGACGAAGATGAAACAATGTTCTCATGTCGTGGAAAACATCGTTTACCAGGACCTGGAACAAGCCTGGTACGTTGGTTAGGCCAAAGCGCATCATCTAATAACCGAGTGTTGAAGGCTGTTTTTCACTCATCTCCCTCCTTAATTCTGATGAAATGGTAAGCTTTTCAGAGGTCGAGTTCGGAGAAGATCCAGGCTTGATGCAGTGGTTTTTGAAGCAGAGTTGATTAGAGGAAGTGGGTTTTTGTTTTTGTTTTCGTTTCTGTAATCGTTTCAAGATGATAGAGATGTATTCTTCTTGATAAAAAAGAATCTGGCGCCAACATGAGATGAGGTTGGATGGATGAAAACAGCAGCTAGTCCCGGATGTAATTTTCGTTTGTGTCATGGTTCCATTCTCTGCTTTTATTTTGGTAGTTGTGTTTCGTTCTTTCTCCGGTGTTGTGGTTTTGTGTTACTTCGTTTCAGGGCTGGAAGCGGTTCAGGTGTGCTGAGCTGATTACCCGCAGCTGTTCCTGATTCCTCATCAGTGGCTGTATTTAAGACACAGATCCTGATCTGCTCGTCGCCAGAACGTCTTGTTTCTCGCATGGTAAACCTCAATTGCTCCCTACATCCTGATTACTTCGACCTCCTTGTTTCCATGTTGTTCACATCCGATTCTCCTAATTCTGCACTAGTGATTTTTCTTTGCTACTTTGATCCTAGTATTAGTAAAGATTTTCTGTTCAGTACTTTTCCCTCCTCACGTTGTGAGTGATTTTGTGTTGACTACTTTACTCTGTTTTCCTAGCGTTGCTAGCGATCTTTTGTTTGTACTTTTTTCTATCACCTTCCTGGAATTTCCAGCGCCGTTGTTAATCATTGTTTTTTGTTGTTCCAGCCCTGCCTGAACTGGAGAGCTCAGCCACCACAGCTGTGTCCAGCCCTGGTGTTCTTTTGTTACTTTTGTTCGGTTTATATTCTTGTTTCTGTTAAATTTTGATTTGTACTTTAACCCCTGAGCTTCCTGTGTCCGCTTGTGGGTCCAGACTCTGCACGTCACAGTTTGCCTACTTTTGTCGTCAGTAGAACTGGTAGAGCCAACTGGTTTGGTGTATGGCACCAGGTCAAAGGACTATGGTGCAGTTGTATGGTCAATGTGGAAAGAGGCAAGTTTTTAGCCTTACTGAAAATTTGCGCCGAGTTGTGAGTTAGTACAACAGCAGATATTATGGACTCAGACCATTGCTTTTAAAGCAATGCCGTTGCTATCGTTGGCGAGAAAATGGACATCCAACACATATCCGGCTATGGGGGGAGTTTCTCCGTGAGTAGCCACTGACCAATGTTTTTATTTTGGAATGGATAATCAAAAACTCGTTTCCTTTCAGAAAGAAATAGCAGGAATTGCAAGGAGGGGTAAACTGTTCCATATAGCTGACGCCCATTGAAAAGCTTTGCCCACTAATAACCCCAGAATGAAAGCTGCGAAAGTAGCGTATGTCTTTGGTTGATAAATAAAAATTAGAGCACATTCTAATAATTGTCGAAGAATGACGTTTAAGTGTTCTCTAGGATAATTGGAGGATAGTTGAATAGATACCTGTGCCAGTTGAGTGCTCAGCTGGGAGAATGCAGAACTGAATAAGCCTAGTGGATGAGAGGTGAAATTTCTTCAAGAAACTACAAGAAGTCCAGTTGCCTTCGACTTGAACATCAAGACTACCATGACCTGGATGACTAATAATCTTCACAGACAGCTGGGAGACTTCTGGACCCAGATTTTGCAGAATGACATTCTGGATGCATCCTGCCCTACTCACGGCGCCCAATCACAGTTCTTTTTCCTGGAACGCATTCTGGAGGGATAATAGATCCCCAGGGTCCATCATGGCCAGATTATTCTGTTTTGTTTTTCGGACCCTTAAGTGGACAGGTGTCAGTGAAGGTTTATTTTGGCTTATTGGAAGTTTTGAAGTTGGTGTTTAAGTTCTCTGTCATCCAGGTTGATGTAGTCTTAAGTGCTTCAATTGATGGCATCTGAGCTTCTTTTTGATTTTTGAAGACGTTTTACCTCTCATCGGAAACGCTTCTATAGTTCTTCAGTAAAACTGAGAAAACCTTTCGGATGAGATGTGAAACGTCTTCAAAACCAAAAAGATGTCCATATGCCTTCAACTTAAAACTTTTGAAGGTGGTGTTCAGGTGTTCAGACTGGATGGACAACAGGCATCTCAATGGGTGTGGACAGTTGAGGCAGAGATACATGTTGAGCAGTTTCAGCAGGCTAAACAGAATGGAGCACTGAGTGAGGTAATGAGCTGGTTTCACTCTGATGACCAGCAGAAGAGTTGTGAGTGGACGGACAGGTGAGGGGAAATGAGTTGATTGACGAGATGACATAAGGGGAGCATGGAGTCAATGTCGGTAGCATGCACAGGGTTAAAATAAAAGTGTACAATCTGTGTGGAGGTGCAGCCATAACAATCCGTTTCCTTTGCTCTTTGTTGTCATGAATAAACCGGAAACAGCTGTCAACCTCTTGCTTAAATGCTTTTAGCATTAAAATGCAACCCATTTTCTTTGAAACATCCATGATGTTCCCACTATACCATCTCAAATCACAAGAACACATTGAAGTCAGAACTTCCCAACTCGGAAACTCTAACCTTCTGATATAAGATAAATATATCATAACTAGCCTTGTAGTTTGGTGCCTTCTCAGATTTAAAATGAAGAAAAAATTTGCATGATTGAAATTTGCAAGGACTTTCTCCTCAGCTATGACACTGACTGCTTATTTCAGTCATTGTGTATGTTGTAGTACATTTCAAATTCTATGTGGACAATTTGGACACATTAACAATGTGATTTTGATTGATTTAAAAGTTTATAAGTGGTATCTAAGTGCCATTCCGGAGAATAAGAACGTATTACTAATTTATTGATCACAACTCAAACATTAGAGCCTGTCTAGTTTTTAGCAACTCGTAAAGTGTCTATTTACAATATGTGGTGGCATAATAAAAAGTGCTGTACTGGAAAGTCATAACACCTACCGCTGTGTCAAAGACAAGTCGGGCATCTGCTATAGCTTGTTTGAACACCAAACTTTGAGTGCAGCCACTGCCTACATGAAAGCTCACTCCAATGACTTCCAAGCCGAGCTCTGCAGCACGTTTCAGCAGCTTACCAGCTGACTCCAATCTAGCTCCAAACTTTAAACTGAGCTTTAAGAAAGAAGTTGAATCATCCACTGCAATACGAAGTACCAGTCTGGAACAAGATTGAAAATTAGGAATCAATAAAAAGAAGGAGGAGCAATTTATAACAAATATGGATGCAAAAATATAAGAAATGCTGAACTTACTTGGCTTTGGCATGACAAAGAGAAATTTTCAGTAGCTCATCTTCACTATCAAAAGTCATTACATTGACTCCATGAGTGCAAGCAAAATTGATGTGTGACAGTGGTTTGGTGGCATGTGCATAAATGATTTTATCAGGTGTCACTCTGAGGGACAGGACCTGCTGAATCTCAACCTGTTAGACCAAAACATTGTTCAGATGAGCAAACTGAGCAATAAAATGACAGATATAGTGAAACAGATTAAAATTCTCTTAACAGTACTTCACACTACCTTACTAGCACAGTCAAAGCCTGTGCCCAGAGCACTCAGCATCCTCAAAACGGCTGGAATGTTATTGCACTTCACTGCATAGAAAGGCTTGACTCGAGGTAAATTTGCAATCCACCTGAGATGTCTTTTAAACAGAGTGTCTAGACTTGCCACATGGAAAGGCTGTTCACTGTCCTAAATCAATCAATTGATTTAACATTGTATTTAGAAAGTACACATTTTAAAGGGTTCAACTAGTTTCATTGTTAGGAGCACAACACAAGGTCTCTGATACTCACCATGGACCCAAACTCTTTTATTTTATCCTCTATGAAGTCACTGATAGTCTTTCCATTGTCTAAAATATTAACAGCATAATTCTCAGCAGAGAAAACCTGCGTGACTGATTGTGTTGATCCTGTTGAACTTACTGGTGCTGCATAGGAAGGCAAGCATACAAGAAAACCTTTTTTCCAGCTTTTACTGATGAATAGCAAACAAATAGTGCTCATTTACCATTTGTTCAGAACTAAAACATGTTTTTTGTCTTTGTTGACAGCTCTTTGTCTAAGTCATGCTGTTAAAATAACAATCAAAAACAAGAGATTGCATTCATAGGCTACTTCACATAACTCTCTGCTTTGTCTTACCACAGTCTGTGAGGTTCTCCATATGTGGCACCACAGAAAATGTCCAATATTTTCAAATGAGCATCAGTAGAACAACACTCCTGTCACACTGTGACA
>KV751337.1:5424203-5460431 GCA_001698575.1 Mola mola
AGGAGCGTCTGGATGTCCCTGCTCAGGCTGTTACCCCCGCGACCCGGACCCGGATAAGCGGCAGAAAACAAAACGAAACGAAACTAAAAACTACAGGTCAGTTCTCTGTAGACCAGTATTCATCTGTCATACACCTAATGCATGCATATGTACACTTTTACATCCAAATTGGATGAATGCGAATATTTTGCTAACAATGATAAACTCACTGTACTGATGTCCAAAAACAAAAGTCACTTTCCTGTTCTTTCAATGTAAAGTGAGTTTCTCACAAACGTTGTCAAGTTAGTTAACTGTCAAAGAAACACTTGACCAGGGGCCCATTTGACAAAGGATGTTCAACAAACTCTGAATTTAACTTTGAACCCTGAGTTTTGGAACGCTGAGTTTTTGGTTTCTTCACAGCTGATTTGAGTTAGTTTAAACAACTCAGAGTATGCTAACTTTGGCATGTGCACCAATACTATAAAAAGCAGACATTAATGAAGCCCCGATATCACAATTCACCATGGCAAAAGCCAACAAAAAGAGATCCACGTGCTTTACCCCACTGGAGTAGATATTCTAATATGCTCATGCGCAAATTTGAGCATATCTTTAAGAAAAAAGGTAACACCACTGCAGCAGCAAAGGAGAGATAGTTGGCAGGGAGAAGATTGCTGATCGAGTTAATGCGTGAGTTTAAACCTGCTTGTTCATTTAATATTTGATTTGCTTATACTTAGGTGAAAACTATAATAGAATTGTATCGAACATAAAATTCCTTTTCATTTAGGTGCAATCCCACAGGGGAAAAGTGGTCTGGGACATAGATAAAGATGAAATATAAAAACATAATTAGAACAGGTAAGTGAAGGGACCACATTAATCAAATTAAACATTAGAGGCTATTTCAATGTGCAGTTCTCACACTCATGACATCTCATTTTTACAAGCCAGAAGAATTGGCTCGGTGCCAGAACACTGGGAGGCCAGCTCTCATTTTGACTAGTCAAACTGTAATTATGACGAGTTATAATAAAGGTCTTGATATCATAATTGTCAGTTCCGGATAGTCAGATTTAGGCATTGAATGTTAAAACAGCTTGTCATATAAGCCTAAATATTTTTCTTTTATATGTTGTATAGGTATTTTATATATATTCATGTAATGGGTTTTACATTTCCCAACAGATTGGAAAAATCTGCTTTACGGAGCCTCCACCCACAATAGAACACCTTGCAGCTGTAAGTAAGCTGCTCAATAGTCCAGATATTATCTCAAATAGCAAACATTTTCTGCTGCCTTTGACGGGTATTCGGAGAAGCCTACATCTGAGTTACCTCCCCTTTCAAATGGGCATTCTTGTCCTTTTAATCATCGATACATTACAAGACCAACGAGTTGTCAATATACATCCACGCTTTTTACGGGGCCTAGCTGGGCAGCAGGAGGCGGGGGGGGGCATCAAATTTTGCATTGCACAGCAGTGCTGTGCAGGAGGAGAACTGACTGAAATGGTTTCTAGTTATAATGTCCCTTAGTGCTCTTCCATCCTCAAAATCTGCTTGGTGGGTGGGGTATGCTGGGACTTTGGAGTCTTTGCTTTGTAGGGCATGGTGGTGCTCTCCTCTAATAATGGCAATATTATTGAAAAAAAACATCACACAGTAAAGTCACAGGCCCACTCAGGGGTGACTGTGAGATGACGCAATCACTGAAAACTGGCTTTGAAAAGGTATATGGTCATTTCCACACGGGCTCCTGTCCTGCATTGTTAAATGGCTAAATAAGGACAAATAAAGTTAGACTCACCATGCTCCAACCTGTTGCTCAGTGATGACTCACGAAAGATGAATAATTTACCTGCTATCCTGTGGAAGTCTTCTTTTATGTGTGTAACTGGTTTGTGGCCAAGAAAGACATCAAAACTAGGTAAAAGCTGTTTTAGAGTAAGGCACAATTTCCTCCCTGCTTTGCGCACAGTGGACCTTACTAATGTGCTCCCTATGACCGATGTAATACAAAAAGCTCCCATTGGCAAAAAAAAAAAGTAGAGTAACACGTGGAGTTTGCTCAGGTGTGTGTACACATCCACGACCTGTTACATGTCCTGTGTCAGGACCAATGAGCTCATGGAGATCACTCAGAATGCCCTCCCTGCAAAGAAACACAGCCTCTTCATCAACAGGATTATTAGCATGTTCAACTCAATCGGATTTTTGCTCCGACAAAAGTTAATAATCCTCTAAAAGGGACTTAAAAGACTGATTGAATAATTGACAGTGTTTCTGGCTCTGTACAGGGCGGGGGTCACAGAGAAACTCAAGGTTTGTCTAAGTAAACCTGCTACCGAACAGGTGAGGTTTACGGACTCTTTTACCCCAGCAACTGAGTTTAAATTAGCTCTCTTTGTGAAATGGGTTGGATTTACTCCTCTTTCTCGGGTTTGACTTACCTCCCTTCCTGAAAAGGAAAACCCTACGCTGCCCTCATTTCAGGGTTAACAAACTCAGGGTTTTCATTTAAACCTGCTTTGTGAAACGGGCCCCGTTTCGCAGGTTACACAGTATTTCTAACACAAAGTAATTGACTATTGTAATCAACTAATTTCAGTAACTTACAGTTCATACAGAACCTGAAGTAATGAAGAGACTAACCAATGAATGTAATGTCTCCATTTTTTGTTCTTTTGTTCATGATTACTATTTTGATGGCATGATGGCAACAATGTACAAAGCCACAAAATGTGCACCCTGTTAATCAGGGAATCCGTTTTAGATAAGCAATATTTTTGCAATTGTTTTTCATGCAGAGACGTATTTCTACAGGCGTGTTAGAAATCAATGGTTTTCACTGGTTCACATACACACTTTCTTTTACCTTTCCTACAATTGCAGGACGTTAAACATTACACTTTAGCTTCCTCTTGATAACCATATTCAAATAATATATCATCTCCAAAATTGAACAAATGATACAAGGTGCAAGTTATCAAAGGAAATAAACGCTTATCGGACAAATACTGTACGAAGGTCTGCATTCTGTCAACAACCAATTAATCACATTCTTTAAGTTCCTTAGCTTTTCTACATAGAGTACAACTGAGAGTGATCATAGGAAGATTGACAGAGGACGGGAGTTGTGGCAAAGGGCAAAGGAAAAAAGGACAGCAGACCATGTCTAACATGGCAGAGTTAAGATGGAAACACTTAGTGGCTGAGGGGGCTTATATACTGGAGCCAGCCACCAGGAGGCTAATCGATATGCTTTGGTTTCATTTTGTGACTTTATATACAGTCTATGGTGTTAACCTACCTACCACTGAAAGCACCATGTGATCTATGGACAAAGAGATAAGTAAAATCACCAGGACCACCTTCTTCAGCTGGGCCTCATCTCACAGCCAGGTTAGCAAGTCTATGTGAGGGTAGCACACCTGCTCAGAATGTGTCCTCTTCTACAAAGTTGGTTCAATTCACTGTTTAACAGAGCTAATATTCTCAAAGTTCATTTGTAATATAAATTCCTAAACTTTATATAAATGCAGGTTTTGTATAATGTCAGAACAGTCACGGTAAATTATGAAACTTGAAAATAAAGAGTAAGAAAATACATTAAATAAAAATATGCATTTCATTTTTTTTTTTATTATTATATCTAGTGGAGTATAATGTATTTTTAATTTCACTCACGTCTGTCCTGCAGTTAAGAAGTGACACAGGATCTTCTTGAATGTTGAGGAGCTGCAGTGATTATTACTGCCACTAGACAATTTTACTGCTACCTTTCCCTCTGCTCTGATTGATAAGCACCTACCACTATGTATACAAGCCATGATAATCTTGTAACACAATCTATGCATCAGTACCAATAGGGTGAAAAAAGAGATCAGCACACTCAACAAAGGAAAAGTGCACCCTGCACAGAAAGTTCAGCTGTTCCTTTAACTGCTGACATTAGGAATGTAGAGAGAGCTATGACCAGGTTTGAATGATGGACACTGCCATCACAGCAGCACCTTGATGGCTCTGTATTAATATAAATAGTGTATGTGTTAACTATGAATTGCTTTCAAGTAAGAGGGCAAATGTAAAGTTAACAAATATATAGTGCAATATTATGTTTGAGTCACCTAAACCAGCATTTGTATAGCTGAATATACTGTATGAAAAACTGGTAATGGGAAGGTGAGAATGAGAATTGGGAATCCAACGAGAAAAAGAGTTGCTGAGTGTAAAAGCAGTAAAAATGAGGCCTCCATCGAGAATCCCTCAAACAGCAACAGTGCACCAACATGGACAACAGGAGTCATGGAGAAAGTAAGAACAGCTTGGATGCCACTGATTACTTACAATGCCAGCTAAAGCAGGTCCATCTAAAAAAAAACTGAATATCATAGAAAAGCTCAACGTTCATGCATTCAATATAGACATTACACGCTAAGTTTTTATTTTAAAGATTATTGTTTGTACTGTTACAGTGAAATATTTACATTTTATTGTATTATTTTCAAGTGCCAGATTATTTCTTCTTACCTGGTAGCTGCTTATGCCTATAGAGAACTATACGCAGTTTCTGAGTCTCTCTTCTTGATGTTCCATAGAATTAATACTTATTTTTCCCCTGTTTGTTCCAGTTGCTTCTTGTCCGTTGAGAAGGAGAGTTTTTTGCACATGCAACGCCACAGGGGACCTGTTTGACTGTTCGCTGGAGTGAACAGCTTTTTTGTACTTAGGACTATTAATTTGAACATTGTGCCATCGAGACTTTCGATGTTCTTTTGCCATGGGTCTTTGTGTGTTTAAAGTTGAGCCAGGCTGCTCAACAAAGCAATCAAGCTTAAATATTGTTAATACTGAACCTGATATGCGCCCAAATTGCACACCATGACGCAGCGAGGCCTTGATCCCCCAGCAGAGATTTTTGGAGGGCAGTCAGACACACAGATAAAGATTCTTTACTTTTAAAATGCAAGTCCAGGTTAAAGTGTGTTAATTTACAAAATAACAAGCCTCTGTCTTCATTTACTATTTGATAATACAAGTGCATTTTTGCAGAAACTATCAGCACCTAATCATTAAAAACATCTCCCCAATACCAATTTTAGTTCAGAGAAGCTCTGTTTTACATCAAACACAAAGCACAATGAAGCTATTGCGTTGTGAGTCACTACCAGTGCATTGGACACCACACAATAAGATAGAATAAGATACTGAGTGTATTTAATTCTGAAATGTTTAATCTCTGCATTGCAACAATGCAACAAGGTGCCAAGTTCTGAATGTCCAGAAGAATGAGAACTTAGAAAGAACTGAGAAATTAGTGCAATAGTGTACTTTAGGGAGAAGGCAAAACTCTCATGTCCTAAGCAGGCGTGGGTCAAAAGCAGGAAATCAGTCCAATTAGAGAAAATAATTCCAAACAAGGATATTACTGTTAATTGCTTGAACGTGTTGGGAGTGTACATAGGTAAATCTGCAGTATTTTACATTTAGTTAAGTGTTCCAGTGCTGTCTGATGGTGTTACTTTTGAAAGACTTATTCTGTTGAAAGGTTGTGATAAATCTACGTTTCTCATCTGAGAGGATGACTGCTTTGGTTCCAGGCCTTGGAAAGACACCTGTTGGCCTCATCGAACAGTCAGACGGTTTGCAGCTGAGTGTGAAGTGGCGGGGATGAGGATCAGCAACTCTAAATTTGAGGCCATGGTTCTCAACTGGAAAAGGGTGGATTGCCCACTCCGGGTCAGGGCAGAATCACTCCACAAGTGGAGGAGTTCAAGTATCTCGGGGTCTTGTTCACGATTGAGGGGAAAATGGAGCAGGAGATGGACAGACGGATTGGGGCAGCGTCGGCAGTGATGCGGATGCTGAAGCAGTCTGTTGTGGTGAAGAGAGAGCTGAGCCAGAAAGCAAAGCTTTCAATTTAAAGGGCGATCTACATCCCAACTCTCACGTATGGTCATGAGCTCTGGGTAGTGACCGAAAGAATGTGATCGCGAATACAAGCGGCTGAAATGAGTTTCGTTCTCAGGGTGGCTGGGCTCAGCCTTAGAGATAGGGTGAGGAGCTCGGACATCAGAGTAGAACCACTGCTCCTCCGTGTTGAGAGGAGCCAGTTGAGGTGGTTCGGGCATCTGGTCAGGATGCCTCCTGGACGTCTCCCTGGGGAGGTGTTTCAGGCATGCCCATCCGGGAGGAGACCCCGGGGTAGACCAAGGACACGCTGGAGAGATTATATCTCTCGGCTGGCTTGGGAACCTCTTGGTGTCTCCCCGGATGTGTTGGTGGAAGTGGTTTGGGAGAGGAGTGTCTGGATCTCCCTGCTCAGGCTATTGCCCACGCGACCCGAACCCGGATAAGCGGAACAAAATGAAACGAAACGAAACAGCGAACTGGTAAACAGAATGTGAGACAGTTCAATCAGTACTTTAACTTTTGCCAAACTTGGCAAAACTCCAACATGAATGTCAGTCGGTAGTTACTAAGCTAGCCTGTCATTTAGCTTAACTTTGAACCTATCACTATAATTGGAGGTACATGTCTTAAGCTCTTGTCTTGCTTGTTCTCTGGTAGTAATGTTCCGGCTTGAAGGATGAGGTAAACAATACAGCATATTGTCTGAAGAACTTGAAGACATCACATGCACAAAGGGGTTTTGGTTATGGAAAACTGACTTGTGGTGAACAGCACAAATGTTTGAGTGTGTCAGATAGGTGTCCATTTAAAAAAAACAGACGAGGTGGCCGAGTGGTTAAGGCGATGGACTGCTAATCCCATCCTCGTCGAAGGAAAGCTCCCTATCACAGCTGGAATAAAAGCCTTGAAGTAGATATATCTGGTTTGTGCTAGAGAAATTAAAAATAAGACACTAATGCAATTTGCTACACACAAACCAGATAAGGACATTGCTGTCCACGCTAGCCTATGTGGAGAAAGGTAATCAGCTTGGCACAGAGGCAATAGGGGTCACATATTTTATTCTAGCACTTTAATAATACACAACGGCCACTATGCAACTATTAGTTATTCATTTAGTTTTAGTTATTAGAATTCTCTATTTCTCTAAAAAATATTTAAATGTGTATTTAAATTTTGGTATCAGTTGATATAAACTGCATACTGGAGCACAAGAATTTTTGATTGGTAAGTTGGTCAATATATTATTTTGTACAGATATGAAAAGACACTAATGACTTAAACAAGGTATTGTTTTTCTCTGTCAAAGAAACGGTTTCAGGCATTGAGAATAGATTCTTTAAAGGGGTTGGATGAGCTCTTAGACTTTGCTGCATTTACAACAAGCACATTGCACACCATTTATTATCTATGGAGTTAGATCAGTCTCAAAATTTACAAAAGCAAACCGAAGGACACACAAACACACACTGACCACTTGGCAGTTTGGGATTTTTACATCATATAATGTATGAATGTTAGATGCAGTACTGAAATAAGGTTCTTATGGACAATGTATTTAGCTAAAAAGGGATGAACTACGGAGCAGGCTCCACATATCCAGGCTTTCTTTGTGAGAGCTGGCTTCACAAACCTCAAGTTTTAGTTGGAAATTATAGGTGATTATCAAGTTTCTTTGTAAACTCTTCATTAATTCTGTGTGTGTTCATATAAAAAGGGGCATTTTGTGTGCCATTTAACTCATCTTACCAATAAAATGAACCGATCACTTTGCGCCTTCATTCATCATGCGCAGGTTTTTATAATGGAGAGCTGTGAAGATTATTACTGAAATATATTACAACAAAAAGCAACATTGTTGCCGCACATGAAGCACAGGGGAACAGAGTAAGAAAGTTGCTGATTGTGAAAATTCATTATGTCTGTGTGTATTTCACCACTAACTTCACTCTCATGTCTGTGGTTTTAATAACTGTGAAAAATATCATTGGAAGAATTGATTTGTGTTCTTTTACCAGCAGTATAAACTAAATCTAAACTAACTAATCAGAATTATAACCAGCTATACATATTTGTAGCTATAGCCTTTAACGATTTTCCTCAACCCAAAATGTATTTCTCACAGAGAAGTATTCTTAGGAATAGAATTAATGAAAAGGGAAACACTATTATTAGCCAAAGCTAAAACCTCGGAATAAAACCTGGTCCCTACCAGGTTATGTTTGCAGTATAAGTTACCATGGTGATCTATATATTTCACAACCATGAACCTCAGCTTTGAAATGTTGTGAGCATTGCACAGTCTGCACCTTGGGTCCTGTCTGGTGTGGTAGATCCCGGCCACTAATGATCTTGTGTTCAAGGCTTGTTCTTATGCTGCCATGTCCAGTGCCTCTGTGCTGTCCCTGAGACCAGCCTTCTACGGCTACTGGTATGTTTTCTTGATAACAGCCACTTCCTCTATCTGTCGGTGGTACTTCCTGTGCAGGGACTTGTCCCTCCATGATGGTCTCTCTTCTTCTTCCTTCTCCTCACTGGGTTTTTGCTGCCTGAGGCATTCACTTAGCAGGTCATCATTGGAGGCCATCTTCCTGATGTATTCCTGGATATTGGTTGTTTCATCTTGGATAGTGGCTCTGACACTCACTAATCCTCGGCCTCCCTCTTTCCCCTTTGTGTACAGCCTCAGGGTGCTGGACTTCGGGTGAAACCCTCCATGCATGTTGAGGAGCTTCCTTGTCTTGATATCTGCAGCTTCTATCACTTCCTTTGGCCAGATTATTATACCAGCAGGGTATCTGATGATGGGAAGGGCATAGGTGTTGATGGCTTGGATCTCTTTCTGACCATTCAGCTGACTTCTTCGGGCCTGCCTTACTCTATGTAGGTATTTGGCTGTGGCTGACTTCCTTGCAGCCTCTTCATGATTCCCATTTGCTTGTGGGATCCCGAGGTATTTGTAGCTGTCCTGAACAGTGTCTATGTTGCTTTTTGGTAATTAAACCCCTGTATATATATACATTTCATCTAAAATACACTCTCATGTCTGTGATTTTACGTGAAAACTGCACTGTTTGTTTAACAAACTTTAAACTGATGAAAGTGAAAATCAAAGTGAAAATGTTTTAATGACTGAATATTACTACGATAAATGCTTGTGAAAGAAATGAACAAGAAATATTTTTTGTGTAGATTAAAAAATATTTTTGCAGAGACGGTGATTTACATATAACGCCCAAAATGCATTTGTGAATCCTTCTGTGTATGTATGTAAATTTTGGGACTGATCCAACTCCACAGTTATCCTCCAATTCAAACCTTAATATCCACCGTAACTGGTCCTGCAGATTTGATCACACGTGCACACAAAAGATGAGAGACAAACAGACTTAGGGAGATAGAGACACAGAGGGAAAAGGTTTTCAAGATACCGCACTTTATATTTAATTTAAAATTTCAGTCTTTCTCAAATATTAAAATAAGGTGTGTGTGAAATAGATAGAGTTAAAGTGAAAGACATTACTATAGTGGACAACTTGTGGTAAAATCTTATAATATATTACAGAAACAGTCAAGTTTTTCAAGGCATTGCAGTCTTTATTTTGGGGAAGTTTCCTGTCTGAGATCCATGATTGGAAACTCATTGAGGCATCTTTGTGCCATCTTTCCTTCCCCCTCTCACAACAGGGTGTGGATTCTGAACAAAATGATAGAACTATCGGTAGTAATACATGCTAGCAATATTACCTTAGGAACATGCACCAATCCAACATACCACACAGAGTCCCATTAAGAGGTTAAAATAAAAAGGGAGTTGTAGCTTGCCAAAATATTGACTCTTGTGACTGCTGTTATTGTTCATTTGTTACAGATATGAAATGCAACTTCTGGTTCTGCCATGCAAAAATGAAAATGTTTTGCATGCATTTTATCACATTCATTTGCAGATTATAAGGCTAAATGTTCAGTTGCACTTTAATTTGAAACTTTTTTTTTATTTAGAATGTATTTATTTTCTCACCAAATAATTTTATTTATCAAATTTCCAGTTTTTGTCATCAGTTCTTTTGAATCCCTCCTTTTTTGTTGTAGTAAAATCTAATTATTAGTTATTTTTGTGTTAATAAGCCTCACTTGTAGGCTGAACTTGCTTCTTATAGCACCATGATTTGTTCCATGAATTGTTGACCTATACAGTGTCTTGTTGTAAGTGCAGATTTCCATACGAATGATAAATAAATGTCTTTGTGATGATCACATTGTGTCATGTTATTCATTTGACAAGGTTTTAAATTGGTAAACTGTAAGTGGATTTGATTTAGTTATTGAATACAAATCGAACCAAGAGTGAGATCAACAATACAGTGTTAATATTTAAATAGGCCCCGGGCCACTTTGTACTGGACAAGTTGGGCCCCAGGGCCAAAAAGGTTAAGAACCCCTGATCTAGATCTGGTAGATACCCCATGCACCACAGCTGTTCAGGAGTGAGATTTTCCTCTGTTTGGAGAGGATGATCCTCCAGTGAAGGTTTCAAGGTCTGCTTGTAGTTGAGGGACTAAGCTGTACTGCACACCTAACAAATGAATCAAATCAGATGTGTCTAGCAGACCATGTTCCTCCAAAGAATGAAGATCATTGTGGTAATTGCTAGGTGCTGCAATTCAGACATCACCTCAAAGTCGCTCGATTCTACAATGAAATTGTTATTGGTTGATTTTGACTTATACAGCAATTTGTGATCATGATTCTACATCTAGTAATGATTATCCAATCCAAAATATGACAACCAAACATTATAACTGACCTCTGATTATGTATGCTCTTACTTGGTCCGAGGGATAAAGCTTTCTCCTCCTGTACCCCGTGTGGCAAAGATAAAGTCTTTGATGTCCAGGTCCTCAATTGTCTGAACCTGCATACCTCAAGATTAACGTATTTCAATTCAATTTCACAAAGTCTACTTTTGTGGATAAAGGTTGAGTTTCTGGCATGTAATAAAAATGCAAATAAGTGCTGAAATGCTTTGGTCCGCAAGTATTTAATTGTCTAACTGCTTGCTGCGTCAGCGCGAGAGTGGAAACGTGGTTGGCATTGTCGGTCCTGTGTCAAACGATAGTGCGCCTGGACTCCACGGATTTATGTTAGAGGAACCAGCTTTCGATGAGGAGAAATCCAGATGCAAGACTGAGATGGAGGAGGATGGAATCGATGTGTAATTTTCAAAACACAACCACAGCGCTTGCCTCTTACTTAAATACGAGGACCTTAGATTGAAACCCACTCTCTCGCCAAAAATGTCATTGTAGTAGATGATCGAAATGGGCCTGCAGAACGAAGCTATCCACACTATGTTAGCAAATCCACACTTGGCACTGTTCGAACTGATCCAAAGGCCATGTCAGATTCGGTACTGGACTCTGATGGACCATCTCGTGAACATTTACAAAGTCAAGAAGATTGAATTATCCGCGCATGAGCTGGATATATCTATAGTGAGAATGGCCAGAACGTTGGCATCTTGCTCCATATCGGAAAACCAAGGAATGCAACACCTCATTCTGGTCAAGGACAGTTCAGAAGCTCAGAAGCCTGGTGGTCAAGGATGTCAGGATAAACCATGCCTCATCCCCGCAGGTTGACTTTTGCAAGAGTAACTTGCATGAGATAGAGTATATGAAGATGAAGATATTGGCCGATATGGGCATGAAAGACAATTTGTTTCTGGTCACAGGAGCTCTGCGTCACTGTTCATAAGACGAGCTCTCTAGTGTGTGCACCTCAGATATGGACATCGAGGCCAGACTCATGGTTCACAGCCGCGAAGGACTTACTATGAGAATAAAAAACAAGTTACCGGGAGGATCGATATATTCACTTCTCGGTCTTCTGGGATTTGCTCTTTACGGTCCCAGGACACGTGAGGCACAATCTCTCTCAACTCCTCTCTGAAACTGAAAATAGATTCAAAGCATTGTGCGACATCACTCCAGAGGATGAGCATCTGGGCCTCATAGCTTGGGCGGAACACGAAGCGTTCGAGCTCATCAAAACTGTGCAAGGCCTGGCTTTGATAACGGATGTTGCTAGACGTACCTGGGCGGTGTGAAGTAATCTCGGTACAGGACCTTTCTGTCTAGCTTCATCGGCTTAAACACATGGAACTTGGACATTTTGATGCGTGCTGTGAACAACACGGAAAACATGGAGGTGCAGCAAAAACACTATGTGTTTCATCTTTCAGACCCTGTATCCAGACATGGACCCAGAGCGTCAGGGCACAGATGGGGAGAGGAAGAAGAACAAACAGAAAGCTTTCGGACCTCAACATTGATGATGATGATGATGATGATGATGCGTCAAATAAGTGCTAAAGCAATGTTCTTGCCAGTTTCAAGCAGTTAGCCAAAGCATATAGAAATAGCTCTGGAGGGCCAGGATGGAAAAAGGAGGGGAGATCCTCCACTATTTAGAGTAACCACGGCCGCGTATCGCTTTAAAGATCAAGCCCTGAGTTCTAGAGCTCTTCAGACGGGAGTCCTGTTCGATTAGCTGTGGTCGAATGATCCACTCGGGGAGTAGCTTGATGGGATAACAGTGAAACCACCGTTAGACCAGACCGCAACCATTTACGCCAATTTGACTGAGAGGCTTTTGATCGTGCCCAAAAACAAGAGGCTTCTTCTCGAAGAAGAGTGAACAAGGACCAAGGGGATGCTTGCCATGTTTACATACTGCCAGGAACAATAGGTGACGCAGATGATAAAACTACAAATGACCCGAGGTGACCGTATGAAGGTGGCCCTGCTGAGTAGGGATGCAGGCTATGTTAAATCGTATGCGATATCGATGTTCATGAAGAAGCTGCGCAGCATGGACGTCAGCGTAGTTGTGACCGACAAGGACTCTCATGGACTCATGCTCACTGCACTGAGTCTACACCTTTCACAAGATGATGGGGTTGACTAGAAATCTCTTGGATAACAAGCTTTCAATGCAAGAATTTACTGTGCACTGGACTGCGGTGTTGGTTTCAACGTACTCCGTAGCACCGCATTGTCCCCGGAACTGGACTGCACTCTTGAGAGAGGACATTCGCGTACACCTTTGAGACTGGAGTCTTGCATGTTGTGCAGTAAAATGCTTCTCAGGCTAAGGGTCACACAGGCTCAAGAGCTTGTGGGACACAGGCCCCATGGAGGACGATCCACTGTTCTTCGGGGTGAATGTTCTCATCGTGGTCTGTTGAGCGCTGAGCTTCTCCAAAGGATGTTGTCTTGCACGGCTATCTTCTATGGTCCTGGCAAAGGCCCCTTGATAGTGTTTTCGAGTAGTGTGTCACAATTGCAGCCTGTGGGATCTGGAGCTCGCACACGGCAAAGCCAGTGCTTCGAAGAACACTTGTTTTCTTTTACGCCACTCTTCATCAACAGGCAACAGTTCAAGGATGCAGGTTGTGTGAAGGCTGTGACATATCTTCAGTTCAACAAGGTCACCGACGAGCTCAATGTGATGAACCCAGAGTACGACTCTGAAATGTCACATTTTTCACTGGGACGAACAGCTCATGACGTATACCACGGCACACTTATACAGCGGCGCTCTACACTCAGCGAAAGGTTCCTCAGTGTGACACAAAAACTTCTGGAACATGGACTACAATAGCATACAATTCACAAAGAAGCCATTGAACCTGACCACACCAAGGAGCAAACTGCAACGAACTCACTTAGCCAGAGATACAGAAGGTGTGTTTCTTTCAAGCCAGGGAGTAAGTTAGACGACTTTCACGTTAGAGAGAGTCAGACGCGAGCACTATACAAAGTCGCACCCTCTAAGTGGAACTATATGAACTACACTGTGAGCACATACCCCCTGGCCTGTCTCCTGGCGATGAACACATACAACTGTCAAGGTTGCATCGTGCACGGGGATGTACTATCGGCCCAAGCACTTTTCCATATCGCCTATAAAGCCCCCAGTTTACGTGGTGTTGAGTAGGGTGGTCAAGAGAGAACACATGCGTATTGTAAGTTTGCAGTAAGGATTGCCTCAGTGGAGTTTTACAACCAGAAACTCATGGCCTATTGCAAGAGGGCTGAAATTAACTATTCATATTGGCTGTCCTTCTGGTCATTTGTATAACCCGTTTTCTTGTTTAGCTCCCTTCTTTTCCCATTTTCATTTTTCCGAATCGGATGAGGCTTTTTGCATGTCTTTTAAAACTTTGTGATCAATATAGTCTGGTTGCGTTTGTAGTAACAGTATTTCTTTTGTTGCTGTATTTTGGATGCAATGTCTGCTTTTGCATTTCCTTGTGATACTGGGTCATTCCTTCCTGTATGTGCTGCTTATTTGCAGATAGCTAACTCTTTTTGAAGTTCAATTGCTTCAAGTACGTTAAGTATTAGGTCTTTATGATTAATCTCTTTTCCCGTTGAAGTCACCATACCCCTTTTTTTCCACTGTTGGACAAAAATGTTTATAGTTAAAAAGGCATATTGGCTATCTGTATAAATGTTAGCTATCATTATAGTACTACTTGACAATAGCTTTTTTATCTGTTTCAGGGTCAGTGATGAGTATGGGCACAGACACTTTCTCTTGTGTACTGTGTACTGTGTACTTTACCATTTGCTGATTTGACAAAAATGTGATTTTCTGACAATTTTGCTTGGGGTATATCATTGGGGTGAGTTACAGTCCTAGAAGCTTCAGAATCACATAGAAATGTAACTTCATATTTCCCAATCATCAGTGTTATTTCAGGTTTTTGTGCGTTTTGTAACATGATTTTTACTTCAGCTAGGTTTAACACAACACTCACACAACACTCCTCTTCTGGCTTTTCAGTCACTTTCCTTATTCCCTTGCTCACTTCTCTTTTCTTTTCTAGTCATTCTTCTCCCTCTTCCGCTGGGTAGAATTTATCTTTCCTCTGTCTGCAGGCTCTGGCCCAGTGTCCTAAATTCCCATAAACATCACACCCCTCCCCCCATTTGCACCTCCTCTTTCCCCTCTGCCTCTTCTTCTACCTCTACCTCTGCTCCTTCCTCTGTAATCTCAAACAATGCTGCTCCATCTTCACTAAGAAAAAAAGTCTGTCCCTTCTTGCTCTTCTTTTTGTTTTTAAAATGTTGTTCTACATGCCTGGCATACTCCAGTGTAGGAGCCAACCTGGAGGTACGATGAACAACCATATGTTTTGTCACGAAACTGCTAATTTGGAGCAAACATCCTTTTAAAAAGGCGTTTTTTTAATTGCTGTTCACAAGGAGAATCTTGATCTGGATTAGCTGGAGGGCTCTGTTGGAATTGGCTATTAATATGGCATGCTTTTCAGTGTATTAACCAATTGTGTTTGACCCTGTAATTTCCCATTGAGCCATAGTTCCTGTCTTGTACTGAATCTAGGGAAAAACCCATATTTATGGAGCAACATAACTTTTGGAATCTGCTCTGCATAGCAGAAAACAAGTGCTAGACGTAACATTTGGGATCAGCGCTGCATAGCAGAAATTCAAGTGCTAGACGTAACTTCTCTATCTTATCAGCGAGACACGTCCAGACAACACTCACACATTTTGTATAATACATTCCGAGGACAAGACGTGGACAATGGTTGGCCTGTCCATGTCCGGGTAACTGGCCAATTATACTCGGTTACGTGAAGCTCCAACCTTTGTACGGGGCAGGGCCCAGCCCAGGAAGATAAATGTACAATGTTTCTAACAATCGGGGCTCGCTTTGACTGAGATCCTGCGAGAGCTCCGTCACTCCGAGCCCAGCGCTGCCTTACTTTATATGTGACCAGAAAATAAAGATCATATCTGAAGACTTAAGAAGACTCCGGTTTGTTCTTGGGCTTCCAACAAAAGAATTGGGTTAACAAATTGGTGCCGTGACCCGGACTGGCTGACTCTGACACTGCGTCTGATTGAGGACCGCCGGAGTCGATTGGAGGAGAACTTTTCTCAGACAATTCTAGGCGCCTAAAAAAAAAAAAAAAAATTTAAAAAAAAAAGTAAGCAGAAAACCTCTTTGTTATCTGAAATTTCTGCACATTGTATATACCAAATTAAATTGTCTGATTAAAACGCTATTCTCTGCTCACTGAAAATATTGGAAAATTGTAGAGTAAATACTGGGTTTGTATTTTAACTGAATGGTGAATGCCACTGTAGAGTGAGGACTCCCGGTTGCTTTGTAGAAATAGTATTTTCTATAAGGACACAGGGATAGGTTTGTTATTTTTCATATAAATGTGGGGTGGTTTCCTACTTGATTGATACTTTACTGTGCATGCGGCAGTGTATCGAGCAGTTGAGACTGATCGAGAATTCCTGCGCTGATACAGATCTCAAGTAGTTCTGTGATTGGGGGGCATTGGAATAGATATAAAGGGGATTTTTTAGTTAGGGTGTTACAGAAGCGGGTGAATTAAAACGATTGGATAGACTGGGCAGACCCCCAGTGATTAAGCGCACAGAGTAATAGGCTCCGTGTAGAAGCTTCTTAATTGGGTCCCCACTCGGACACTGCGCCATTCACCCATTCTGAATAACACGTATGTAATATTTTGAGATGTCGCAAAAAGTTATTGATAAATGGAAGGAATGCAAACCCGGCTCCTTGGGGTCGGTGCTGTTAGAAACAGTGATGAGATGGCAGAAGAAAGTTCCGAAGGTGGAAGAGAGGAAGGAAATCGATAGGTTTGTGGACTGGACTAGGGAAATGCAGGAAAAAGGGATGTTTAGAGGATGTGAAAGCGCTCCACCAAAATTGAGCGATTTCAGCATGTTTTTGAAGCAAGCGACAGGAAGTGTGGATCAGGCAAAGGTGAAGTTGCAAGAGGCAGGGAGACTGCAGAGAAGGAAAGCAGAGAAGGAAGTGAAAAAGGTAGAAACATTTTTGACTAATTGTCAATGCTTTATGGGTGAGGTTAGATTATCTATTCAGACATTGTCCTCTGCACTGCCAATACATCAGATGCCAGTTAAGACCCCAACTTCTCCTGAGATACAGTGTACCGAGACTGTAGACAAAATATCCTCACAAAAAACAACTGAGACTGAGCTGTCACCCATAGTCTCGCCTCCTCCTTACACTGAGGCGCGAGCAATGTTGGAAGCTATCCAACACCAGATGCCTCAAATCGAACTCGCTAGCTCAGAACAACCGAACAGAACCCAGAGTTCACCTTCTGAGATGGATCCATTAGTGGTTGTTAAGAACGGTCTGCTGCAAACAGCTCCGTATCCATGGAATAGAGCATCACAAGCACAGGCGAAAGAATTTCTGAATGAGATTGCACGAAGGAGTAATAACCCTTTCACTACCAGCATCCAGGTAGAGCCATCCGTTCCAGCTGCTCTGTCTGATATGTTCGATCACCTCACGTTACAAACTAGATCAGAGTATGTACCATCTGAGTCCAACGATATGAATAGTCCTGGAGCTGACGGTGGTGGCACTTCTGTACATGGGTTAACCTCTGCCTTTGAGCAATGGGGGCTCAGTGACCGGAGAGTACCAGTTGATCCACCATGCTATCCACCCATGCCTCACGTCACACCTCGCAAGCCGGATCACGGCAACATTCACGCTTGCTTAGATACTCGCAGCCGACACCATCAGATGCCACTAGTGACAGCAACCACCGCTGGAGGTCGCACCTCTACTACATACACTCCGTTCTCCTTACAAGACACGGAAATGATTAGATCTCAACTGCCTGACATTAATAAAGGGGGCACGCCATGGATAAAAGCGTTTCTGGAAGCGTGCGCTGGTGTAGTTCCTGCTCTAGGTGATTTCCGACGTGTATTCGCATCCTGTACGTCTCTGGGAATGTTGCAGGAGGTAGAACGAGGCTGTGCTACTGTTACAGACCCCGATAATGCACCGTTACAACAATTGATTCATTTGTTATGGCCAGCCATACGAGAAAAGTTTCCGTTGCATCCGTCAGTGGCCGAGATTGCATGTGTATGATCGACACAGGAGCCAGGTATTCCACAATTAACACGCCACCCCCTCAATCTTCAAATACCGTACCCGTTGTTGGATTCTTGGGAACCACAGAAGAGTGGCCTCTGTCTAGACCTGTTTCATGTCTGTGGAATTCACTTTCATTTGAACATTCATTTCTCTTGTCCCCTTCGTGCCCTGTAAACATATTGGCTAGAGACATAATGCGCTCTCAGAATATATCGTTGTTAATGGCTCCCGATTATGTTGAAATTACTTTCCCAGACAGTTCTGTTGAGCGTTGTGCTACTGCAAAATGAGCAATACGGCAAATGATACAGTTGGACGCCTCATTGTCTGATATTCGTGATACTCAAGGAGCTGAAATTTGGTGGGGTCTGCTGTCGGACTTCACATTTACACCCCTGCATGATACGTTCTCCTCATGGCTTCTGTGGATTACAGTTTTACATCTGTATACTGATCCACCGGATCCACCGCATTGTACATGTAATTATGAACTCTACGGTGATGAAAATTATGATGCTCTGTGGGACGACTTTATAGCACAATGTGAAGAAACTGAGGAATATCCTGTTGTTGCTATACGTGACATCTACGTTGGCCCAGCTGGTGTCGCTGCTGCAGTTTATCTGCCACCTTCACTAGAGCTCCTATACGCTCTAGCTGACACATCCACCCCTGACATAACCTTGAAGGTGGCCAATGGAGGAGAAGCTAAGAAACTGGGTCCCATGATAAAGAGTTGTCTTGCAGCATGTGATTGGACACAGACACAAAATAAACATCTTCGGTATTCTCCCTCCACCCAAACTTACATAATTACTCATAGCTCACATGCTACGCTACATCCTGAGAAACGTTATCTTTCAAGGACACACGGTAGAGAAAACACAGACCATCCACACACGCAGGCTATGCTGCACAGACTACCTGATACTATGTGGTCTACAGGGCCAACTGACGTAGGTCTCCTTAACATTCCACCCGTCTCCATTCGATTGAAACCTAATGTCGTGCCTATTTATAGGGCCCAGTATCCCCTCAAGACTGATCAAGTCGTGGGGATTAAAAACACTATATTGGGACAGGAGCAAGCTGGTGTTCTGATACCATTTGATTCTCGATGGACGTCCCCTATAATCCCATCCCCAAGCCAGGTAAGCCTGACTATCGTATGGTACACGACCTAAGACTCATAAATAAGGTTGTGGTGCCTACAAGCTATGACACTCCCAACCCCTACACTGATACTGAATGCCATCTCACTGGACCATCAGTTCTTCTCTTGTATAGACCTAGCTAATGCATTTTTTTGTATACCCCTCCATGAAAACTCTCAACACGTTTGCGTTTACGTATAAGGGTACGCAATATACATACTCCCGGCTTCCACAAGGGTTTATAGACTCACCCTCGATTTTTAACCATGTGTTAAGACAGCAGTTGCAGTCCCTGACCCTACCACAAGGGGTACTGCTCCTACAATATACAGATGATATTCTTTTGGCAGCCCCTGATTCCGACCACGTGATGACTGCCACAGAAATGTTTAAAGTGTCTAAGTCCAAACTTCAAATTGGGAGACCTAAAGTTACTTTTTTAGGCCGAGTAATTTGTGCCTCTGTCTTGCACATGACTACTGCACAAAAAAATGATATTTTGAACTCCTCCAAATCCACTACAGTGAAATCCATGATGCAGTTTCTAGGCCTGGTGACGTACAGTAAAAATGTTATCCCTGATTTTTCTGGTTTACTGCCCCCACTCAGAGCTTTGATAACACAGGCAGGATACAAAAACTACAATTCCCCGTTGCTGTGGACGACGACTGCTGAAAAAGCTTTTATGGACGTTAAGTCAGCCCTGTCATCTGCATGTGCACTCCACGCTCCTAACTATTCCGAACCCTTTCATTTGGATGTTGATGAAAAGAACGGTTTTGTGAATGCCGAAGGAAATGCATTTCGGCCGCTTCTATTCGTGATCCCATTCTTCGGTCACTACCTAGAGCTCATGACCATAGGTGAGAGTTGTGACTTAGATTAACTGGTAAAGTGAAAGCTTTGCCTTTTGGCTCAGCTCTCTCTTCACTACAACAGACCACTTTAGCGTCCGCATCACTGCAGATGTCGCCCCAATCTGCCTGTCAATGTCCCGCTCCATTTTCCCCTCACTCGAGAACAAGACCTCGAGATACTTGTACACTTGGGGAAGCGACCCAGAGGGGGCAATCGACCCTTTTTCGGCTGAGAAAGATGGCTTCAGATTTAGAGGTGCTGATCCTCATCTCCGTCGCTTCACACTCGGCTGCAATCCATTCCAGTGCGAGCTGGAGGTCACTGTTCGATGAGGCCAATAGGACCATGTCTTCTGCAAATAGCAGAGATGGAATCCGGAGGCCACCGAACTTGACGCCCTCTGTCGCTTGGCTGCGCCTAGAGATTCTGTCCATAAAAATTATCAACAGAAGCGGTGACAAAGGGCAGCCTTGGCGGAGGCCAACCCTGACTGGGGACGGGTCTGACTTACTGCCGGCAATGCAAACCAGTAATCGATATGAGATATTACAAGGTAGGGGGTAGGTACTTCTGGTATTCAAGCATGACAAGCAACTCTGCTCCCCCACGCCTCCCTGTTTCAACTCTGTAGGCCCGACCCCCTTTAGGGAGCTGCGGAGCCCTTGAAAAGGGTTCAGAAGATGAATTTTTCAATTAATACTTCTGCAACATTTTATCATACCAACATGACCAAATCATTGATAAACTCTAAATTTCAAACTTTCCAAATTTCTTATCGACAACAATTGAAAGTATTCAAACTCCATGAATTAGATAAAACATAAAACTGCTTATTGAGGTTGGACAGCACTGAGCGCTGCTTGCTCATCAATCATTCACACCCCCAACACGCATGAAAGTGCATCATGTGACGCACAGCAGCTGGGCTCTGATCAGAGGAGAGTGGGATGGTGACCAGTAAACTAAATATAGGTAAAACAGAAAATAGGGCTGTGGCCAAACTGTGTTGAATTGGTGATTGGGTCATGCCCACAGTTTTGTAACGTTCATTAGCATCACACACAGCGTGGAGCAGAGCTGGTTCAGTCCGGGGGGGGATGGGTCAGGTTTGAAAAACTATGCATAATTAACCTAGACAGACCATTGTCAATTGGTTCAAGAAAAAACAATACTGACATCACTACATTCACAGCCACTTACTTCTCCATTGCAATAAACTGAATGGATCAATAAGTCTTCTTTACATAGCAAAGACCCTCAGCGACCACATTAGATGACGAAAACAACTCATCACTATGCCTAAGTACACTTATTTGTGAATGTGGGTTCCTTGCAAGGCACTTCACTTCACCTTATTCTTCATTTCCTTTACTTGTTAGAATCATATTACTAGTGGGAAAACTGAAAGCTGTCAGAAGTGGGATTCGAACCCACGCCTCCAGTGGAGACTGCGACCTGAACGCAGCGCCTTGGACCGCTCGGCCATCCTGACATGCTCAGAGACACTTTTTCTTGGCTAAAAAAAAAAATCATCACAAGATGCCATTGTGGCCTTAAAAGAGCATGTGGGACAGTTTCATTCACCTGTGTTACATAACAAATCTGGAACAGTCCAGGAGAACACGTCAAATTTGCTGGCACACAGATCAACACTGTAATGAAACAGAGCACGCCTTTGAAATTGGAAAGTATTTCTTACATGGAAGCAGGATGCAACAGGTACTTGCCAGGAGCCTTTACACTGGTCCAAACATCATTTCTAGTACACATAAGGCATTGGCCCAGAATCGCACCCAGAAAAACTGCTTGGAAGGTAGCTATGCTTACCATTATACCACCAATGCACCAAATTTTACAAAAAATAACATGTCATGACTATACACCCATTTGAATGGGGTGAGACCAGGTACAGATTTAGAGACTTCCATAATTGCTACCATCCCTGCTTACGTAGACATGCACCAATGGACTCTTTGTCCATCACAGTGATCACTCAACAACAACTATCTTCACTTGATAAGACTCCAATATCCAAAAAGTCAACCTTTGCTGATTAAGCCCACAACGGCTAAACGAGTAAAGATTCCCAACCAACGTGGATATTTGTCATGTTTCCAACTCAGAGTCTTTTCTCCACGTTAACTCCATGTCCCTGATGGTCTAATGGCAAGGACTTAGTACCTTGACTGCTGTGGTCTACCTTCAATTCCCTGTCAGGGAAAGATTATTTAGCTTTTTGATGTGACCTACCAGCTATTTTTCACTATTGTTCTCTTCCAGCAAGGTTCAGAACTTATGGGTAATATGGCCCAATGACCTAAAAAAATTTTAAGTGAACAATTCGTAACAATTTGATCAACGCTGTTTAAACGGTGAAAAAAGTAGCAAACCAGATACATAATCCTCTACTTTGAATGGATAGGACCACACTGTCAACCAAATCAGCATTACAGGATGCAGGCTTGGTAACAACTCCAGCAGGTACTTTGTGAAACAACAGCAGTGAAAAGGCAGAGCTTTCCACAAATGTCAAATAATTTAACTCAAGTACTTTGAAACTATGTCCAAAGATCGTTTTACTGAGTACAGAATGTCCGCTCTGTTTGATATGATAGGATATGATAATTCATTTAATTTCATTATATTCTTATTTTTCACACTTCAGCTTATCATGTTATTTTATTTCATACTGATTACTTTGCAAGTTTTCTCACTGCTTCTTTCTTTGGGTTCCCTTGAGCTGCTTTATTAAATTGATTTAATTCAATTAATTGTCACACTTCTTAGGCAATGCATTACAGCCCACCAATGAATTTCATCAAAGTGACTTCAAAACAGGAAACAGTGGAGGACATCCAACATTTCACTTTGCAAATATTCGTTCCTGTAATCGATATGAGATATTACAAGGTAGGGGGTAGGTACTTCGGGTAGTCAAGCATGACAAGCAACTCTGCTCCCCCACGCCTCCCTGTTTCTACTCTGTAGGCCCTACCCCCTTTAGGGAGCTGCGGAGCCCTTGAAAAGGGTTCAGAAGATGGACGTTTCAATTAATACTTCTGCGACATTTTACCATACAAACATGACCAAATCATTGATAAACTCTAAATTTTGCACTTTCCAAATTTCTCATTGACAAAAATTGAAAGTTTTCAAACTCCATGAATTAGATAAAACATAAACCTGCTTATTGAGGTTGGACAGGACTGAGCGCTGCTTGCTCATCAATCATTCCCACCCCCATCACGCAGATGTAAACCATGCGCTAAAGAACAGCAAACTTTATGATTCTCTTGGTCCTCTCTGGCGGGGGGTTTGACATCTCCCAGTGACCCACTGTAAATGAAAATGAAATGCCAAAAGTGAAATCGGAACTCACAGAAGATGAAAATGGCATGGCATTTTTTACTGCCAAAGAAGACAGGCAGCTGAATGGTGTGAGAGACAAGTCAGATCAGGAAGATGGTAACAGTCACCTCGATCTGTAAGCAGGACATTTCTGTGCAAAGTGTCACCAATCATATTAGCAAAAGTCCACAAGCTGATTTTTTTGTTTTCTTTTTCTAAAGTAAAGACAACACCAGCAACACATGAAAGTGCATCACGTGACGCACAGCAGCTGGGCTCTGATCAGAGGAGAGTGGGATGGTGACCAGTAAACTAAATATAGGTAAAACAGAAAATAGGGCTGTGGCCAAACTGTGTTGAATTGGTGATTGGGTCATGCCCACAGTTCTGATTAAGCCCACAACGGCTAAACGAGTAAAGATTCCCAACCAACGTGGATATTTGTCATGTTTCCAACTCAGAGTCTTTTCTCCACGTTAACTCCATGTCCCTGATGGTCTAATGGCAAGGACTTAGTGCCTTGACTGCTGTGGTCTACCTTCAATTCCCTGTCAGGCAAGGTTATTTATCTTTTTGATGTGACCTACCAGCTATGTTTCCCTATTGTTCTCCTCCAGCAAGGTTCAGAACTTATGGGTAATATGGCCCAATCACCTAAAAAAAAAAGGTTAAGTGAACAATTCGTAACAATTTGATCAACGCTGTTTAAACGGTGAAAACAAGTAGCAAACCAGCTACATAATCCTCTACTTTGAGCATATAGGTCCACACCATCAACCAAATCAGCATTACAGGATGCAGGCTTGGTAACAACTCCAGCAGGTACTTTGTAAAACAACAGCAGTGAAAAGGCAGAGCTTTCCATAAATGTCAAATAATTTAACTCAGGTACTTTGAAACTATGTCCAAAGATCCTTTTACTGAGTACAGAATGTCCGCTCCGTTTGATATGATAGGATATGATAATTCATTTACTTTTATTACATTCTTATTTTTCACACTTTAGATTATCATATTATTTCATGTTTAAACGGTGAAAACAAGTAGCAAACCAGCTACATAATCCTCTACTTTGAGCAGATAGGTACAGATAGGGGAGGATTTGACATCACCAAGTGACTCATTGGAAATGAGATACAATGCCAAAGGTGAAATCAGAACTCAAGATGGTGAAAATGGAATGATTTTTTTCACTGCCGAGGAAGGCGGACAGCTGTGTGAGAGACACGTCAGATCAGGAAAATGGAGTGGGACATTTCTGTGCAAAGCATCATCAATCAAATCGGCAAAAGTCTACCAGCTGATTTTTTTGTTTTTGTTTTCTACACTAAAGACGACACAAGCAACACACAAAAGTGCGTCACATGACACGCAGCAGCCACATGAAGCATTAAAAATTGCAGGAGTCTTCATTTTTTTCAATGTAGACTAATGTATTCATTATCAAACACCACTTAATGGTGTTCAGGATTTTGGGGTGATGGAACCGATGTATGGATGACACTGTATCACTTCTAAAATCAAGTTTTTTTCATCACAATTGAATCGATTTATGTTATCAAAGCAAAAAAAAAAACAACACATATAACTTAACATTGTTGTAACCCCTTGTTTGGATGGTACTACTGTACCACTTTCATGTACATCTCAGAAGCTTCATATTTAAAATGTATTTGTCAGCATATTTCAGAGAAACATTATCAGGAAATGAATTAGTCCAAGGGGCAGTCTTCTTAATGGTCGATTTTAACCCCAAAGTCTTAAAATAAACTCCTCCAGACCAGGTGATTTCTTCAGCCTAAGTTACCAAGGTGATTTAACCAAGTTAAAGGAGAGCCGTCTTGGTGACACTGAACAGTCTGACTCTAGACTCAACATACCTTGTACATGAGTACACCACTTCGGTCAAACAAGTCACCATGCCTTAAGATCTATATTGTGCTGGATCCTTGTTTATCAAGTACTGTCAGATTCCATCATCATCTGGCAGTACAAATTCTCTTCAACTTTAATACAGCAGCTGAGCTCCTACAATGTATTGGCTCCTCACATCATTGAGGATGATGATTAAGGGTCTCTAAACATATTCCAAAACTTATGATCTGCAGCCTACACACTTTGCAGTGAGGGTGCAGCATTTTCCAGGTCCCCAGATGTGATGATCTCTGAGATGATAGGATGGGATGAAAATATGGAAAAACAGTAAGTCCAAGTTTTTAAAATTGTGGTCAAATTGTTAATATTTATTAATAACAAAGGAGGATGCAGGTCCAATCTTCAGTGGAAGTGTCTGTAGCAAGGAGGAACAGAGCCAGATCCACTTTTCACAGACCTCCCCTCCCTCAGTTAAACCTATGTACAGCAGAGAATCTCATCTGCACATTCTGTGACCATGACAACTCTGCTGAAACACCTTCAGAACTCAGTGAGGAAACACTTGTGTGTGAGATAAAGATATTGAAGTACAAATTTCAACCATAACTTTGTTTGCCTTTTATTTTCTAGACTACCGGAATCAACATCTCCAAAATAGTTTGAGAAATCTTCATATAAAGAAATGTCACTTTCTGCATGTGATGCTTGCATGTGTACAGACTGCAGAGTATTGGTAAAGGGGAAGAAGGAAACTGCTTAAGTGAAGACAAACACCACGGAGGCATGACCTTGTGCCAGGAACCGTCACTGTCTGAGGTAGGTTCATGGCTCAGGTTTATATGAGGAGGGAGGATTTGTCCCAGTGGGTGTCTGTTCACTGGCTGGAGAATCTGGCTGTGCCGCAGGACTGGCTGCAGCTGCTGGCTCTTTCTGCACCAGCTCAGGCTCATCCTGGCCTGCCTGGGGGGGGTGGACCAGGACCCGGTCAATGAGACCAAAGTCTTGCGCCTCCATGGGGCTCATGTAGCGATCCCGTTCCATCACGCTTTCTACAAAGCAGGAAAGGATGAGCATCAAAATGAGCATCCATTTATGACACCATTAAATTAAACCAAATACCCACGGCAGCTCACGGCACTAATTACATTTGAGTTTTAAACTTAAGTTTGTCAATACAAATTTATTGCAAGATAAAAATATTCTGAATAACCTACATTTCCTCCCAGCTTACTCCTACTTGAGTGTACTGTGTACAGCATGCTGCAGAGTTAAAAACAAGCACTTTTATAACTACTACTCTATGTCCTGTTCTCAGATTCCAGATCCCAAATCCTAAAATTAAAGCTGCAGTACTTGTTTTGGCCAATTTGAGGCAGCAGAAGCTGTGGTAAACAACACTGCCATGAATGAAATTTTATCAAGTGAAAAATATATTTGGCTTATAAGTTGATAAATGCTCGCTAAATGCTCCAGTACCTTAATTACAATGTCAAAAACATTAGTTTGCTATTTAGTGCCTTTTTGCTACAAACAACTTCCTGTGGCTGTGGCCTGTGGAAGTATGAAAAAACAACAAATACAAAAATGCTTCAGTTAATATTCCTTTACGTTTCAGCCAATTTGCTGTTACCTTATCTTATTTAAAACCCTATTGTTCCTGGAGACAATAAGTACAGAAGAGAATTAGTGGCACTTGTGAGAAAAATATTTTAGGGGGGTTATCTTCATAATTCTAATAAAAACTTGATTTTAAAAATTCAGACAGAAACACTGAGATATCAGAAATCTGAGTTTGAAGTCAGAGCTCAAATAATTTTTTTACACATGGCCCTCATCCTATTTTGTGATTAAGGATTTCACAAATGAAAGCAATGATGTTGAGCAGTAACATTTTATATTAGTGGAACTGCTGTGGATAACGTTCTGGACAGGTGTGGGAAGAGAGCTCATACAGTAACTGTCCTCACTGCTGTGTAAAGTGATACTTGTGGGCACTTGTACAACAGATAAATATTTTAGGAGAGTGAACATGCAGAGTGAGGATGGAAGTTTAGATGATACACAAGCTTTCTCAGACCAAAGATATTTTATGAAGCAACCTGCAAAAGGTACTCACAGACGAGCCATCACGTCTCTTGTATGAAGGCTTTAACTTTGTATCTGCTCAGATCATGTGAATATACACATGCTTGTAATATTTACTTCATATTATACTTCATTTGAAGATAAGATGTAACTTTATTGATCCCCTTAGGAAAAAAATTCAGGTTGACAAAGCAGTACAGAAGTGAGTAACAGTGCTTGGTAAAAAGTACCAAAATAAGTCAACACACCATATAAGAAAGGATAAAAAAAAAAAAGTACAATATTCCTGAGATTTATAAATAAATAGAGTGTATATGATGTTTACATACCGAATAGTGGAATTTTATAAATATAAACAGTTGAACAAGTGCAGTATCAGGGTTTTTTCCCTAGAGCGGTGTACGAATTGATTCCTTAATCTGTGGAGTGGTTGGTGATGGGTGGTGCTGCTGGGAAGGGTGGGAGTTGTGGTGTTCTACAGTCTGATGGCAGATGTAATGAAGGAGCCCTCCAAGAGCTTTGACGCCCCTGGCTGTATGAGTCTGTAGCTAAAGGTGCTCATGAGTTTCCGCAACTCAGCATATAGAGGATAAGAGGGATTGTCCATGAGAGCCTTCAGCTTTCCTCTCATCCTCCTCTCAGTCACTACCTCCACATTGTCCAGTTCCATCCCCAACAGGGAGCTGGCTTTCCTCACAAGCTTGTTAATTTTGTTTGCAACACTGCTCCCGATGCCACCTCCCCAACACGCAGCAGCAAAGAAGAGGTCCACTACCAGTTCTTTGGTTTTCCCAATGTTGAGCTGCAGGTGGTTCCTGTCACACCATCCCACAAAGTTCTTGATTAGGTCTCTGTACTCATCCTCCTTGTCGTCTGTAGTGCAGCCAACAATAGAGGAGTCATCAGAGAACTTCTGCAGGTGGAATGTCCCAAAGTTGAAGCATAAGTCGGAGGTATAGAGGTTGAACAAGAACGGCGACAGTACTGTTCCTTGGGGTGTTCCAGTGCTGCTTGTCACCATGTCTGACAAGCAGCCTTGCAAACTGACAGCCTGACATACTGCGGCCTGTCTGTTATCCACGCCACCAGGTCCTGGTCCAACTGCATCACTGAAAGCTTCTCAGCCAGACAGACTGGCTGTACGGTGTCAGAAGCACTGAAGTAGTCAAAAAACATAACCCTCACTGTGCTTTGCGGGCATATCCAGGTGTGTATAAGCTCTGTGAAGCAGGTGGATGACGGCATCCTCCACGTCAATGCCAGCCTGATAAGCAAACTGCAGCCGGTCCAGGCAGTTGCAAACCAGGGGCCTGAGGTGTTGCAGAGCCAGCCTCTCAAAGGTTTTCATGACGTGTGACGTTAGAGCCACAAGTCATTTAGAGCACTGGGACGTCCCTTCTTGGGCACCGGGACTATACAGGGTATTGTTCTGTTGCAGGGGGGACATGAAGTGCCCTGGTCCTACAAGGAGGGGGGTAGCACAGGTATGGGTGGGGGTTGGGGTATCAGAGGAGCTGGACGTGGGCTTGATCTGTGCTGGTGAGTCAAATCTGTTAAAAAAGAGGTTTACCTCGTTCGCACGTTCCTTAAGTCCCCTCCACCACTCCTGTGGCTGTTTTCATGCCAGTAATGTTCCTCACTCCCACCCAAACCTCCTTAGCATTGCCCTACTGTAGCTTTCCCTCAATCCTGTTCTTGTAGCAGTCTTTGGCCCTCCACAGTTCCTCCTCAGCTGTCTCTGGATTTCTTTTTGGGCATACCCAATGTCCTCAGCCATGAAAGCTTTCTTCTTCCTGTTCAACAGGACCTTGATGTCCCTGATGATCCATGGTTTGTTGTTGGGGAAGCAGCGAACCTTCCTGGTGGGGACAACACTCTCCTCACAAAACCTGATGTACTCAGTGACACATCGAGTGAGGCCCTCAATGTCATCACCAAAGTCTTCCTAATACATCTCCCTGTCTGTTACCCTGTAGCACTCCATCAGTGTCTCCTCTGCCTCCACTGACCACTGCTGTACAGTCCTGGTGGAAGAGGGCTGTCTCCTACCAAGAGGCTTGTATGTAGGAGTTAGCTGTATCAGGCAGCGGTCTGATTTGCCTAGAGGGGGGAGGGCTGTGGCACTATATGCCTCTTTAATGTTGGCATACAGTAAGTCCAAGGTTTTGTCTCCTCTGGTGTTGCAGATCACATACAGAGCAAAGTTAGACAATGTCTTTGAGATATCAACATGGTTAAAATCTCCGTTTGTTATGAGGAGAACTCCCGAGGCAGATAGTATGGCCTCAAGCCCACAGCCAACAGTTCAACATCAGGTTGCATGTTATCACCTTCGAGGTTACATGTCCCGGGTTACACCATTTGTTGTTAACGTTGACAGCGAGCCCACCACCCAGCTTCTTACCGCTCTATTTGTCTCCGTCTGCCCGAACTAGCAAGAAGCCGGCTGGCTCCACTGCAGAGTCTGTTGTCTTCCCATTCAACCATTTCTCCGTCAGCCATAACACACTGCTTTCCCGGAACTTACGTTGTCCGCTAACGAGGGCAGAGAGTTAATCTATATTGTTTGGAAGTAAGCGTACATTCCTCACGTTGATCGAGGGAAGAAAGGGTTTGTGTCTCCACCTCCTCTCCATCTTCTTGTTGTTCACCAGGACTCCGGCTCGGGTTCCTCGTCTCTTTCTCCTCGGCTCCTTTGGATTCTCCTTCGGACATGCCGCAGGTTGTTCCCGGTGCTGGAGTAGCTCCTCGCGCAAGTAGACCATGGTCCATTGTTTGGACTAGTAGTTCGAAGAACGTGCATTTGACTTCACAACGAGCTGGGAAATTTTGCTCTCCTTTTCTTCTGTGCTGCAAAATGTGTGTACGTTTGTAGGCAGAAACACAGTAGAAGGAGCTCGACAAACTTACCGATGGTTTCCAGGGGCTGCCCTGTGTGTTTGGCGTAGATATTATTGATCTGTCGCTTCAGCTTGAGGATCTCCTCGGCCTGGATGGCGATGTCTGTGGCCTGACCCTGAACACAAAGCAGCAGCAGTCAGTGAAAAAAATGCCTTTACAGACCTGGCAAAATAGCTTTCCTTGCCTGATTTCCAATTTATGCTAAAGGACCTGGGGAGAGCACCTTACCCTGGCACCACCTGAAGGTTGGTGGACCATGATGCGGGCATTGGGCAGTGAATGCCTCATGCCAGATGTACCTGCTGCCAGGAGCAAGCTGCCCATACTAGCGGCCTGCCCAACACACCAGGTGGAGATGGGATTCAGGATGTACTGCATGGTGTCGTAAATGGCAAGACCTGATGTTACCACACCACCTGAGTGGGGGGAGGGGAAGGATTTTTTGTTTGTTTTTTTTTTTTAATGGCATTTATTGGCCTCAACATCAAAATTTAACCCAAAAAAAACTAAATTAAAAGAGAACCTTGGAAAGAGACAATTGTTGTTATGTTCACTATAATTATGCCACAATAAAATGGTTAAAAGAAAAAAAGTAAACAAAATATTAAAATGACAAACATTTTTAATGGTAATTTAAAATGAAAAGTGAAATTTTAACTTAGAAATTGTAAGAGCAAAAAACTTAAATGGAAAAGCAAATGTGAAATGGTAAAAAAAAACAACAGAAACTTACTGTAGCTTAAAGATTTAATGTTAACTTTGTTTTTCCTGCCTGTTTTGTATGTCAGTCTAATTAAAAGACTTAATGGAAAATTGGCAAGAAAAATGAAAACACAAAAGTGTAATAGTTGATTTTCATCTTTGCAGTTTCTTACCTTCAGTTTATTATCAGAAAAGAAATTAACGCAAAAGATGTTCAGGTTAGAGACAAAAGCATAAGTGTTTGCAAAGCAAAAGCTTGTCACAACTTATCAAAGAGTGGACACAGTTGTTAATATTTATCGCATCAACAACTACAATAACAGAACTACAGTTAGTTAAAGTTAGTGTTTTTCTTTATAAAGGGTAACTGGAAACACAAAATACAGGATTTGTGTGGATAAAACGTGGCTGCCAAAGCAGGAGACAGGTCAGAAGCTTCAATGAAAACTTACCAGGACTGTTGATGTACATGTGGATGGGTTTGTTGTTGCTCTCTGACTGTAGAAAGAGCAGCTGGGCAATAACCAGACTGGCTACAGAGTCATCGATCTAAGCAGAGGGGAACAAGCGACAACATGAATAACTTTCGGACACGTTCAATAGGAAAACTTTCAGTCTTATAATCCAAGGAGACACTTACTGGACCCATTACACAAATAATTCTCTCTCTCAGGAGACGAGAATAGATGTCATATGCTCGTTCTCCTCTCCCCTGGAAAGAAAAAAAAAACTAAATTGCCGACTTAAGTTACACAAACAAAGCAATTTTAAAATCTGGTGCTGTGACAAAGCAACAAGCTGCATGTAGGCCATGAAGACTATTTGTGCTGAAAAATTAGACTTTGACTTGAATTTTCATGCTGTTAAAATAAATGAACTGAAAGAAATGAAAGGAAGCCTGTGAGTAAAAAAAAAAAAAATCAAAGCTTTATGTTTAATGCATTTTAAACTCCTCTTTTTTGTTTATAAAGTACCAAATGATCTGCCCCCCTCCTGTATTTCTGTCCTCTTGAAGTCCTGCTCCAGCCATTGCTTCAACCTTTAAAAAAACAGTTTTTGTTTTTTGCAAAATTACATATTTCAGCATTCTAGTTTAAAAAAAAAAAAATCCCTTTGTGGCTTAAAAATCTTCGAATGTAATTCTACACTTTTGCCTGATCTAGCTTGCAGGGATGTCTGAATGTGCTACTTTAGTCCTGCCCCTCTGCTGTAGTCAGGAGCTGACCTGCTCTGTCATTTACAGACTTTTAAACTACTACCAGAAGTGGTATTTAACCATACATGCAAACTCCAGGTCCCCCAGATGAACTGACTTGGGGCCATTGGTGTTCCCACACTCAAAGTGCAAGTTCAGGGGTAATTGTGCCTTTGCTGTGGCAGCTTCTGTGGAACAGTTTCCCCGTCTGCAGCTGCCCCAGGGTTGAGACCATTATATCCAGGCTAAAAAGCTACCCGTATTCACTAGCACTTTATTACCCTGTAAAGTAATTTGCTAGATTATTGTGTGTGTATAGCACTTGTTTTTTTAAATGTGGTCTATAAATAAATTAGACTTAGAATTGTATACTGTAAATACTAATTTGAGCTACAGATGATGATTATGTGATTCACTGATTATTCTGCCAATTTTTTTTCATATAGAGTATATGTATGTATGTCTTGTTCCAGTAGCCCACTTGTCCTGGTTCCCCACCACCTGACACGGACCTTGTTGATCCGGGCGACATCAGAGTCGGTTTGGCTCTCTTAATCGTGGTAACACTCATATCGAGGTATGGCGGCTAGCACTAAGGACCTTGCCAAAGGGCCCACCTGGATTCTTGACACACCCCTTGACCAGGATTTGAACCCCGATCTCCGTCCCATCAGTGTCCTCAACCACTGAGCTATCCAGCTGACATCAAGAACTTGATGGGGCTGTGGAAGACTACTTTGGAAGCCAATTTAAAGCCAATTGGCCAAGTTAGCATCAAGTGCGGCAAATATCAGGGAGATGCCCTATCCCCCCTGCTGTTCTGCATTGGCCTGAACTCCCTCAGTCAGATCATCACAAAGAGTGGCCTCGGATACTGGTTCAGAAAAGGATCAATGATCAGCCACCTAATCTAAATGGATGACATCAAGCTGTACGCAAAGAGTGAGCAAGACATCAACTCACTGATCCACATCACCAGGATCTACAGCACTGACATCGACATGTCATTCGGGCTAGACAATCGAGCCGAATGATATCAAAGAGGGGCAAGATGATGACAACTGAAGGGGTTGAACTACCAGAAGGCACCATTACCGATGTTCAGGACAGCTACAAATATCTTGTGATCTCATAGTCGAATGGGAGTCATGAATAGGCCGCGGATGTCAGGAAGTAAGCTTCATATACCTACTGTATGTAGAGTAACAGCACAGAGGAACTGACCATGGCAACACAAGAACAGGCCTTGAACACAAGATCGATAGAGGCCCGGGGTCTGCCACACAAGACTGGATCCAAGGTGCAGACTGTGCAAAGATGCCCCTGAGACAGTGCAGCACATAACAGCAGGGTGCAAGATGCTGGCAGGTAAGGCATACTTGGAGCGTCACAAGTATACAGTAGTATACAGTATACAGAAACAACTGTGCTGAGTATGGGCTGGAGGTTCCAGGAACAAAGTGGACAACACCTCCTAAGGTGATTGAGAAGGCTAAGATCCTGTGGGACTTCCAGATCCAGACCGATAAGATGGTGGTTGCTAATCAACCGGATATCGTGATGGTAGACAAACGGGATAAGAAGGCGGTAGTGGTAGATGTCACAATCCCAAGTGATAGCAACATCAGGAAGAAGGAACACAAGAAGCTCGAGAAATACAAAGGGCTGAAAGAGGAGCTGGAAAGGATGTGGGGAGTAAAAGCATCAGTGGTACCATTGGTGATAGGAGCACGTGGGGCTGTAACCCCCAAACTAGGAGAGTGGCTCCAACAAATCCCAGGATTAACATCTCAGTCAGAGACCTCAGTCCAGAAGAGTGCAATCCTAGGAACAGCTAAGATCCTGCGCAGGACCCTCAGGCTCCCAGGCCTCTGCTAGAGGACCCGAGCTTGCAGGAGACACAAGAGGGCGAGTGGGGAATTTTTTTTTGTATTATATATAAAAGGTTCCAGTAGCCCAACCAAAAATTATATATATATAAACTCTATTAACTGTCAGAAAATAGTGAAAAATGCTCATCACATTTTTTCAGAGCACAAAGTGACACTTTAAAATTCCTTCTCTACTCCAACCAATAAAAAACATAATTATAGGGGTCAGTTCACACTTAGACAATAAGCATGATGTCAACAACCAAACTTAAGTGGTCATTAGAGGGAGATTTAAAAAAAACAACATACATTTTTCAGTCTCTACAATGATAGTTTAAGTAAATTTTGTTGTTTTTTTTCCAAAGGTGAAAACAAAACTACAATAAAAAAGTGCAGAACTGAACATTTCTATGTGTGCTGTTCTTCATTTTTACCCCTCCCTCACTCCTCACTGTTTCTAATTCATGCTAAATCCACAGTCCTCCTTAAAATGTGTGTCCAAAGCAAAAACCAAACTGCCAACATCATTGCTTTCTCTCTCTAAGTGTGATTTGTGGAACCAAGTCTTACTTAGTCCGGATGTGCATGTGTCTTTATAGTGAAGTCGTGGTCAACGCAACTTGAAACACACAGGGCAGCAGTTACAGCCGTCACACTCACCGTCTGCTCCACAACTATTGGTATGAGAGGACTCCTCCATGCAGGACTGTGGCAGATTGACCTGTTGTGTTTCAGTGTCAAGCCTCCAATGTGCAACACCCTCTGAAAGACACAGGCCGAAAACACACAATGGTTTCTTTTTATTTATGAAAAATAATATGGCATTAGAATTGATTCACAAATCTGAAATCAAAAAACTAATCAAAATTAGTTATACAATGCCAATTCACAACAAAGTTCATCTCATAACACTTTAAAAAAAAAAAAAAAAAATTAATTTAGTTATTGATCAAGAGAGCCCCAGCATGCTCCCATAGGCTAGAACAACAATAATAAGCCATCTACCTTGACTGGTTAGGTGGTAAAGCACGTAAAAATAGAGGGATGTCACATAAAAGGAAGAACACAACTTAATTATTGTACGAATAGACAGAAGAGGAGGGTAACAAAAGATCCATTACAATAATTACGTTTAGATAATGCTTTGGGTTTTGTGTACATTCCTGTGTTTCACTATTTTCGTGGATTTCATACATATCTTAACATTTTTCTCATAGTTTTGAAATGTTCATTAAAGTTACTTCTTCAAAGCCTTGGATAACATTACTGCTTTACAGTTATATCTGATGCAAAACTGTTCGTAATGGTTTTCCTTAGCTGTGTACTTCATCTTTGACAGATCTATTTTCTACTGTATTTATTCGTTTTTCACTATAAACTGTTGAGCTGTATAATAACTTCATAGAAACAATTGCTTATGAATTTCTGACAATGTGAAAGGGAGCTTATCAATGTTGGAACAGAGTGTGCCCATAGTGTTTAATTTGATCAATTACTACGGTTGAACTCTGAAAATGCTTCTGTAATGTCAGGTTACACTTCTACCTGACCAACACGATTCACTGCTACCAAACACCCAACAGGACAGAAAATTCTCGTTCGCGACTCTCTCTCTCACTACATAAATACATATACCTATAATTGCGTGTTTAGTTTTGATGTCCTTCGGGACGACGCGCGTGTGTGTGTGTCGCAGACAGCAGCAGTCCAGGACGGAGCAGACAGCTTTGAAGTGATGACACGAAGCAGCGTGAGCAGCCGTTAGCGAAGAACACGAGCAGCCGCGACAATAGCAACGTCCGAGCTCAGAGGAAACGCGTTCACGGTTGGAATACGAAGTTTTCCCAAAGTGTGTACTCACTCGTAACAGCATTTTTGTAGCTTCAACACCCCCTCTGTGTGACCCTCTTGCTGCACCGGAACCATTTCAAACTTGACCTCCGATTTACTTCTTCTTCATTGGTTGTTAAAGGCACTGCCGCCTACCGCTGGGTTGAAGAAATACTCAGTGCAGAAAAGTTTCCCTACCTGTGTGCAAATTCTCTGAAAATAGAGTAGTGTGCTCACTGAAAGCTCAATGTGTCTCACCTCCTTCAGTTTGCTATCACCTTATGGCTTCCAACACTTTCTTTTTTTATTCTGCTCTCTATTCTGATCACACTACATTTATCCCTACTAGTTGTCCCGTTGCACACCTCAGCGCAAATTTACACGGAACCACTTTTTTAAAATTGTAAATGTATTTTTTAATTGTGATTTTTCATTTAATATATTCTAGACTCATTACCAGTAAACTAAAATGTTTCAAGCATTTTATATTAAATCTTTATATTATGTT
>KV751337.1:5460442-5476545 GCA_001698575.1 Mola mola
TGCCATAGTCATTCAAATTACAAATGAAACCAAAAAAATCTTCAAATATTTAACTTTAATGGTAATGATGAATATAGAATATTATGAAAATTAAACTTTTTGAATTTAAGTATGACAAAAATTAACTTTTCCATGGTATCCTAATTTTTTGAGATGCACTAGTTTGTAGTTGTATGTCTTCTTACCCACTAAGAAAATAGTTTGCATCCCATTCATTATATCATTACATATTTTATTAATATGGTGTCCCTGGAGATTAAAACACTATAACATTTCAAAGAAATACCATTTTCTCAAACAGGCCTATTGTGTTGCACAAACAGACATTGTTTGCTACTGTTTATATGTTCTATTTTTTTTTTTGTAAGTGCCCAAACCTCAGAAATAATAATTAAAAAAAAAAAAAGACAAAAAAAGGACTGTTCAAATAATTATAAAAGAATTAGTACAATATACATTTTCCTAAAATTCAAATCTTAATGTTAATAAACTGATTGGAAGTTAAAAGCAAGCAAATTGAAAGTGGCCATGCTTGCAATTTTTTTTGCCTTTATATTGAGATATTGAGAGAAGAGTTCAGCTGAGCACATCAGTGTGTATTGTTTGACAGCCTTGTAATTTTGTCAGTTTCAAGGCTCCAAGGCCATTCATATTCTACTTACTAAAGTGTATTTACATAATGAAAACTAATTATGGTGCAGTAGAATAATAATTTCAGATTTAAAAACTCACAGAAGAAAGGTATGCATTTTATACAGGCAGGACCTCTGAATCTTCAACACATGCTTCAGAATAACACAATTCTTATGTCATTTCCTATTTGTTGAATCTGAGATACTTCTTGAATTTGTGTCATGTGATCAGCTGATCATTTGCTTCAGGTCTTGAAAAAGAAAGACATTCTTTGTGTAAATAATATAAAAAGTATATTTTTGGTCATTTCCTCCAGTTTCAAAATACAATTCTACAGGGAGCACATCGAGCTCTATATGTCAATAATAATTTCATTTGCTTGAAGCACTCCTACAATGCTTGCCTCATACTGTCTATACAGCTCTTAAAGTAGTCCAATGAACCAATAAATACAACTAGCAATGCTTATTTAAATTAAAAAAAAAGTCTAATTATGGTGGCACACTAAATTTGCACTCATGGTTTGAATGAACTTGGTTTTGGTTTGGTTTGAATTCCAACCATTTGTAATTTTTGAGGGTTTTTTTTTATTTTCTTCAAAAATTATCAGTGTTTGGCAGGTGTGAGCAGGTGTGCACAGATTTTGGCAGTGGGTAAATAAAAGTAGGCTGTATTTAGCTAAGTCAGTTATTATACAGTACTATAATACAGCACTGAGGTGCTGGTTACATTGCCTGAGTTAATTTTTGATGCTATAAGAGTGAAATATTGGGAAATATTGCCCATGTCCATTATTTTAAAAAGTACCTTGCATATTCAATTAAAGATATTGTACTTCTAGATCCGACCAGACTTCTGATATTTAACATAATTTTCTGGCAATAAATATTCTTAAGTATAAAGAGGACAAGTAGACATTAACATGTTTGCACACTGTATACTTCATGTATACAGTTGGAATATGAATATGTATACTATAAATTGGATTATTGTCCTGGAAAACAATTAGATCCAAGATTGCAAATTTTTCTAATTATCAGAAAATATCTAATATCTCAGAATTTTCTACTAAATACAGTTGCAAGAAAAAAAATGTGTGAACCCTTTGGAATTACCTGGATTTCTGCATAAATTGGTCATAAAATGTGATCTGATCTGCATTTAAGTCATAACAGTAGACAAACACAGTCTTCTTAAAATAATACTGCACAAACAATTATATGTTTTCATGTATTTATGTATGTAACGTAAAAATTCACAGTGCAAGGTGGAAAAAGTATGTGAACCCCTAAGCTAATGACTTCTCTAAAAGCTAATCAGAGTCAGGAGTCAGCCAACCTGGAGTCCAATCAATGAGACGAGATTGGAGTTGTTGGTTAAAGCTGCCCTTCCCTATAAAAAACACGAACCAGTTTTGAGTTTGCTATTCTCAAGAAGCATTGCCATACGTGAACCATGCATTGCACAAAAGAGCTCTCAGTGTCAGGGTCCGCTAGTGTAAAGTTAGGGTCAGTCAGTGTTTCCCCTCTTGTTTTCAAATCCCTATGTGTCTATTCCCCACTTCCTGTCTAGTCTTGTCCCCCAGGTGTGTCTGATTATCTCCCTAATGTGTCTCACCTTCATCCAATTATCTACCTCTCCCTCGTGTATTTAACCCCTGTGTTCCTTTCCTCCTTTGTCAGATTGTCTTGTCTTCCCAGTGAGCATTCCAGCATTTAATCCTTGTAAGGCTCCTTGTGTCAGACCTGTATTCCATGCTTCGATTACCGAGTTTGCCTTATCCTTAATCTGTACTTTTGCATAATTTGAATTCCTGGTTTTGACCATTGTTAATAAAAACGACTACCGATTCAGAACACTGCCTGTTGTCTCTGCATTATTGGATCCCCCAGATCTGGTACCTGACACTCAGAAGACGTACGATTAAGAATTGTTGACTGGAATTAAGCTGAGAAGGGTTACAAAAGTATCTGTAAAAGCCTTGATGTTCATCAGTCCACGGTAAGACAAATTGCCTATAAATGGAGAAAGTTCAGCACCATTGCTACTCTCCCTAGGAGTAGCCATCCTGTAAAGATGACTGCAAGAGAACAGGGCAACATGATCAGTAAGGTTAAGAAGAAACCTAAAGTGTCAGCTAAAGACTTACAGAAATCTCTGGCACATGCTATCATCCCTGTCGACAAATCTACGATATGTAAAACATTAAACAAGAAAGATGTTCACGGAAGAAGCCACTGTTGTCCAAAAATTACTGCATATTTGAAGTTGGCAAAAGAGCACCTGGATGTTCCATAGCACTACTGGCAAAATATTCTGTAAACAGATGAAACCAAAGTTGAATTGTTTGGAAGGAACATACAAAAATGTATGTGGAGAAAAAAAGGCAGATCAGACCAACATCAAAACCTCATCCGAACTGTTAAGTTTGGCGGAGGGGGCATCATGGTTTGGGGCTGCTCTGCTGCCTCAGGACCTGGATAAATTGCTATCATTGGAAAAATGAATTCCCAAGTTTATCAGGACATTTTGCAGTAGAACTTAAGGCCATCCATCCACCAATTGTATTTCAAGAGAGCATGGGTGATGCAACAGCACAGCGACCCAAAGCACAGAACTAAATCAACAACAGAATGGCTTCAACAGAAGAAAATACGCCCTCTGGAGTAGCCCAGTCAGAGTCCTGACCTCAACCCCTTTGAGATGCTGTGGCTTGACCTCAAGAGAACGATTCACACCAAACATCCCAAGAATATTGCTGAACGGGAACAGTTTTGTGAAGGGGAATGATCCAAAATTCCTCCTGACCGTTGTGCAGGTCTGATCTGCAACTACAGGAAACGTTTGGTTGAGGTAATTGCTGCCAAAGGGGGGTCAAGCAGTTATTAAATCCAAGAGTTCACATACATTTTCCACCATGCACTGTGAATGTTTCCATGTTGTGTTCAATAAAAACATGAAAACACAAGGTTTGTGTGGTATTAGTTTAAGAAGACTGTGTTTGGCTATTGTCGTGACTTAGATTAAATCGCATTTTATGAGCAATTCATGCAAAAATCCAAATAATTCCAAGGGGTCCACATACTTTTTCTTGCAACTGTACTAAGTAGTAGTTTCTAAAAATGATGCATTTTTCTATCATTAACTACTAAACATAATATGAAACTGTTTGAATTAACTCCAGATTGACCAAATACAACACTAAACGTCTGCATAAGTTTATTCACAAATATCAATCCAACATTACACCGGTAAATCCACCATTTTACTTGTAATTGTGATTTTTTTTTTCTTCTTCTGCCGGAAAATCGACAACAATCATGTGTTTGAGTATGCATTTATTTTGAAGGATCCCACCGGAAGCAGTGTTGTACGACAGGCCGAGCTTGCGCTGAAACGTTAAAACAGCTGACTGATAAGTAACTTTCTTAGTCATGTCCAACAACAGCGCCGCTACCAGCAGCCTGGCTATCGCGCAGAAGACGGTGAAGCAGCTTCGTCTGGAGGCCAGCGTCCGACGGATAAAGGTGCGTTTCACTTCCGATTTAAGACGGTACCGGTCTGTACGTCCAACCTGTGACTGCGTCATGGGGCTGAAACTAATAATCTCTGTCATTCACGGCTCTTTGACCATAGTTACTGTGTAATAAGTAGCAGCATTACATTAAGTACAATTTTGAGGTACTTTTACTCGTGTATTTTCATCTACTTTAAACTACCACTACATTAAATGTTGGGCAATATTGTACTTTCTAATGCACTGTTTTTAACCTTTAGGTAACAGTTTCTTTACATGCTTCATCAGAGCCAAAGGAAAACATTTTTTTTTTTTTAATTTTATTGGCAGTCAGAGTAAAAAACAAAACAGGTAAACAAAACACAGTGATGATAAGTGTTCAACCTATAGTATCTACAGTATACTGTAGATACTATATATACTCGTGTGTATATATATATAAGTATACTATAAGTAAATTCATATTTACTTGCACTTTTGATGCTAGCAAGTGCTGATAAGTACATTTATTGCCAGAAAATTATTTTCAACATCAGAAGTACATTAAATATCAGATACTTTAAGACTTTTACTCAATTAGTATTCATATTGCCAACCTTCAGTTTAATCCATCTTTCTATTTATTATAATTTTTCAACTAAGGTGCATTACAACATGTATTTTGCACATAAATATACAGTAACTAGTCTCCACCAATTGTAATTAACTCTTATCTCAACTCCAAACTTCCTACTTCCATACTCAATAAGTGCATTTTAACTTTGGTGCTTGAGCTAGAAGTCATTAGAAGAGCATGTGAGTGTGATTTCGTGCTGTGCCGTCAACCAGCCGTTCCTCTGCTCACGCGGCACAGTGGTAGCTTTGTTGATTGTGCCGCGACTGTGTGACTGGCTGGATTGTTGGGTGGCTACTTTTAGAACAGATCAGTCAGGCGTGAGCTTCGAGTGTGTGTGTGTCAACCAGCCCAGCCCAGCCAACCCAGCAGTGTGCCCCGAAGTAAAAAAAGGAAAAAGAAAACATGGCAGGGAAATTTCAGTCAGCCTGCAAATTCTAATAATTAGTTACAGGCCAAATAGTGTTTTGCATTTGTGATTTTTGTCATGATTATATTAAATTGTTAAATTATCTGCTGCAAAGGTTCCGCTGATGACTCTGGTGTGAGGCAAAGGGATATTTACTGCTACAACGTAACACGTCTTATAAATTATCTGTCACTGATTGCTATGATAATATTGGCATGACCTTCAGTCCTGCTCCGGCCACCACTGATTAAACCCTTAAAAACTTTTAGTCTACTATAGGCTGTGCAAGTTATAACATCAGAGTAATTCAGCCACACATGATTGTACTACGAGTATAACAATCCATTGATGTAGATGAATACATCGATTGGCTGGCCGATGATCTAATCAAATTGATTAAGAGTTAAATGATCGATTTATATCGATGTGTTTAAGATATGCCTTTATTTTGAAACTCCTCCTTCTGACCCAAGTCTCAGGTGTGCGGTCATGTGCTTCCAAACAATGTTATGGGTTAGCAAACAATGGCAAGTTTAAAATAAGTAACTATTTACAGAAAACCTCTGTTTTTTTGTTTATATTTTGTTCTGTAGAGCATAACATTCTTTAGCATTTGTTAGACAGATTTTACATTTCTGAAACATTTCAGCAATAGAATTGTCTAATGTTACTGAGTGGGTTTATTGGGTACATAATATAGTCTGATATTGATATCAGGCCACTGAATCAGATTGAATTGAAATTACATCTGGCAGAGTTGGTATAATACTATAAGGTGATGAAACTACTGATTTACACCCCTAGTTTGAACCAGATGCAGATTCCCAGGAAGAATAGGAGAAGCTACTCATACAAAGTCAACTACAAACTGGTGCATTTGAGTAGAAAGTTTTGTGTCTACAACGTTAAGCCCCACCCACGCAAGTCATGAGGACTTGGTTCCTCAGGTTTTTTAGAACACCCAGGCAGAATTCAGTTTAAGGAGATGTCAGTGGTGGATTGCAGAACGAAAGCAGAAATCCTCAAAATCCTAGCCCTCAAAACTAGCACTGGCTACAACTTGTCAAATTGTTTGATAATCAATGCAATAAATGTTTCCCATTAATTGCATTGATTGATTAAATTTATTTAAAAGTGTGCTACTTTGGCTCTGATGCAGCATGTAATCAGCAAAAAAATTAGTAACTAAAGCCACTAAATACAATTTTTGCCTCTGAAATGTAATGAGTGGAAGTTTAAAGTGGCAGAAAATGGAGTGAAGTGCCTCAACTGTACTCAGCAGTATTTGAGTAAATTAACATTCCATCAGTGGTATTTTTTTTTTAAGTAGAGGCTTTGCTGCTTAGTTTGTCTGGAATGGCCAAACAATACAACCAAAAAAGTATACATCTATATCCATATCAGATCAGTGAGTGCTTGAAACCAGTCGAGTTTGGAAATGCTCCCGTAGAGAATTTGTATGGCCTGTGCTGCCAAGGAAACATAGCCCTGATTACATCATCAAAACATCATGGGGTGCAGTTCTCTATAGATGTATATGCTCTGAACACCTCACGCTTTTGTTGGAACACCCTGGGCGCACGTTGAAAAGACTTAATCAGAGAGCAAAAAGTGATGTTTTTTTTTTTTCTGTTTCTAATTGTCCAGTTAAGTGGATGTCCTTCTTTAGTGGTACCGACAGAGTGTACAGTTGTTGGGGAACAAAGATCCTGAAGGATGAATAAATTTGATGCTGCCCTCGCCAGAGGCAAATTATTATTATTCTCATTATTTTATTGAATTTATTGACGTGGGACAGTGCACATTAATCAGCATATCAGCAGTAAGCATCAAGGTAAATATGCCAGAATTAGCACAATTGCTAAATTACATCCGTATTTCTACGGCAAGTACCATTATACAAAACATCACGAGACAAATAATGTCAAATAACATAACCAATATAGATGGACAGATAACTCACAGAAAGATAGGTCATTAAAATGGACAAAATACAATAAAATAATAACTACATGCAGGTGGGAGCCGTCATCATGTGGGGACATGACTGGTTCACGTTCAATCACTGTTTGAGAATTTGTTTAAAAATTAGGTAGTTGTCACAGTTCCTAATTTGAACCGGCAAAACCTTCCATGCATTTGTTCCTCTAATGGACGTAACAATTGGACCAAATTAGCACTGCACTTGAGATTGAAGTCAAATTTTTTTGAAGTACTGTTGCCTAGCAACAAATTAAAACACGCTGAACTGCTTTTTTTCCTGTGTCCACCAAATCCCCTTAAATGGCAGTCTGGTGCGCCTCGGATCAGGTCCTAAAGGGTGTAAAAATTTTAAGAGTAAAATAGACCTGAAGCAGCCTGACATTTAGTCTGTTATACGGCTCAAGCTCTGAAAACACAAATTTTAGGGCTGAGCAATATAAGATACATGTCGTTCTTATGATATGGGGATATATATGGTAGATCAACATTGTTATCACCCACTAAAGTCATTAAATCCATATCACTGGTGATTATCAAAAAATCTTATTGTGTTAAAATTTGGTCACCGTACCAACAGTCATCCCTACTATATCATTTCAATATTGATATCAAAGTAAATAGTCAAAAATACTGTGATAATTGATTTTATCATGCAACCCTGGCATTTATAAAGAGATTTTAAGAAGAAATACCATGATATATATATATACACATTATGATAGGTAAATGGGCTATTCTTGTGAGACAATGCCACTCGGTCCTAACTGGTTCTCACACATCCCATAATGCAACCTGATAATGAAGTGGAGATATGTTTGGTTGTACCATCATTCCACTGGAGGATCTATGGAGTTACTGGCCATGACATTATGATCACCATGATCATATCAGTACCAGGTCTGGGGCATCCAATAATGCAAAGACACACAGGGAGCTCTCTGAATCAAGTCGTTTTACTTAAATTAGGTAAAAACCGGGAATTCCAACTAGATAGCTAAGGTACAATTCAAGGATAAAGCAAATTCAGTAATCGAGATACAGGCAATTATCAAAAACACAAGGAACTCACAAGGAAGGTACACTGGACCGCTCGCTAGACAAAACAATCTGGCACAGGAGGAAGGGAACAGGGGGGTTAAATACACGAGGGAGAGGTAGACAATTGGACACAGGTGAGACACATTAGGGAGAGGGAGTAATCAAACACACCTGAGGGACAACGCTTGACAGGACATGGGGAGTAAGACGCAAACAGAACTTCAGGGTAAAACAGGAAACACCGAATGATCCTAACAGACAGACACTTGACACTAGCAGACCCTGAGAGATCGCCAACATTTTTTTAAAATAATCAGGTCTTATGTATGGACAGTGGTTGGTCTCAGTCCTCGTTTCTAAATTCAAATATTTGTCAGGCTATACGGGAGACAAGACTGATCACAAACACACCACAAGCATTCATTAAAACAGTATGTTTGACATTTTCTGCAGGAAAAAGTATAATTACCACATGATACTTAAAATGAAACTTACTGCTTCACCCTCACTAAAATATGAAAAGATTTTTCATTTCAAAAATGTTCCTGTTTTACACAAAACGTCCTTTCCTTCACTTTAAATGCCATTGTCAGTGTGTGTTCATGGCAAGTTTACACATGTCACTTGTGTATACTTATTATTGGACTAGATATTGGTCCAAACTCGTTGTTATGTCACAAATCAGGCTCATAGGCAATGCCTCATTAAAATCAGATTTGCACTGTGCAGAGAGCAGAGAATATCTACACCTTCAGGAGTGAACTGGAGAGCGGTCTCGTAGTGTCCGACTCTGCATACACACACACATAGGCACACATACCACTGTACGCTTTACGCTGACCTGGTAGAGCAGGTCAACCTCTGATTGGACGATCAGTGGCTCAGTTTCCGAGTCCTGCAGTCAGCATGTTGAAGTGTCCGTGGGCAAGACACTGAACCCCGAATTGCTCCCAATGCAGCACAGACAATGTGTGAATGTGACATATGTTGTAAAGTGCTGCTTTAAGAAGTCAAACACACAAGAAAGTTGTTGGAGTATATAATTGCACAGTTATCTACCATTACATCCATGTATTTTTAACTAAATGATATGATATGGGTAATATTATACAGGTGTCTCAGGCTGCGGCAGAACTGAAGACCTTCTGTTTACAAAATGCCCATAAAGACCCCCTCCTCACCGGGGTGCCCTCCAGTGATAACCCATTCCGACCTCCCAAGTCATGTGTCCTCCTCTGAGGTGAGATGAGAGCAGCACTCTCCTTCTTTGCTTTTTCAATGTTATCAATTATTTTCACATCCCTTCAAGAATATTTCTTTCTTGTCTTTTTTTATAGTGCTGTGAGGGAGTGTAGAGCACTCAAACAAGCGCCTGATCGTTCCAATGTGGACCTCTGTCATGTGCTCCACTGCCCAAGACCCCACCACACACACACACACTCACACAGACTCAAACACAATCTGTGTTTGGTGAAGCACCGAAGGCATGATGTTGATGCTTTCTTTGATGGAATGGAGTAAACACTACCTATTTCCGCGGAATGTGTGCCTCGTGATGTTTGGCTCTTTACACAGCAGGCCTTTTAAAGAACTCGTGCAACATTTTGACCACTTGTTAACAGCTGCATTTAACAGGAGAACTGCACCTTTTTTTTTATCTTTACAGTGGTTCCTATCGGAAGATCATGGAGGTGACTAAAACATATCCTGTGAATATCAGGACTTGTTCCTATTCATGAACATCCCACAAAGCAGATCCAAAAAATCAATTCCATGTGTTATTTTTTTTTTTGTTCATGTTTATGATACATACAACAACTAAATTAAATAATTTATACCAATAGACATTTTCCCCCTCTACTTAGGGATTTAATTTTGCAACAGTGAGAATGAGTAAAACATTCAGAAGGGCTGTAATTACAACATCTGTTTGTGAGCTATTGATTCTTTACAGCCGTTAATTATGTGCTCATAAGGCAAATGGAATTTATAAAACAGAAACATGAAAGTATGCAAACCTAAAAGCTTTTATTAAGTTTGCACATTTTAAATTTCTCTCTCATCTTATGTACACTGTCATTATTAAGCATTAAAAACTACCACCTGTTTCTACCTGTGAATGTGTTTTTTTCTCTCTCTGAAGCCGTACCTGGCATGAATCATGCATCACAGTTGTTACAGGATCATCAGAATCAGCTACGGATGGACCGATACATCGGTTTAATATTGTTATCAGCCGATATTGACGTTATTGGCCAACATCGGTTCTTAGTGGCATTCACTGATACCAATGGTCGATAATAATCTGTTAATTTATAAACTAATCTGTAATCTCGTTAATCTTGACCAGGGTATCGATGTCTATTATCGGCCAAATTGTTATTTTAAACAACGGTATAGGCCTAGAATTTCCATATCATTACATTCTTGGTATCAACTACTAATGCGCTGCACTTTACTGATAAAAAAAGCATGTCACTGAACATTGCAGATGTATTTCTCAGCAGTTATATTTGAATGCATACTATTCAGATGTTTTACAATTTAAAACACTGTTTTCTATAAAAAAAAAAAAAAAAAAAAAAACCAAAAAAAACCCCAAAACCACAAAATGACCCCATAATTACATTAATTAATATAACCACATTCATTTTTTGCTTGTTTTGCTTGATGGTTTAACTGTCTATTAGTACATATTGTGAATATGTTATTAGTGTTTAATAATCAGTTTTTTGACACCAGTGCATTTCAAAAAAGTAAAATATCATGGAATAGTTAATTCATTCATTTTCTACCACTTATCCTGTCAGGGGTCATGAGGGGGGCTGGAGCCTATCTCGGCATCTTCGGGCAAAGGCAGAGTCAGTTCATCACAGGTCTGACATATAGAGACAAACAACCATCCACACCTACGGGCAATGTAGAGTGACCAATTAACCTAACCCCCAGTTTGCATGTTTTTGGACAGTGGGAGGAAGCCAGAGTACCTAGAGAGAACCCACGGAGAACATGCAAACTCCACACAGAAACGCCCTGACACAGAATCAAACCCAGGACCTTCTTGCTGTGAGGCGACAGTGCGAACCACTGTGCCACCGGAATAATTGTTTTTAAACTTATACATTGCACATTCATTACACAGTGAAATGTTTTAATAGATGTGGACGTATGTTTTCATTTTTTTTTTAATTTTGAGCTGTAGGTCTTAATTACAAAAAATTAACATTGAAAAATGCTTAAACCGTTGTAGCACACATGCAATCAATCTAGAATATATTAAATACTCACTTTTTTAAATAACTGGTGAGCCATGATTACAATCGTTTTGTTGTTGTTGTTGTTTTGTTTTGAGAAGCACAATATGCGTAGAAATGGAGAATAACTTGTGCTGGTGAGAAATGTGAACAGTCCTCAGTATAATGAAAACCCTGGAGATATCCTGAAGTCATGACGTATGCCGGCTGTGTTTACGCAATGTGCACTTCGAGCCGTCGGGTGGCGCTGTTGTGGCGGCTTGCCGCGCCGATGCCCAGCCTGCTTCCAGCATAGAGCAGTGCGTGGTTGGATGTGAGTGCCACCGACCTGTCTCTACTTCCAGATCGAAGATGGCGGTCTCGGTGTTCCCCGGCGTGCGGCTCCTCTCCATCGGAGACGCGAATGGTGACATTCAGCGGCACTCTGAACAACAGCCCCTGCGGTTAGAAGTGAAAAGCACACAAGATGCTGCCTTCATCAATCTCTCCAATGGTGAGTTGACCTTTTCTGGAGCTCGAATGGCCTGTCTCAGTCGCCAGTGCTAATGCTATGTAAGGCTAATGCTTGTACGGCTAATCTGTCCAAATGTAGCATTAGCTACCGAGAAGCTAAGCAAGCTTGAAAGACCACGTCGCCCCCCTGCTTATCACGAGGGAGCCCTTAAAAAGTCCAAAATTTTCGTCGTCCAGGTGGAGTGTTATAGCATTTAAAGAGAAATTCGGCTTCCTTACAACTTCATCGCTGTGTATGTATTTGCAAAAATATAGCGCGACACACTCAACTTAGCATAGTTTATCCCACTATTAAACGATGCAGCGAAGTATGTTAGTGGAGTTCAATGCTGGTTAAACAATGCCGGTTGCCCCGGTTCGGCAGTGATGCACTAATGTGCACCAGACCTTGGTGCCCTTAATGTTCCACGAACGTTTATTCTGTCACCTAAATGCGCTCCGTGTATTTATATGACTCAACCTTTAGCGAATTGTTCCCACGAGACCCGTGTAATAGGTGTGTAATGTTATTTGGATATTTAGCTTGTGAATTAGCTTGTCTGGATTGTTTCGGAGCCGAGAGCAGGCGGCATCAGTCCGCGCCGCAGTCCGAGCGGCTGCCGCGGTCCCTTTAGCCGCCACACCGTTCACTAAAATAGCAGCAAACCCAAACTTTTTTAGGCTTCTACTTTTAGGAAAGCCGGTTCTTTGGGGGTTTGGGATCGCATAGCGAGACCGGGCCATCATTACTTATGCATTCATCTTTGTTCTCATTGGAACAATAGCAGGGTCGGCGCCGCTTACTTCCCTCCTGTGTGGGGGGCAGCATCCCAGCCGCTCCGCTCCTCCGCCTCGCAGCTTTTCTTATTCAATGGGATGTTGCTGCCGCTGAAAGGAAGCAGCCGTGCAGGCCTCCTTTTGCCGGGATGGTGACGTTAAAGAAAAGCACCCACATGTCCATTGTAGTCCTGCATCACTTCATTTGCATTAGAAAATGTTTAATCTATCTCTGTGGGGATCAAAATAAAAGCAGTACAATTCATACGATACTAGATGTGCATGCAAATAACACGTAAAATAGCCACTAAGATTATGTTCTAAAGACTGTATGGAATATCTTGTATGTGTTTGGTATGGTGATTGGTAAAGAGGGCAAATGAACAGCATTCAATAACTGTGTTGCTATTATAAAATCATTAGTATGCAAAGTTAGTAAACGTGGACCTGATTTTACACATCAAAGTGTGTTTTGAGGTCTTGGTAGTAAGCTTCAAATCAGAAAAAAAGTAAAAGCCTTTTTTGTGGGTCCAGTTGGGGCTCTGTGAAGTGTCGTAGTGTTTTGTTGAAGGCTGAATCAACAGTTTTTGTGAAAAAGGATATTGGCATCTAGATTCATTTGGAAATGAGTTTGAGGGTGAAGGGGAGTTCAAATGAACTAAACAAAATTGGTGCAGGCCACTTTATGTAGTTTTACCAATTTTAAATAGTTAATCCCGGAAAGTGTGCTATTGGTTTTGGGAATAATACAGGAAAGAAGCATCCAAAAATCACTTGAAAATGAAAATTGCATCATTTTCAACTCAAGCTCAAAACATCCCTTGGTCTTCCTGGCAGAACCGGATTGCAACATTCTCCTGAGCACCTGAGAGACACTGGGGACTCATTTTAAAGTGTAAAAAAAATCAAACAGGAAAAACATAACTCCACCATTTATGAGCATGAAGCAGTAAGGACAGACAGGCCTTGGCTTTAAAATTCTGCAGCTCAGCTTAAACCACTGCTGTCATTTCCAGTCTTTTTCAATAAAGCAACAGTCTGCGCATATTGAAACTAACCCAGTGGTCCACTACCCACACTACCTTGTTATCTAGTGTGACAGGGAACGTTTTACCATGTCCAAACAAAAAGCATCTCAAATGCAGTCTGTCAAAAATACCGAGATGACCTACTGTATCACATCCCATTTTGCAGCCGGCAAACAAGCATTCTGCTTTGGCAGTTCTGACCCACAATCCTCTGTGCAGCAGGACAAACGTCACATTAGTTATGTTTACGTGCGCAAAATTTTTCAATAAGATTAAAAATTTGTGTGATTGGAAATTCCGAATCTGCTGTTTATATGGACGCTTAATCAAATAATCCGATCATGAAGTGCGTATACATGCACCAGGCTTTAATCAGAATAGCAGCATTTTGACATGCACAGACTTGTCTAATTTCCCTAAAATAACCACAGAAGAAGTTGTACTTCCGCCTGTGCCGTAAACAAATGCTGATGTGGCTACACTTTCGCGCCTTTCCCCATAATGTAAACTCCGCACTCTTAAAGAAGGGACCTGCGCCAGGTTCTGAAAGCCCTACTTTTGTTTCTACTGTTCTTTTTGATCAAACTATGGGCTCAGCGATGCATAATGCTGCTGCGTTACAGGAGGAGAGAGCGGGAAGACATGAGCACCACACATGTGCAGTGAGGGTAATTTTACGCAAACAGGACGTGGCGATCGGAATAAGCGTGTACATGGATGCTATTCAGAATTAAGGATCAGCATAAACCACTCCCCTCGATCGGAATATAATTTCTTTCCAAATGAGCCGAATCGGATCAGATTCTTCCAATTGATGTGTTTACATGAAGCATTTTTATTCTGATCAGCCCTTTGTTCCGAATCTTTGTGTCCATGTAAACGTAGCTATGAACTCAGATGCCAAGAGAGAGCAGACAGATGACAGTTCATTGACAGGTGGCAGAAAACACAATAAAAGATGACAGCGCGTTTAAATAAGCATTACGTTTTCTGTTACATACTTAAAATATTAGATTGACATACAGACTGCAGCAGATGTACAAGCGAGAGGGGCAAAGTTCAAGTCATGACAACCCAGTTATGTCCCAGTTACCCGGTTCATAATGCACGCAGAATGTACTTTGTAAGTGTAGCTGCAGTGTATATGCTAAAAGTGTGTGGTATAGAACACAACAATATTAAGTTGTCAGCAGTGGGTAAGCGTATAGTCATTCTTGTGTACTGTTCTATCATGTACATGCATACTGATATTGTGAATTGGCAGAACCCAGCAAACAAGAAAAGCAGAAGTGAGAGAAGTTAAGTGTTAAAATACGTGAGCTGCACAAACTCAATTAGTCAAGATTCTGCCAGGACAGAAGGCCTCTCTTTCTCACTGAATTGGAAGTGGTTTTAATTATTTAACCGGATCTACTTGAATTGAAAAATGTTCTCCAGCTGCTGATTTTTACATGCTGGTCAACTTGTCAGGTTGGACCAAATAGTTTGTAGCTTTGTCCATCACATTGACAATCAAATACTACAAAGCTAATTTTTGAATGCTCATTTGTGCACCTGGAATTTCTGCACATTTGCAGATTAAAAAAAGGGAAACTACTCCAGAATTTCTGTTACTCCGGTTTTTACGGTATTTTTCTATTTTTGAAGTTGACTACCTGATCAGAACATTTCCAACAACCCCTAAGTCCTGAAAAGATAGAAGCATTGAATTAGAAAGACCATTTTCACTGCTGTTAAAACTCTTTTCTCTCCTTCTTGCTGCATACACAGAGGAAACTACACCAGCAGTGGTGATAAAGAGGTCTAACAGCAACAGATTTGAAACGTCCACCTCTGTTTTTTGACTGTTATCACAGAACAGAGGAGATGTTTGGTTTTGAACCTAATTTCTGCTTGATTTTTGATGAAATTGCTTTGACATCACTGACCCTGTAATCTCCCCTAATAAATGAGGATGGATCCTCACTTTTTGTATTGAGGTCGATGTTTGCTCATACTGTCTCCATGTTTTGTGTCCCTTGATCAACAGTGCATGTGGTTGATGCATCCTTTTAAATCTGAAGCCCTGCTCTTAGTCTCTAAATAGATGCAGGATTAGCTCAGGATGATTGTGAGTCCTTACTGGGCCTGTTGCATGATGTGAAAGTGATTTGTAGCCTGTAAAAATATTGAAATGTATGACAGTAGTAATTCTGCAAGTCTCATGTGTTTGATTCGCAATCATTAATCATGACAAATGTTTTATATCTCTGCCTTAGTTGTTAAAATGGCGATTTTGCATTCCAAATCTCGGTCTCGAGATGATGGGGAAAGATGATTGCAGTAATACCACTAATGTTTTGCTTGTGCCAGTTGTTAC
>KV751337.1:5476593-5511113 GCA_001698575.1 Mola mola
CTTCTGTAGGGTGGAAACCAACTGCAGTGAAATATACAAACTCTCAAATTGTTAAGCATTACCACTGTTGCGTGGAGGGGAATTGTGTGCTGTCATGTCAGGGGTTAATTGATATTACACTGTGTTTTACTGTCAGTTACCTGTGAGACAGGTACCTAATGGCTTTCAGGAAGTAAAAGGATTAAGGATGCCTTCTGCAGGAAATACACATCTCACTGTACTAACTGTTATGTCATGCCAGTTTCCTTTAACGTTGTTAGGCTAGTTTTATTAAATGTAATTGACTCCAATGAGTCAGAAATGCATTTTCTTTTATGTGTAGGTATCTACCTCATGTCACCAGACACTTCAAATAAAAATTTCAGTGTAGTTAGTGACAAAGTGATTCATTTGATGTTTTAACTTGCCAGTAGCATTGTATAACCTTGTGGTGCTAAATGTTCACTGTGACTAAACTCCATAATGGAAAAAAAAAAAAATCAAAAAGATCTATTTTCTGAAATTTTAGAGACCAAATGACAGAAAGTAGAGCTTAAGTTTAAAAACAACAACATGTACCTATAACTATTGCTCAAATAAAACCGGTTGTGTGAGGAGCTGACAAAGTGTTGCCAATGCCAATTTGTATAACAGGAGGCACGGAAGAAGCAAGAGAAGCATAAAGACAGTGATGATCATATGTGGGAAACAGCAGTTTTAATTCCCTTCCCAGTTTTCTGTTCTGAAGTGGATGATTACATGGGTCTTTGATCCTAACACGCTGGGAGATTTTTTTATCAAACACACAGCTCAGCCTGTGTGCAAGATAGACTAGTGAATAATGAAACGTAATGTACCTCTCAAGCCTCTGCATGATAGATCACCCTTGTGTCCTATCCCGTTTTGTATTTGGTCTGCTGTTTTTTTTTTTTTTATCTCTGGCATACACAGTACTGCAAATACTCATCAAGGCACCTTATGTGATCAGATGATCAATAGTCCAGAAATAGGGCTTACCAAATGCACTGTCTTCCTAATTTAGTTAGCTAAAACGACAGTGACCAGCTGTCCGAGGACAGCTGAGCCTTTAAAAAATCCTGAATTTGTGAGCTGTAGAGGTTTATATCTTCAGTCGAGAGCTACAGAAAGCATTAAAAGGTAGACGGACACATTGAGTGTTTTATGTATCCTTTAATGCTAAAATCATTTACCTCGACACTGGGTGTTTTGTTTGCACACTTTTCAACACGAAAGCATGAATACAAAGATACTATAACTCAGGAAACAGGAAAGACATTAACATTGATATTATTCGTATAGTTGGAAAAACCGCAGCTAAACTATTTGATTACATTTAATAAGAACAAATACTAGGTATTGAGTCTAGAAGTTGCTGAGGGATTCCAGGACTACATTTTAGTATATTACTTGTGTGTGTCAGCAGTGGAGATGGAGGAGGTTCTGTTGCATTCAGTGGGTTGAGTTTTAATCTGAAATTTCAAAAATTGCCAAGTCAAAGATGATTTGAAGTGATATATTAATCTCTTTGGCTGTTGAGCAGAAAGCTGAAGGTACCCTGCAACACTTCTTAAGCTGACAGTTCGTGTTTTAAATAAGTTAAACTAGTTTTGAGTTAACAGTGGGTACTTGGTTACCAACAACATAGCATTTGCATGTCGTTACCTCCAGCGGACCCTTCAAGTTCATCAAGTTTATTAAGTATTCAAGTAGCATTTGGCCCACATTTTTGTTTTTCACGTTTTTAATGTTTTCCAAACTCTTTACCGCCCTCTTCCTTTCTTCCAGGAGAGGAGGCGAGTGTGTTCAAGTGTTCGGTTTCCAGGGAGACAGAGTGCAGCCGCGTGGGGAAGCAGTCATTCATCATCACACTGGGCTGCAACAGCGTCCTGCTGCAGTTCTCCTCACCTGCAGGTATGTACAAAAGCACGGTTAGCACATTGTATGGAAGTAAACACGCACTACTCTGTAGGATCCAGAATTGGTTCAGCTTCTGTATAGCCTGCTGGAAATATCACAATTTAAAAAGAAATCAATTAAATATGTAACTGAAGAAGTCATTTTCATGTGCTAGAGCCCATGTCACGACCTGTTCTCAATTGAATATATATCTAAATTATCAGATTTTATACAGTATCCCATTGTTTTGTCTGTATTCAATTTTGGGGCACTAAATAACCCGCTCCAACATCAAACTGGTTTGGTTTTCTCTGTTGGTAACCTCGACGTGAGCCAGCATGCCAAAGATTATGTAAGCAGTGAGTTGATGTTTCCCACATACTTGCTTCACTTTTTGTGGAGTAGGTGTAATGAGGCTAGCCCCCAACTAACATTGAACAGCAGCAATTAAATTATGTCCAACTTACGATAAATGTTTCTTTTTTTGTCTTTTTTTAAAATATCAAATCTTTTCTGTCTCCTTTCGTTCTCAAATGTTAATGTTTTCTGATTTCTTTAGTCCTCCATGATGAATAAACTCATCTCTATCTTGTCTGTTTTTGAGAGCAAAAAAAGGACATTTATGGATGTTGCTTTAGGCTTTGAAAGGAAGTGATTAAAACATTTTTTGTTTAACTTTTTCTGACATTTAATAAAGCAAATGACTAAATTATTTGAGAAAATGATCCAGAAATGAATTGATTAATCCTAACCGTTGTTACAGCCCCATTCTGAAATAGACAAACCTCTGAAAACCTTTTACTCCAGCGACTCAGCATGTGTGGCGAGCCTTGGCAGACCAGTCGGCTTTAGATTTCTCCACATGTTGGAGCGGTGTACACAAAGCCAGAGCTCAAAGAGTAGAAAGTGTTTAAGGAATGGATTCAACCATGCTTTTATCTGCTCTGACATAAGTAGCTTACTATCTTCAGTAGCAAGTCAGCAGTATTTGCAAGGCCAAGAAACATGTCAAACATGAATTACATTACATTCATTCATACTGTCCTGAGTGTTCTCAGAATATAGCTTAACTTAAGCAGCTCTCTCTTACTCATTATTGGATTTGGGAAGTTTATACACCAGTACTGTTAAACCTTTTGACCAACTAATGTTAAAGATACTGTTTGTAAATATGAACAAAAAAGCATCGATCCAGCTTAGCTTTTGTTTGTACATTCAATTGCCTAAATTGTTTCTGGATTCACTGTATGTAGTGTATATTCTGCTGTTGTTGTTTATGTAATGTATAAGATTTAATTGTTCGTGTTTGTGTATTTATGTTGTGCTTCAGACTTTCAGTCCTTTTATAACGTCCTGAAGAACAGTCGTGGCCATAGTGCTGAGCACTCAGCCTTTAGTGAACGAACAGAGGAGTCCTCTGCTGTACAGTACTTCCAGGTGAGAGGAACAAACACACACCATTTCAGAAACACAGTTTTGTAAATCAATTTTTAATTTTGAAATCCAGTGTGCTTTATCTAACACAGAACAGTTGTTCCATAATAATTACCATCTTGCTGACTTTGTCCATGGCTGGCTATTTATAGCTCCACGACTTTCAACAGGAATATTCATTTAAGAAAGTCTCTTGGAACCATTTGAATTAGTTTTGTTTTAAAAAGCTGCACTTCCGATCCGGTTCCATTAAGTTAAATACTTGCACAGCATACGGGTATGCTATTTCAACAACATATCTAGTATACTAAGTAAGTTAATTATGATTGATGTTGGATTCTGCTGCTGTCAGTAATTCCGATAAACAGAATTATCCATATCGTTTTTACTTGTGCGTCCAGGTAATTTTGGACACATTTCCTTATTTTAAAATATATTTTATGCATTTTGTAAATAAAAACATCAATGTTTTATTTTCTTGACTTTCTTTTTTTTTTCAGTTTTATGGCTACCTCTCCCAGCAACAGAACATGATGCAGGACTACGTTCGGACAGGAACTTACCAACGGGCTATTCTTCAGAACCACACCGACTTCAAGGATAAGGTAGTTTTACATTTATAGATTAAATTTGGGTTTAGACTCCAATTATAATCTGTAGTTTGATGTTTGAAAATGCTTGAAACAAATTTGTTTCAGGTGAAACTAATAGTATAAACAAGTTTGGACAGATTACAGAGATAAAAGCTTGAGATGAATAGTAGCTGATAGTGTTTGTTTGTATATAAATCTTAAAACCTGCAAAACATGGCCAACATTAACCAGTACTAAACAGCAGGTAAAACTCTCTAAACACTTTGCTATTAAAGGTTCCATATCTTAACACTTGTATCTGTACTGTTTATGTTTGTCTGCTAAACACTGATGCAGTTGTGTGAAGAAAAATAATTTGGTATGATATTTCCATCATTTCGCTCATGGCTTCTTTGCATGTGTCCCACACATGGTGGGATTTGGTTGCTAAATGAGATGAATTCTTTTTATGCACAGTACAAACATTCCAATTGGCTAAACTCAGGAAGTGGCCTGGGGTCAGATTTTAAAAGCTGCGGTAAAAAGGATGGAATTGTGGAGACCTTACCGCATTTATCATGGGATCATGGGAACAGATTCTTTCTTCAGTATTAAATATTCATATTCAGACTCAACTCTACTCAATTCTAACTCAAAAGAAAATATGAAATCCTAAGTTTACAACAGATGAACAAGGTTATGATAAAATGAGGTAGTAGTCTGATGCTACATTTTTTTTTCTCAGAATACTAATGATATTGTCACTCTGTAATATATGAATGATGCTAAATCTTTCGGCACCAAATAATTTATATAGCCATAGGTTTCATAAGCTCTGAAAGTATACATTAGTCAGCAAGCTGTTGTCAGCTCGCTATAGCATTTAAACTCATTTCAGTAAGTAGGAAAAGTTTATGCTTACAATACTAAAGCACAGTTAAAAATGATCTATGAAAGTACAAGGAGAAAATGTAGGCTACATGAGGCTGACAAGTTAAAAACACATCAATTAAAGAAATTACGGGGACACATAGACCAGCAAAAAAATAACACAGAATGAAAGACTCACTCACTAAAGTTGCCATCATTAACACTGTAAACTGCTACTTTGTTATCTGAGAACAGAAATCTTAGGAAGGTGTATTAAACAGCAGCAAAGGATTGTGGGGGTGGATCGTTCCATTATTTCACTGATTTTCATTAAGTCACTCTTTTTTTCATGTGTTGTATTTTTCGTGTTTCAAGTTCATGTATTCTTTGCTAAATATTTGGATGCGAAAACATTATTAATTGTTGCTGGGTTCTGACACCGTGTTTCCTCTTCTCTTCCCTTAAGGTGGTGCTGGATGTAGGTTGTGGCTCAGGGATCCTCTCTTTCTTTGCAGCCCAAGCAGGAGCCAGGAAAGTTTACGCTGTGGAGGCCAGCACCATGGCACAGCACGCTGAGGTCCACAAACACTCATATTTTTTGAGTGACCTGGCTGAAATGTCATATAGTTCTGACCAATCACAAGCTGGTTTTCAGTCCTAGTAATGATGTGTTCTGGTTTACAGGTGCTGGTGAACAGTAACCGTCTGGGGGAGCGTGTGGTTGTCATTCCGGGAAAAGTGGAGGAGGTTACGCTGCCCGAGCAGGTTGACATCATCATCTCAGAGCCCATGGGCTACATGCTGTTCAATGAGCGCATGCTGGAGAGCTACCTGCATGCCAAGAAGTTCCTCAAACCCAACGGTGAGGAGAGTGGAAGACTGCTCTCACAGCTGTATACACTCAAATATGCGACCACATGTTTATGATAAAAATGAAAAACACACCTGTGTTTGTGTGTTTCAGGTAAAATGTTCCCAACTATCGGTGATGTCCACCTGGCCCCCTTCACAGACGAGCAGCTTTACATGGAGCAGTTCACCAAGGCCAACTTCTGGTGAGGAGGGCAATAGGATAAAAACAAAATTATAGTTTTGATCAGCGGCATCTTATAAATATCTATAACCAGACCCTGTGTCCCTATGAAAACCTAAATGCTTTATAGTGAAATCAGTCCTCCTGTTCATAGTGATAAACACCGTCCCTTATCCTGTGCAAAAACCATCCAAACTCGAATCCGCAGCATAGCCTTTCTGATCTTTTTTCCACACCACAGATCTGCCAAAAAAAACTGTTGATTGAATTTTTAGGTCCCACTTTGGTTGATATCCACTGAATATATGCTTTAAGAACCATGTGTGCAGTTCTTGCTTGTGTTAACAAACAAGGATGTTTTCTTTATACAGTTGGAATAACTATAGTTTTTCACTGCATGATCTTCAGCTAGTTGCATGGTTCTTGGGATGGCAATGTTGGTTAGTAACATCACCACTAATGCAGACTTAAATATCATAACTTTGATTGATCATTGTCCCCAGTAGGGGCTGCATTAAATTCTAACCTAAAAAAAAATCCTAAAGACATGATTACCAGAAAATATCTTAACCTGAAATGTATAAATTCAGTAAATATATTTACTGAATTTCACCTCTTCGAAGTGTTTCATTGTAAATTGGTTAATATCATGGTAATAGTTTACCCTCTACAGAAATTTTATCCCTAGTACTTCTTGTCTGATTTCATAAATAATTTTCTGCGACAGCTTTAAGGAACATGTTTCTGATTAGTTCATGTTTTGTTGCAACCACAAAACCATCTTATTATGAGTTTGTGCTGAAAATGTGGTTGCCAACAGTGCTGTGGATCTCATGAAAACTTTAAATGTGGTTTTCTACTTTGGCCTACAGGTACCAGCCCTCTTTCCATGGTGTTGACCTCTCTGCCCTGCGGGGGGCAGCTGTGGATGAGTATTTCCGTCAGCCAATTGTGGTATGTTGTCCAACATACACAGCTGGTTACACTTAATATATGTATTTGATGTTGGTGTTTGATGTTTATTTGCTGACGTTCAGTCTCTCTGTGCAGGACACGTTTGATATCCGTATTCTGATGGCTAAGTCAGTCAAACATACAGTCAACTTCCTGGAGACCAAAGAAGAGGATCTCTACAGGTTTGTGGGTGTGCTATAAATAGCTGGATTATGGTATTGCGCCACACCCAGTGTAATGAATATGTCTGCGTCCCTGCCTTATCTCTCCCAGGATAGAGATTCCCTTTAAGTTCCACATGATGCACTCAGGGCTGGTGCACGGCCTAGCGTTCTGGTTCGATGTGGCGTTTATGGGATCAGTGTAAGTCAGCCAGTCACTGAGAGACACGTGCATTTGTGCTGTGCTGAATCTGAATTAGTCTTAGCCTCACACCAACACTCCTTGTGCCCTCACTGCAGGATGACGGTATGGCTGTCCACAGCGCCCACAGAACCTCTCACCCACTGGTACCAGGTTCGCTGTCTGCTGCAGTCTCCCCTCTTCACCAAGGCTGGGGACACCCTCTCTGGCACCGCACTGCTGGTAGCCAACAAGAGGTACAGGGCTTCTAAACACACTTTAACCTCTGCAGGCTTAAATGAGCTCACAACTTAAAGGTTCTCCAATGTAGAGTAAAGCTCAGTATATCTGATAATTTGCATCCTTGGTAACCATTTGGGAGGCAGTTATGGAAAACTTATTTTATAAAACAAAAATCAAAGCTGTTTATTAATATTTAAATTAATTTTCATTAGGTGTTTTTGCTGTCTGTGACAATCACAGAGGTTTGTTCACCAGCTTTGTGGTCTTCTCACCGCTTTGATTGCTACCCTGTATCACCTATTTTCCGCCAAGTGCCAGTTGTAAAGATTTTTTTTTTTTTTTTTAAAGATAACATAAATAGAAATCCATAGTGAGATACCTCACCTGGTTATCAGAGAGCTGGGCTTACACGGGTAAATAAATGGTTTTGTGCTTGTCGCAAACATGAATGACTAACACTAATGGAAAAAGCAAATCTATTTCCCAAAATGTCTTACATTTAAAGCCCGAATTCATCTTAATATATTGCCGTTAACCTTTTTTTGGAAGAAGCCACGGGCTCTCGCATTCACGGCACGTGTGTGAAATAACATATGAGATTAGTAACGCATTGATATTTAGTGATTTGTCTCATGGTGTAAATGTTTCTTATTTAATGCCAGTCTGATGTCCCTCCAACAGACAAAGCTACGACATCAGTATTGTTGCCCAGGTGGATCAGACAGGATCAAAGTCCAGCAATCTCCTGGACTTGAAGAACCCCTTTTTCAGGTGAGTTGCCGTCTTGAGGTCAGTACCACACTCTGATGTGGAAGGCATCATTTAACGTCTGAGCAGGGGAACATTGTCTATCTAATGTTGAAAGTGCGTCTTTTTTTTACGTATGTGCAGGTACACAGGCTCAACCCCAAACCCCCCTCCTGGCTCACACTACACCTCCCCCTCCGAGAACATGTGGAACACAGGTTCGGGCTACAGCATGAATCAGGGGATGGCTGTATCAGGTGAACACACATGAACACTGCAGTGCCGTCAGAGGGTCTGAAGATTACAGCCATCTAAAATTGGTTTTCAGCCTTGTCCTTTGTGTACAGAGATTTCTTCAGATTCTTTCAATCTTTTAATGACATGTACTGTGGACAATGAAATCCCCAAATTCTTTTCAATTTTACATTGAGAAACATTATCCTTAAATTGTTGCGCTATTTGCTACCAAAGTCTTTCACAGATTTGTGAACCCCTCGCCATCTTTTCTTCAGAGACTCAGCCTCTCTGTTATGCTCTATTTATACCAGTCACGTTACTAATCTGTTGCCAGTTAACCTCAGTAATTGTGAAATGCTTAGCAGAACACTACTTTTTCAGTCTTTGTCGCTGCCGTCACTGTCTTTTCTTGAAAGGTTTTGCTGACATCAAATTTAAAACGGGCACATCATGAAAAAAAAAAAGAAATTTCTCTCTCAATGTTTGATATGTTGTCTTTGAACTCTTTAATCAATTATGGGCTTTCGGTGTTTTGCGAATCATCAAATTCTGTTTCTATGCACACTTTAAACTGCATCCCAACTTTTTTGGAAGGATTGTTTGATAAAGACAGTTGTAATTGTTTTTTACACATAAAACCAGGTTCAATAAACAGTTAACCTTCATCACACAGAAATGTTGTGATTTTGAAAAACAAACACAATGCAGCAATATGCACAGCACAGTATATAAACTCGTTCCCAGATCTACAAACATTTTGGGAACAATGAACACATTGTTCTCAAAATTGGTGCTACAAATAATAGCATGATGCATCATTTGAGAGGCTTTGTGGAAAAACTGGCTTGTCTTTGCTTAATAATCTCTCTGAATAACGTACATATTCTGTTTACAACATCTTTTGGCAGTGAGAGTAATTACACTTGCTTAACGACTTACATACAATATTTGTAGGTGTTTGTAGTTTGTAGCTTCTACTGAAACCAGATCCATTGCCATGGCTGTTTCCCCTTTTGTTCCCAAAAAAACCCCCAAAAACTGTATTTGCTGTAAAGCATTGCTATTGGCAAGCTCGAGAAGAAAGCAGCCACAGACAAAAGACTAAAATCTCTGCTAATACTCAAAAATATAGAGATTTACGCGGTTCTGATCGGCTTAGTCATCAGTGTATGAATTTTTGTGTGAAAGGCTTTATTTATGTTAAAAATCTAATTGAATAATGCTGTGAATATTTTACACTGAAATGCCATTTGAGGCTTCATGATTTCAGAATTCTTGACTTTTTGATAGGCCTGTTACTTTTATTAAAACTGCCAGTATCTTGTGTTATTCTATATAGATAATTCTATCATCATAGATTAGATCTCTTTTTTTTCTTTGTGTGAAGCTGGTGTCAGCAGAATCTTTGCTGAGAGGAATTGCACAAGAAAGCTGAATTTGAAGAAATTCAGTGTTTTTGTCTTTGTTGTAAATACTTGTTACTCTGTTTGTTGTTTCTCCCATCCAGGGATGCCTGCAGCTTATGACCTCAGTACCGTCATCGGCAGCGGCCCGCCAGTGTCTCACAACAACCTCATCCCCCTGGGTACAAATCACACGTCACACTGACTCATCATGTCACAGATCAGTATAGTGGGGCGTGACGGAGTCTGCTGTGCAGCATGGAGTTTCAGGCATGCATGAAAACATCTGCTCCTTGATCAGATAGGTTTCTGTTCTGTAGTGAGCGCTGCAACACGGCAGGATAACTTGTACAAATATTGTCCCAGTCACACGACATGTAAACTTACTGTAGGGTTGCAAGTATACAAAGCACCACCACAGGACCTAGCTGTTACAATGATCAAAAGTGATGTGCTGATTGTTAAATGTTTCAATACCTTTGAGTTACAGAAGATGAGCTTTTACCCAAACCTCGACCTTGATTATTGATTGTAACTGATGCACTTGGTACTAGTCAGTTTGGTAGTTTTCTTACCTTGGTCCCATTTCTACAAATAACAATTTTATGATACTTTACTTTAAATGACATTTCAGTTGCTTTTGTCGTGTACTCATCAGATGGTAGTTCAACTCATGTCACCACTTACATAGCAATGTTTTGGCTGTATTAATGCCATTGGCTTCAGCTATCATTTCCACTCCTTTCAATATTTCCTGTGCTTTTAGTGCCTACACTTGAGCCAACACCGAAACTGACACTATTTCATATCATTGTATTCACTAAAATTGGTTTTCTGTCTTTCAGGACTTCCATTTTATTTACCTTAGATTTCAAAATGGCACTTTAGTTTCATTAACAATGTTCTGGTTTTTGCCTCTTATTCCGAAAACAGCAATATTCCAATTAAGATGCTGACGTGACAAATAAAAATCAATATTCCCCTTATAATTCTATTTATTTGCAGTCATGTTTACTCCATTTAATGTAGTGACGCACGTCCGATTTAATTGCTATGGAGGAATTTACTTCCTTTTCAATCTCCAGTAATGCCTGCCCTGTGGTTTACATAATTGTCATCCTTTTGCTGTTTTACAAAACTACAGTTTTTTTTAGGATGCACAGCGCTGACCATTTGCCTTAAACAGTTAAGAGGGCATGTATTGCAGATTGCTGTAAATAACCCAATTGAGGCGTTTATGTCCAGTTTGCTGTGTACATGCCCAGAAAATGCTTAAAATAGTAATAATCACCATCATATCAAATTTTGTCTTGTTTGAAAAATGCTTTGCTTGGAGTGGGGCTCTTATTAGGAATATGAAGTCGAATATGTTGTTTATGTGACCTGTGTCAAATTCTGAATATCACCATATTTGGAATAATGATGGATGTTTAGTGTACATTTAAAGTACTTGTTGGACATTTAGAGGCTGTGCTCACTGCTTCTGTCTGCAGTGCTCTTCTTTTGCATCTGAAAATGGGAGTATGTATTGTTGCTTAAATTGACTGTGCGTTCTTCTGATTTGTCACAGTGAACACAGGAATTGTAAACCACACCCACTCCAGGATGGGCTCCATCATGAGCACAGGGATTGTCCAGGGTACGCCCACCACAGCACAAAGACCGTGATCATATATGTGTCTTCAGTGTGAATGTTGACACAACGCTGTTCCCTTCCTCTTCCTCCCAGGAGCCACTACAGGCCAGTCAGGCCTCAGCAGCAGTGGTACTTACTATCCCGTCACCAACCAGTTCACCATGGGCGGCGCTGCCATCTCCATGGCCTCGCCGATGGTCATCCCCAGCAACACCATGCATTACGGCAGTTAAGACGAAGAACTCGCTGAGACTTCTTTGTCCTCCCAGCCCCTGCATGACAAGAGATCCCCAGGCCTTCCTCCCCCTACACACACACATACTGACTGACCCACCAACTGCAGCCAAAACCAATATACCAAAACCAGTGCTGTGCTGGCACTTCTCCCCTTGTTTGTCACCATCCTCCTCCTCTGTTCAGTCCCTCACTATATGAACGGTCGAACACTCATATCCGTCCAGACTCTTGTCTCTAACAGAGGAAACCTCCGTTTGTCTTTGTTGGATCCATTGGGATTATAAGACATGTTAATGTGATATGATGGACCCCAAAGTGTTTCTTCACACCCGTCTTTCCCAACGAGTCAACTTGCGGCCAGATACCAGCATCGGTCCTATCCTACACCTCACCTCTTCATTAGTGCAGTAGGACACTATTATTAACACTCATTACTAATCTCTGGGCTGCCATCCTGGCTCTTCATATCCGATCCAATCTTCAAGGCTCCTCTTCACTTCAATGAAGAGACTGACTCAAGCCAGACAAAACGGTTCCATCAAATCACAAAACAGCATATTTCCCAGCTTACCACTTGCCAGTCTACTCGTGCAGAGTGTTGTGGATTTCGGCCGAGGCAGATATTTCAGGAAACTGAATCTGTCTTCATGTGTAGGCACCATATTGAGTATGTGGAAAATGTTTTCTTTGTGACTTGGACAAACTGACCTGGCTTGTTATCTAATGTGTTGTTTTATTCTGTAGCTGTGATGTTGATTCCTCCAATGTGGTACACCTAAACCAAGCTTTGGCAGACTGGCACGGTGGTCACCTTTCACACCAAGTCACGATTTACACAGACACCATAATCATCCGCCTGCTTGATTGTTGGTTCTGCTACCGTTTGTAATACAAATGGAGATATGATTTTGCTTAAACAACAGTTCTGATATTTTTACTCTTTTTAAAGCTGCATGAATTAACATTTTGCCCTTGGGGCAGCCCCAAACTAAAATCACTGTTACAATGCTTAAAATGTTATGAGCAAATAGTTATTCTTGTTGTGAGAATAGGATTATCAGACAAATGCAAGTCAGATATTCACTCCTCTTTTAGGTCTGCTTTGGTTTCAAACTTCTGTGAAAAACTTTGCCATCCCTGTAGCTGCTAAATACTCCACTGTGATCACCAGCTGCTCGCTAACTTTTACCATCTGCTGTTAGTTGGCCAGCTTGTTTTTTAAAACTTAGCAACAATGACTCCTTCCTGGTGCTTAGAAGTGAGCAAGAATATTTACTTGATGGGACATAAAGCCAAACAAAGAGCTGGAAGAAACTAAAATGCCGCATAGAGCTGATAGGCGACACCAGTAATTTGATCCATTGTTAACTATAAAGTATTAGTTTATTCAAATTTCAGTTTGCTTGTATAGACTAAAAGCAGACAAAAACAGCTACCCTATTAAATTAAAAATATACATGACCCCAAAGCTAAGCTAAACTTAATGTAAAAAAAAAAAAAAAAAAAAAAAAAAATCAAATTTCAGTTTGCTTGTATAGACTAAAAGCAGACAAAAACAGCTACCCTATTAAATTAAAAATATACATGACCCCAAAGCTAAGCTAAACTTAATGTAAAAAAAAAAAAAAAAAAAAAAAATATTCAAACCATGACATTTACAGGCGAAATTTTTTGCACCGGTCAAATTGAACCAAAAGCAGCAAACGATGTTAATGACGATATTTACTAAATTGTTGATTTAGAGCTGTACACATTATAGTTCACAATTTTAGGCTAAAGGCCACAGATTAGTGTCACTAACTTGTGCAACGTCTCATACAATCAGATCTAAAGGAGAGAATGTTAATAGCTGTTCTAAATGCAACACGTTTTGTAGTGTCATGGTGACTGCATCCTGTCTCTGTAGACTCACAGCAGTGAATCTTCAAATAGTCCCTCTTCAAAAGCCCTCTTGGTGTACACACAAAAAGTGACACAAGTAAAACAAAAAGTTATGTCTTGATAGAGGAACAAACCTCTTTGCACAGTCAGCAAATTGTGTTCTTGGGCAATCCCACGAGTCCCCAGTCTGTTGGGGACTTGTGTGTAATTTTTGTGCCCAACACAGAAGGTGCCAGCGGGACAGTCTGCCAAAAACTGAGTTTCTGTTAAAGTTAACCTGTAAACCCGAAACACGCCTCCTGCTGCTTTCGCCACCAGGTCTGTCCGCCCAGCACTTAGTTGTGAGGACATTGCGGCAACTCCTCCCCAGCCAGTCTTTTGCTGAGCCAGATTGCTCCTGCACAGTTGGAGGAGGAAGATTGGAGAACACACCAGTAAGGACCAATGACCCAGGTGGCAGCAAGCTGGCTGCTGGAATGAGAGAAGCTGTGCTGGACTGGCAGCTTCGTAGTTTACATCCTCACTCTCCCCCACTCCTCCCAACCTCCTTTGAGACTGAGAGACTGTCACAAAGAGACTTCGGTGTCGAGGCGTGGTAGGCAGGGCCACCTCCCTCCTCGTCTGTTCACTATGTATGACCACCAACATATCATACCCCCAGATGCCTGATGCCCTCCTCCCCTTTTATCTGTCAAGGAGAGAAAGACTGACACATATGCATTGCTTCCAGTTATTGGACTCGGTTCGTTTGGAATTTATGAGTTAGCTATAAGTTTTAAGAGAGCTGAGGAAAAAAATGTCTCTTTGTAGGATTAATCTTTTGTCTTTATTTTGTCTTTGTTATTTTTTCTTTCACAAAACAATGAAAAAAAAAAGGCAAATTAAATGTGGAGATGTTCCAGGCCATCATGGAATTGGCTGTTGTATTCCAATTTGTTCCCCTCGAGTTTCTTAAATTGACTGTGGACACACCAGATGTTTACCATGTGGTAGCAAGCCTATAGCGATGTCCCTTTTGTCATGAGTTCACTGCACTGTGTAGTCAATAGTGGGCTCCACTTTTTGTGATGGAAAAGTGTATGAGGAAGACTGTGTGTCATGTTCTGTCATCTGTGTGTTGACCAACCAGTAATAACACCTTTCTCACTCTCTGACATTAACTCTTCTGCTCCAGACTGGGCCACAGAAACTCTTTTCTCTATGTAGGACAAAGGAGCATTAATAGTTGAGTCCAAAAGGAACAGTTAACCCCAAAAAAGAACCTCCAAGTGTATTGCTACTGAGTTCCAGTTATTAGACCTAATCCACATGGAAATGGGTCATTTTTTAAACTCTTTTTCCTGCCTTCTCTGTTCACATGAAAAAAAGCACTGCCTGTAACTTGCAAAAGCAACATGAGGCGATATGCTTCACCTGGGAAAGTTCACATCATTCGTTTGAAATAACCACCTTGTTTCCAAATTCCTTTCAAAACAGCCGGGTGTCGTCCAAATCTGGCAACGATATTGGCGGCGGTACTGGTCATGAGTGCAGTGAATATGGAAGCATATCGCAACCTCAAAAGCAACAGACGAAAGAAAATCACCTCATGTAAACAATGTGGACACGGCTCACAGTCTGACATACAAACAGAAGATAAATGTGAAAACTGCCACCTGGCAAGACTCAAGTTTTCCCTGACGTTAACACGGAACCTGAGCGTCTTGCAAAAGCTACATTGTCAGTGACCCAAGTGCTGTTTGCATGTGGAAGAAAGGCCAAAAAACATAGAAAAGTCTGATTTCCAAAATACCAGTACAGGTGCGGACAAGGCTTCAGTCAGTCAAAAAAGCACATCTGGAGTTTCACAACTGCAAAGCAGATGCAACATCCTCCTGAACAGCGCAAACAGCCTAAACTTTTAACCTCTTGTTACCCAAAACAAGCCTGTAAGAAACAAGTGTTAGCACCCTCAATGTCTGAATTATATTTCAGCTTTTAAAAAAATGTAAATAACATCTGCCCACATCACGTCTGTGCTCCAAGGGCATCTAGGGACCACCCGCACGCTCCTCAGAATGTTGTAAGGCTGTTTTGCTGTGAAGCTCCAGAAGTGTTCCATCAGCAGATAAGAATCCTGATTTTTCGAACTGTTCCTTTAACCAAACTCAGTGTAGCCCTACTGTATGATGTGCAGTGAACACCAGTCACACTCTTCAAATGCTGTAGGCTTTAATTCAACATCTCAATTATAAGGCATTAGTTACATAGTAACAAGTGGAAACTGGCAACATCCAGGTAAAATGGATGGACCTGGTAAGTGGTAGAAGTAAAGCCACTGGTGGTGATGATGAAAACAAGTTCTTTGGCTTGCTGTTTAGGTCAACATGAGACGCTGGGGTTCTTGCATTTCGCTCAAAAACGTCCGTGCTGATAGAACAGGCTTTGAACAAGATCTCCACTGCAGAACGTATCAAAGCGTACCCTGAACCTGTGTGAGGCCCAACCTAGGCTCCTGAGCTAAATGCTTACTTGGCATGATAACTTTTCCTAGTTAGAAGTAAAGAGTACAGCTGAGAATGGTGGGAATATTATTAATTAGGAGGAACTGGCGAAATTCATCTCATGGTAAAATTAATGTTTCATCGCAATCCATCCAGTAGTTGGTTGAAATGTTTCAAAATTGATGGTCACTACCAGCGTAATACATGTAGGAGAGGCAGGACGACAGAAATATAATGGCCAAATATTTTGAGGGAAATAAAAAGTAGAATGTAGTCCTATTTCATGTGGGTGATGTAAACTGAAAGGAGGAAAAAAAGTGATAGGATGTCTGCAACAGGATGCCAGATTCTCCATCTGCAGAAATGTTTTCCTTCTCATATCAAGTGTGAAAGAAATAAGTTATTTGCAGATAACATACTGAACATACCGCAGTCATCAATGAAATTTGTTTTTAATGGTGTATAATTCAGCTCTTAAAATTCAGTACACATTTCATACATGTACATTGTTAATACATACAAGCACATCTAAAAAGAATAGAATATGATTTTTCATCAATTAAGAATATGAAAATTAAATCGATTCTAGACTTTAAGGTTAATTATTAAGCATTTTAATTTGGAAAATTGAGGTTACGCCTCAAAAATTTGAATATTTCACTGTATAAGCCATGCTCATCAAGAGAAAAAGAAATACTGAATATTGAAACATTTCAGTTTACATGTAATGAACATAGAATATATTAAAGTATAAGTTCTGATTTAAATTATGAGTAACAAATATTAGTAACAATATTCTACTTTTTTTGAGATGCACCAGGAATGTGTGATGTTTACTCCTATAACTTTCACGCCCACTCTGTGCATTGAAAGGTTTGGTAACTGAGCTGACGTAACTGATCCCCATATCATCTATCGTCAGTCAGGCTAATCGTCTGCGCAATGGTTTTTCACAGTGAATACTGAAATGTTGGCATTGGTCAGAAGGCTTGGTTTCTCAGCCCTGAGTGTTGGCAAGCAAAATGGTCAAAGTGGATGAGAAAAGTACAGATACATCTATTTTTTATTGATGTTTTGGTGCCAAAGCAAAGTTATAACTTCAGATTAGATAATGTTGGTAAATATCTGACTTAAATCTAAAACTGTCTAGTCAAAGAATAAGTCAACAAAATTACAAATTTGTTCTGACATTCTCTGCCAGATTTCAGTTTTGTCACCATGTTTGGGCTGATCCTCAAGCCATTCCTTGTTCATGATTGCCACCAGAATGACCCCAAGGTCAAAAATACATCATTTTCCCCCTCTTACATGCAATGCTGTTTATTCATCCAGGTTGTTTTCGTGTGAGTTCCTGAATTTTGGAGCTATCAAAATGGCTTGGATGTAAGTCTACACCTTTGCCTCAAGTTAGTGGGGATCTATGGATGTGCTACCTCGCCCCATCTCCACTCAGCGCTCGGACCCTCACCTGCAGCCGGAGTGAATCAGAGCTTCTCTCTTTGTCATCTTCTTGACCAGTCTACTATACACTGCACAGTGGAGTAATTCAGCCATACATATTTGAACTGGATATGGATCCCCAGAAAGAAGAGGATCTGCTTGTACAAGGTCATCTACAAGCTGCTACATCAGAGTTGCAAGTTGCTGGGACTGGTTCCTTAGTTTTTCTATGTAGAATACCTGGGATGTCAGAATTTATATTTTGAATACTGCCATTGGTGGACTGCAGGACAAAAGCAAAAATCCTCAGCCATGATGTTGACTGCTTATTTCAGTCATGATGTGTGCTACGCTACATTAAAAACACAGATGAACTTTTTAATTGGAAGCAGTCTAAAAGTGTATGAGGTGAGTGGCAATAAAGAATCTTTTTTTCATTATACTTTTTTATCTTCTCAGGTTTTTAAGCAGAAAAGTCTCAGGATTGTGACCTGCAAGCAAAGTTGATCACTGCTGGATCAGGGTGTTTAATTTGAAAGAACAGCTATTGCCCCGAGTCATAGCTGTGTAATGAGTTATTTTCTCTCTTTCGTGGGAAGGCTCCTCTGACTCAGATGCAGTAGGATGATGTTCCGAGGGTGACTCAGTCAGTGAAAGCCTCATCTTTTGTGGCTTTTTTTGACGAAGAGAGACTGGCGGTGAATGCCAGGAGCTCAGTTCAGACCTTTAGTTATCTAAAACTGCAGCTATCAAAGCTGCTGGTTGCTCTATTCTGATGACACTCGTGTGTATGCTTTGAAGATACCTTGGTGCTATCTGGCCTCTCAGCCTTACAATCATGCTAAAAGCTCATACAAAGCTGATTTTTAAGGGTTTCTCCATGTATCCATGAGCTCGTTCACATGTAAATAGATTTTTTTTGCAGCACATATAACAAACATGACAGTACTGCTGGCAGAGTAAACTGTAATATTCAGCAAATATCAACAACTCAATCTCATAACACTCTTAAATAGGACACATGTAATACAGTTGCCAAATGCAGGAAAACAGCTTCCAAAAGTACATACTTTTATAAATTCATAGGCTTATTATAGCACAGCCTCATTAGGGCATGAGTATATCTGACTGTACCTGTGTATCACGTTAAATGTGTTACGGGACGGGTGTTACAGCTTTGTCTTGATTATTTCAGATGAAATTAAAGAAAATACACACATAAACAGCAAAAAATGTCACTTTTGTAGGTTTTAAAAGCAACAGGTATAAGACTTCCATCACTCTGGTGCAGTATGATATTGATGGACCAAACCACAATGTTTTTTACTGGGAAAAAACTGAAATAAAGAGAGGAGGGAGCCCTCGAACGCAGACGCACATTGAAGCTCAAAGATCTTCAATGAAAGATATTGTCATTGACCGGCAGTATTCAGTAGCTTCCTTTGCAGGTTTACATCATGTCGCAGTTCAATTGTGACAAGTCTGAATTAAGTCGAGATAAGATCAAGTCAGGTTAAATAACCAGTTGAGACAATCTCAAATGTGCAGTGATGTCAAGGTGAAGTCACATGTCTAGTGGAACTCTTGTCTCAGAACGGTTGTTGCTCAGGTCTTTGGTATTTAATGCTCCATAGCTCTGCTTGTATTTTGGCAGTGGGTAATCTAAGTTCCTGACGCCACACTGTAAATAACATTTCATTCAAATATTGATGAAATGTGGATGGTGTACTGTTACAAATTGAGAACAAACAATAAGTGCAACTAAGTTTATTAACAAAAACCCACAGTAGGAAATAAATGGTTCTGCACACATAAACCTAGTCTGTAACTTCAATTAAACCATAAACACCACATAAGTAAATGAAATAATTTCTTGAGGCTGAGCTCTTCCTGTTTTTCAACGAGGAGGAGAGGCTTTGCAGAGCTTCGGCCGGGGTCCTTCTCCTGTCTTAGTTCAGCTAAACTTCACCATCTGGAATGGCGTTCTTTCGCAAATCTGCGACTGATGCGAGATCCAATTTTGAACACCTGTTAACTCTTGAAAAATTGCACCATTAGCTGAAAGCTGCAGCTGCTGAGAGACAGTAACCCTTTTTGATGGGCAAGCATGGGGTCCAATTATAAAGTTCCATTTGACGATGACATGATTAGTAACATAAATGGTTAATAAAATTATAAATCAAAATGTCATTTTTTTCGAGGAAAGACTTCAGCCCCACTAACAGCAGCGTGGCTGTACAAATGAGCTAATGCTAATGTCAGCAACCTTAAAAAAAAAAAAAAAAAAAAAAATCTATGCTAGCATGCAGATGCTTAACAGGTATGTTTGCCATGTTTATTCTTTTAAATTAGCATGCAAATTTTTGCTAATTAGCCACACTACTGTGGCTCAAATAACACAAACATAGCTGAAGTTGAAGCATCATTACCTCTGCAGGTATTTAGGTCATGAATAAAAGTCAGCGCAGGTACCCAGGAACCCATTTCAAAGCACTTGTTTCAGCATTAATGACAAAGCGATGGGAAGCTAACTTTGCAGTCGCCTAGTTTAGATAGCTGGATTTTGTGATTCAATAACACCAAAAACCAGACTCAAACAATGCATAGTTCTATTTAAAGTTGTTGAATGTATTATTGCTAATATTGTAGTTCACAGAGATTACTAATATATTATCAGTAGCAACAGTGCTTTCCCTATCAACCAAAATGTCTGCCGTCCATACTTAGGTCTGATTCAGACTGATAATTCAGCATCTTTTGGTTGTTGTTCATGTATCAAAGTAACTTGAAGGCATCTTCATCTTTTTGATAAATTGTGATTGGTTTTTTTTTTCCTTCTACTTTCATTTAGGTGCTTTATCATTACTTGGATTAGCACCTTGTATTTCTCTTAGTTGCAAAACTGTTGTCCATCTGCTGCCTTTTGAAAGACTGTAGCATGGTTTTATGATTATATTTGGTTTACTCTGCTGATTATTCTGGTTTATAACTGGTGTACTAAAAATGTAATGAGGGGATTCACAGTGTGAGAGAAGCCATGCTAGAATAACCAGATGTGCCACGTCCCGAAGCATCATTGTAGAAATGTCCAATTATTGCAGGGCAAAAAGTGCTACAGTCACAGTAGAACCAGCTAAAGAAAAAATTAAATAAACAGCAGACCATCCAGCACCTCATCGGGGGGGCCATTCTTAAATTCACACAGTGGCAACAATCAATCACTGCCTCAAACAGCCTGTCAGTACATGGTTTTATACGTGGATATGATTCTAAACACAGCATCCTTCATGTCCCCGCCAACACCACAGGTCAGTGGTGTTGGGTAGTCAGATTTGTGTGAACTGGAGGGATTGTTGGAGGCGGTGCTGGTATATGAGTGGCTGTCTGGAAGAAGTACAGCTGAAATGAAAGAGAAAAAAAAGACAGTTTAACTTTTGGTTGTTGTCAAACGTGAACAATTGACGCATGGCAAGCTCACTAACCTTGCAGCCGATGGCCAGCAGCGTGTGCAAAGCCACTATGGCCACAATCGTAGCCACAGCCATCACCTTGGTGTCGTCACGGACAACGGGCCAGAAGGTGAGGACCAGGACTGAGCCAGATATCAGAATGGCAACCAGGATCAGAGTCCATCTCAACCACTCAAATGAAATGATCCACAAAACCTGCAGGTGACAGAGTGACACTGGTGTCTGAGGGGCTAAATGTGTTCGACCAGCTTCAGGCTAATCTAGGCTGACGTTAAAGTTGTCAAACTGTTGTGCCAACATAGGCTGTATATGAAGACATGAGAGTTCTCCAAAAGGGATGCCAGAGCATCTCTGGTGGTGGGCTCCGGTATAGGTCATAAACCTCTCCATCTCAGTTATTTCAGGTAGGACTTAGGTAAAAAAAAAAACAAACAGTATTTTTCCACACAGATGGTTTCTGTCACTTTAGCTAGTTCTTACCACACCAGTGTATGTTCAAGTGGTCATTTTTCTGATCAATATTGTTTTAATTATTTGATGCCACATCATGATTGACAGGTGAGCTCTACCCTTAATTGCAGGAATTTGATATGACAGTTCCACTTCCTGGTTGCTACTGCGCAGAGTCTGGCTTCAAATGGCATCACTAGTGCTAGTGGCAAAGTTCGTATCCGGGATTTTTTGGCTCTATTTTGCTACAATGGGAGGAGTTATCAAGGTCTCGCCCATTTTTATTTATTTCATAGGGTGCAACACCTGAATTCGCTTCCAAGAAGAGGCCTCAGGATTTTGTCATATGTATGATTTTGCCATGGTATGAAAAAGACAAGCTAATGTTCTATTAAATCCATCTACTAAATGTGATTTTTTTTATTTTCATGTGCGCCCTTTTCTTGGAGCAAATGTGGAAGCCATCAAAACCGTTCTGGCAAATACAAAATATATAATCTATATGACAACACGTTTACATGGTTGGTTTATTTGTGATTGGTCATTATGAACAAGAACTGCGCCAGAGAAAAAGACAACAACGTACCTCTTCCCTTGTTTGGATCAAATAAACTGAACTGCAGGTGTGATGGGAAAGGGAGTGATCAGCGCTTGACACCATGGACGGCCGAGCTTGTGACCATCACGGCCCAGTGGTCCCGGATCGCATTTGATAGGACTTGGAGCATAAATGCTTCCTCGCTGTTTTTTATGTGTGCATTTTAAAACCGCTTAAACATAACAGAGTCACTCCATTTTGGTTTATCTGATGCAAGATGTCCTTCCTTTTAATACATATTGGCCAGAAGTTTCGTGCAGGCAGACATGTTATATCACTGTTTCACTGAAGGTCAAAGTTCGTTAAACAGAGTTTCTTCTCAGTTATCATGGAACGTCAGTTTTTCCTACCTAAAAGATGACTTTCACAACTAATCGATTCATTTTCTAGTTCATACATGTCAAAAGAAATTATAAAAAATGTCCAGCACAATTTCCCAGAGGCCTTAAATGTTCTTTCCATCTACTAATGGATTGAGTAATCAAGGCAGCTCTAGATAATATGAACGAAATGACTTTGTTTGCAAAGAATGTAATGAATGTTAAAAAATTGATTTATTTATGCCTGCATTTTTCGTAAGTGACACTAGAACTCTGAATCCTCTTTTCACCAGGTGTAAGTTAATTCAGATGAACTGTTTTACCCTGATGTTTACATTAAAATACTGGCCTGGTTGAGTTTGTCTGCATATGGATGGCTTACTGTGACCCTGACATCCACGAGTGCACCTCAGGAGAGGCTGAAGGACTCACCGAGGTGGGGATATAGATGAAGAGGGAGTAGCCGTAAACACACACAGTCTCCAGGAAGGAGTAGCCTCCAATCTGCCTCTCAGCGCCTTGCCGCCAGGTCAGGAAACCCCATAAACCAAATGGCACCAGCCAGGCATACATGAAGATGACTACGGCAGCTATCGTCACTGTTGGTACACAAAAACAAAAGGACGTCATGAAGCACGACTCAGCAGGACGGGGACAAACTAACAGCTGTTAGTCAAAGCAGACTGACCTCTATGGAACTGCGGTGTGTAGTGGAACGAAGGGTTCCCCTTCTCACTGAGGAAGGTGGACAGGTTCCCACTGATAGCAACTGAGAACACCAGGGTCACGCAGATCCAGAAAGGACCTTCACACAAACGCACACACTTAGCTTCTTAGTGCCACATAATTGACTCTGTCGTTACACTTTTGCATTTTTTGATAAAATGGCAGCTCACAGTTCAAAACTATGCTTTAGAAGGTTTAAGACTGAGGCAGAATCTGTAAACTAAGCGGCGCTAACAGGCAGGTCTCAGATCTTAAACACAACTGCATTCTCGATATTCACTGTGTTTACTTCGTTTCACTTGGCGACGCACACAGACGGAACCGTGGTTACCTCTCTGTCACCTCAACTTCATTGCTGCTGGGACACGGCCGGGTGTCTGTTCTTTCTTTCACTGTGACAGGCAAAGTCTCACGCTGAGCAGAAGGTTTGCAGTGATGTGTTTTACTCAACAAAGAAACTCTCAGTCATCTCCACACACAATTATCCAATTAGTTGGCAACATTAAATTAGCAACTAGTTTGATAATCGATTCATCAAGAATACGTCTCCAGCTTCTCAAATGTGAAGTATTCTCAGGATCAATTTCCATCTTGCTCTTTCTTTTGTTTTGGACCAAACTGAAAAGTCCACATCAAATAAGGTAGGTGTGAAAGGCCCTTAAATTCAGTATGTTTTCAGGACAGCGAGGACAGTTCCTCAGTATAGAAAAAAGGAGTGGTCAACATTTCCTACCTTTGTCTGGAATTTAGTTTGCGAACCTGACATGTATTCCTGGTTTGAGGAGAGGGATACTATCTAGCGATATAGCTACATATTGTACTCCGCAACCCCTGAAATACAGCTTTAAAAACTACTTTTGATCAACATGCAAGGTCATTATATCCGGAGAAAATCAAGGCTAAAATCCTAATACTGACTTACCGTATAGGTCTGGGTTATTCCTAAGGTGGTGTTTGATAAAGTTTCTTCCAGGTAATGGCATCACTGACCCTCTCACTCTGTCCAGGACCTGCAGAGTACAGTTATTTCTCTGAGCACGGTTTAATAAAAAAAGCAAAAACAAAACTATTGCATCCTTTGTTGAAGTACATCCACATCTACACAAAGAGTGTCTTATACCTGTATTGTGTCCACGTTGAAGAAAGACTGATAGTACTCAAAGGTCCAGAAGCCACCAGTTGCTTTCTGTCCTCCTAACAGCTGGAAGCACAGACATCATTCAGCTGCTGTCCGCTCAAACAATCCTAACATGAGTGACAAATACTTCACTCACCTCTGAGCTCTCCTCCTGACCCTCCTCATCCTCTGAGAGGTCTAGTTTCACATCCTGTGCCCCTGCCGTGCTGGCAGGCTTCGACGTAGACATGCTGAGCGTGGAGGCTCCTGGGTCTGCAGACAACAGCTCTGCGGCTTCCTCAAACTCTACAGACAAGCATCAGGAAACCCAACAGTAGTTTGCCACAGTTTGCAACAGTAGTACAAAAGAAACCCCAAAATAAGCTACATAACAAAATCACATTTAAAGAACAGAATTTGAAAGAGATATAAAACATTGTATGTATTTATACGTACATGCATACCAGCATCTTACACACTGGCAGCTATACCAGTGTCTCAATAATTGGGACTAGTAGTGTGTAGCACTAACCAGTAAAACTGATAAAACCAGAATGATATAATATTCAGAGAAATAAATTTAGAATCATCACTAGTTTGCCTCTTTCTAGGCTAGAGTTGCCACAATGAGTCAGTTAATTTGATAATCATTCAACTCTTTCTTTATCATTTCACAAGAAAAAACACTGAGAAAGTAGCCGTTTACAGAATTCAACATAAATGAAGAGTCTTTGGGTTTTTGACTGTTGGTTGAACAAAAGTGGCGAACTGAAAACGTGAATTTGGGCTATCAAAATAGTACAGTGAGTAAAATTGTATGTATCTTATGGAATAAATGAGAAATTTTGAAGATAAAAATAACCTATTAAGATGAAAATAACCCTCTGTATTAGCTGCTGGACTGAACAGGCACCCCGAAGCTGGTAAACTGATCTAGCTACCAGAGGATTCACGTGTACAAGCAGCATTGTCAGAACTATGGCTGAACTACTTTATTTAAAATTAGGTGAAACATTATTTCATAAGGTGAAAGCATGCAGTGTAATCACCAACCCAAAGAAGAAGCCTTAGTATCTTCATGCATTTTGAGTCATAAATTATACATCATCAGAAGTTCTGAAACGGACAGCCTGGAAGAACAAAGTGATTCTACAAAGCTATTCTCTTATTTTACATTGGCCGGTGAGGCAGATTATTAACGATTAAAAAGTGATCCATCCGTATCATATGCTTTATATCTCTGTCTCTTTTGATGAGCTGCATTGTCAGTCCTTATCAGAAAATCTCATGTGAAATACAAACAATGAGAAAAAGTACATTTTGGGAACAAACGTCTTAAATTTGCTTATTATTTGAATTAAATAGGGTTGCTCTGCAGCAGTGAACTAAGGAGTCATGTTCTTGAACACAATATAAACCAGTTATTTAAAAACACAGTACCGTCAAAGTGCCACTAGAGGCCGCTGCAAACTATGCTTTACCACTCAAATACCACATCAGTGTCTACATTTAGTTTTAACTTGTTATGCGATTCACTCTGGTTAAAATAATGGATCTTTATTCGGTGTTCACAAGAGAATGGGGGTAATTTGTTGTTGCTCAACAATTCTCTATCATTTTCTATCCAGTAGCGTAGGACAGAATAAAGACAGACCATAGGATTCGACTGCGGCAAAGTCAGATACATGGAGGAGTACAACGGTACAAACGCAGTAGAGACGCGCAATTCTGTAACACGCTCTTTACCTTGGAATCGTAGATCATTTGGACTGGCCATTGATTCAGTGAACGAAGAGGAACTTCAGGTGGCACCTGAAAGAGGATACACACATGCTACCAATCAAACATCTGTTACTTTACGAAGCAGGAAGCCATTAACAACAGTTTTTCACTATAAAGATAATCAAGTGAACGTTATTCTCAAAGTAACTGAGACGACAATTCTGTCGTATCTTTGCAGACTCGCTGTGCGTCGTGAACAGACAATTGAGGCATAAAACGAACCTGTCCACAGCGGGATGTTCCTGATGATGATGATGATGGCGTGACAGTGGTCTCAGAGCTGAGGCTGCTAAAAGCTAAGCTAAATCTACACAGGCGCTTGAATTTCTCATTTGGTTGATTGCAAATAGCCGAGATTTATGACTACAAAGCACCAAAATAACAATACAATGCTAACGCCTTTCTTTCATAGAAAACGCAGCTGCTGTCAAAGGTCTAGCTGGCATTTCTTCCGGGACACGTCACCACGTAAACAAAGCGGTCACGTGAACCGTTTCCTTTTCAAAATTGGTTCAATCATAACGTACTTTGCAGTGATGTGAAACGTTGGATGCATTTGAATCCTAAATGAAATCTGAAATAAAAAAAGAATTAATTTTGTTATTTTCCGTTCACGTGAGAGCAAACGGAACGCTTCACGAGCGGGGGCTTTCCGTCGGAGGATTAAAACCGATCCACTCTCCGGGCGCCATTTTGGCTCCACGTGAGCTGTTTTCTTGACAAACGAGATGTGTTTTCTGCGTGAAGGTGACTTTGCTAGGGATTAAAACGTGTTAAAATGGCTTCGTTGCGCGTAGCGAGGAGGATGTTCTGTGCGGCTGCAGAGACAGCAGCAGCCCCCGTCTCAACCAGCAGATGGGAAAGGCTGAAAAACAGCAAGGCGGGTGAGAAACTGGGCACACGAGCCATGCATGGCAGCTAGTTAACGTAGGGAGGACACCACGGTCTAGTTTTTCCACTTACATTCAGGTAAAACTCACTTACAGCTACTGCTGTCAAATCAGATGTTAATAGTATCTTTCGAGAGTAGCAACAAATGTACATACGTTGAAAACTGTTGATACAAAACATCAAGCTGGCAAGTAGTTAAGACATTCGAGAATAATGTTTTTCAATATAGAATTGCAAAAAGATGTCGCTGTCATTGTCCAACACATCTTCGCGGATTACAGTAAATTCATTTATTTTTTTTCCACTTAATTGCAGAGATTATCAATTCACTTGCTGCTGGCACTGTTAGGTAGTTACAACTATGATGTTTCAGAACCTTGAAATTGTTTAATTCTGAAAACAATTAACTATAAATGTACCCTGATCATAGAGCAAGTCATCTCACTTCAGAATTTTCAATGACTCTTTATGATATCTAACATAAACGTGAACTGTGGGCAGCACTGGGGTAGATTTTCTGCGCATGAATTGGGTAAACCAAAAAGAAATGAATCAGCTCTGAATTCTGAGGTGGTGAACGACAGCCAGGACGGGAGTGCTAGAGCTATCAGTGTTGGTGAAGAGGTTGCCACCCCATATTAAACCTGGAAAACCCCCATCAGGGGACCTTCTTAGTTTGTTTGGGCAGCCCTGAAGATGCCCTTTGAGGTACTAGTACCCTGGGTTGAGAATAATTTAGTTAATTTTGAGTGTCAAGTTAGCCTAGGTAGCCTAGCTAGTAGTCGAGAACATATAACAACTTGTTGTATTACTAAGTGTCCTTTCTTGTGCTTGTGCTTCTTTCTGTTTGCAGGCGTGTGGTGTCGCAGCCTGGCTTCTGACTACAAAGAGGCATGTCGGGAGATAGTTGTTGGGGCATGGGAACGGCCAGTCAAAGCCTCTGTATATGCATCCCTGTTGGGTGGGGCCTGGGTCTGTTTCCACACAAAACCAGACCAATCGTCCTTTGAGGCCGCTCTGTTGGACCGGTCCAGCCAGCTGGGCCTGCTGTCACCATGGATCCGCAATGCAACCTGTGACGGCCATGTGCAGAGTCTAGTGAAGCTTCGTAACGAGGGCCGCCTCCGCCATGTCAGCCTCGGTCTTCTTTCTTTGGTGTACTGCTCTGACTACGACCCGGACGTCAAACTGTACGAATCCCAGTGCTCCTATCTGTCTGTGCCTTGGAGGGAGCTACCCCAGCGGATGCTCGATGTGGGTTTTGTTGGCCGTTGGTGGATCCTGGAGTCAAAGATGAAGGACTATGATGTGAATGACGATGAGTTCAAGCACCTCCCAGCACACATGCAGGCAGTGTCACCACCCAGTGTTAAGGAGGTGGAAAGGAGCGAGAGGTTGCATAAAGAGTCCTGGTTAGCACTGAACATGGAGGAGGAGGAGAAAGAAACAACTGCAGCGGACAGACAGCATGGGAGTGTCAGTGAAGGGAACCCAATGGAGGCACTGAACCAGGAACAAACTCGAGCCTGAGGGCTGGGTGGACATGGCATTGTTCTGCCTGCCAAACTGTACCGTGTAGCTTTCTCAGCTTTTCATGGAGTGTTTGACTCAACAAACCACTTCTAGCTTCTGCTTTTCTGCTATGAACTTTCCAGACTCTTCACAGCCACCATATTCTGCCAACATCTAACAGCCGAGGCTCATCAGAGTAAAAGCAGCCCTTCAATATTACTCATGTTTTAATTTATTCCAGCATCCTTTTTTTAAGTATTGCAAATCATTTACACCATAAACCAGATCAATAAATCTGTCAATAACCTTCAGATGTCTCACTTTCAGCTTATCTCACTTGTCTCACTGCAACGACAACACACCTCTAGCTTTTAATTTTATTTAGGAGTAACCCAAATGTTTCTAATCTCTGCTGTCCTGGTAATCAAAAATTTGCATTATTATTCATTCTTGCAAGAGTGCACTCGACCCAGTGTTCCCCACGAGCAAGCATTAACAATATTAATTATAGTCATTACAGTGAATATAATTATTATCATGTATTTAACAGCTTTAATGGAGGTCAGGATATATCAAAAGGATTTTACTCCTGTTTCTCTGTAGGACCATGTATGTTGTGTGTTTGAAAAACCTTTTTGTGCTGACAACATGAAACTATCCGCTGTGTGGGTTGCAAAGGCAGAGTGGTGCTGCTCATTTTTTTTTACTCAGAAGGGTAACAGAAGAAGCATTCAACATAACATTGGCAAGATTTTTATCATTATTATTGCTTCATATTTCCAAATTGCAGCAAAAACCCACACGCACATCCTCGGCACCTCAGCAAAACACCTGCCAATTTGAAGTCAATCTGACAGATGGTTTTGTTGCTGTGTAGGGGACCTACATCTGGATGGACAGAGATCCCTTGCTTTTAGACAGCAGAGACATTGAGTTTACAAATGTATTTTGTGCAATGTAGTACCATTATATTGGACAGAAGGAACACATCTCTACAGCCAATATCTCAAAACCTCAGCAACTTGGGCCAAAATATTCTAGTAGGATATATAGCTCTATAGGTAAGAGGAAAAATGTATCATTTTTTAAATTAAGGGTGAACTGTTCTTTTAAGTAATAAGTATAATTAGAAGATTGTACACAAAGTGTCAATGATTAAAATAACTCTTCTAACATAGCCCATGTGACTTATTACATTTTATGTCATTATTACTGTATGTAATGAAGAGGATGAAATGTCTAAGAATTCAGCAACAATTGAAACATGAGGAGGGCCCCAACTAAATAGTTTCTGTCATAGGTCAGAGACGGACATTTTGAAATGGACTTGACCATTTCATATCCTGTATAGTAACATACAAATGAAATACTGAAGTTGAATACTAGAGTAAATGCACTTAACCAAGTGGGTATGTTTGACTGTGTACACTTATTTGAAGGATTACACTGACATGACTGGATTTTAACAAAACCTTAGGGGAATAGACCAAAAAAGAATCCATTAAAATTTGGTGCGAATCCAGGAATTTCAATTTAAGGGTGCACTATGTTCTCTGGTGAGCCATTCGACTTGTGCTGTATGCAGTAATACGTTATTCACACTCGGGACGTCCCCTTTTCTTTGTCCTCTGATAACATGCAGTGCGAGAGAGTATCGTGGTGACCCAGACCCCCTGGACATAATGGGGTCAAAGGTGACTCATGATGTCACTAATGTTACTGGCTGGTCTGAGCTATCAGATGTCCCCTGGAGGAAGTAGTAGGTCAGAGGCCAGCTTGTGATTTTCAGCATTGAGCTCTCTGGGTTTCTCTTTCAAGTGGGCTTTTGGGATTTGACCACTAGATGGAGCTGTAGTGCAAAACGATTCATAAGGTCGTTTTCCTGCAGCATTTATTGCGCTGGACTTATCACTTAATTATCCCAGTTTCTCGTCGTATAAGACAGGATGGGTCTGGGGTATGGTCATCATGAGATTCATTCTCTGACAATGGAGTGTTATAAGTCCAGATTGTGTACATAGTCCAAAATTGCAAATCACACTTACTCCCATCCTTAAACTTTGGATTCTCGTAAGGAGAACTCCCCATGAAAATCCTTTTCAGGGGGTTGAGGCGATGCGCCATATGACCACTTCACCATAATGTCTTTGAAGAGGACAGACCACGAAGAAGAAGACAACATATTTAGATGTCAGAAATACAGATGTATGCAGAAAACAAAAGTGAATGATCATCCATGATGTGGCCCACAGGGGTAGCGATCTAAATCCAGAAGAATGATAAAAAGTAAAAAGTAGCAGGGAACGGTAACTCAAGTACAAATTTGAAGTACAAACAAAGATTCCTTTTGACTAAATCAGTGGTGGAATTTTTTTGGCTTCAGACATCTTACAAAGAGAACTCTGTTTTCAGGGTCACATCTCAGGTGTCTGTGTTATTAACAGCTCCTGAATATCCATAATTTTTCTCCTGGAAACATGGCCTCACATGCATATTAGATCAATACAACTGATCTAGAATCCAACCAAACACCAAAGATTAGAAAAAATGCCCAAAAACGCAGCACACTAGCTCCATGTGGCAATAGAGGAATCAGAATAGCTGAAGTGATCAGAATTCATCCTCTGGGCACCATGGACGTTTGTTCTGATTGTCACTAATCGAATGGATGAAATGACAGACCGCATAGTAACTTGAGTGGGGCTATTTATTTAGTTCCTGATTGACATTTGGAATATGAACAAAGGATAAGGCAGTTTACCTCATCATCATTGTCAGCTCATGTTTTCGTCCGTGTCTCACTGTGTCCACCACATGCAGAAAAACACTGAATATATGTTACTTTTGTCTCTTTCTCCTTCCTCCTCTTGAATCGTATCCTTTCAAGCTTCCCCTGCGTGCATCTCCCTCCATCTTTGCCTTATGACCTCTATCGACCCCTGCACTCCCATCCATCCTGCCCCCTCCTCCACACAGACAGCGAGTCTGTCCGCCGTAGGGGTCAGTGAGTGCGGTCACTGTCAGGTGGTGTTCGAAAAACGCAATGGCTTTTCTTTCTTTCTTTTTTTTTATTGTTCAAAGACAAAACTGGTGAGTGAGGAACATCGCCTGACCATCTTCAAAGAATGATCCACATCTTAAATCCTTCCACTGATGATTATATATAAACGTATTGCATTGTTCCTTTCAGGTAATGGTTTGAAATCTCAGGGTTTGCGTGATTGAAGTATGAAAGAAACCAGGGAATGTAAAGCTTGACGCACTTAATGCGCTCATCTCAGATCTGGATTTCTGCCACATGAACATATGAAGCTCGTGATGTGACGCTCTGGCACACATTGTGAGCACTCGTATTCTGTCAGCTGCTATCAGCTCAGCTGTAAGGTCACGGAGGATGCTGACGTCGTTCGACGCTCGTTTTCACCTGGGCTGTGCTCACAGGAGCGAGGAGAGGGAGGTGGTGGAGGAAGAGGGGGTGGGGTGGTCTGTCTGGCCACCATGTTGACCTCATTGACCACAGCAGGACCGTATGTACACACACACACACACACACACACACACACACACAGCGACCTAATCAATATGTAACTAAGGAAGGAGCGAGGATGATAGAGGGAATGGGGGATAGTTTGCAGAAGATGGAGGAGGGCGAAGGAAGGGTGTAAATGAAAGCACACGTTAAAGATGGCAGAAAAACACTCCGAAAATGCTGCCAAAATATGGATGTGATCAGCCACAGACTTGAGACGGCATTGTGTGCACACTTGGACCGTCCGAATCTGAGGAATAATGCTGCCATTTATGCATTCATGTTTATTTTTGGCACATGTCAGTAAAAGATTGTCTACTTCTAAGGTTTCTAAACAGATTCAGACTGAAAAGAATTTTTCCTTGCGCAACAATTGATGTATATTCATCACTTATGTGATCACAGAGTAATTCAATGTATGTTTTGTAGGAAAAATACTGTATTGGTATCACCAGAAATGTTTCTTTTGCTAACTTTTTCTTTGAGAAAATGTCTTTTTAAGATGTGAAACATCATGTTTTGTTTGTGTTTGTTTGTGAAACACATTCAATTTCTATTATAAATATTTATTGTGGCTTGTATGATATCAACTGAATATATTTAACTTGCAGAAACCAAACCATATTCTATATGCAAGGTAGACAGACAGGTAGATAAATGGATGGATAATTATTATTATTTAGATATATAGAAGAACAGAGAAAAGAAAATCTAAAAAAGACAGCAGCAACATACACTATTCAATTAGTTTTTATGTATTATTTGATCCCGCCAATCCTCCAAAATTCAGTAAAGTGTCTATTTATACAATAACTTGCTTATGAAAATATTACATTCACATATGATTGATTTACTTTGATGCAATATTCAGGTAATGTACCAACCTACCGAGAGTTCTCCCGCATGAAACTGATTTAATGTGTAATACATTCAAGTGACGTGAGGACGTTACAACTCAGCAATGTAAGACATGAGTTTCACATTCAATATCACATGTGGAAGACACCTCACGGGCAAACATGGCGTGTAGAGCTTGAAAACATTCTCTCGCGTGTGACAGTGTCACACGGACACATGGACACACAGGTCTCAAATATTTAAAACATGAAAACATTTTCTCTACCCTTTGCAGTTGCACCCCATTTCTTGTAGGCACCACGTGTGGAAAACTGCAATTTCACTTACACACGCACACACTCATGACAGATTTCACATGTGATTCGCTCACAGGACGTATGCACTTGAAATAACAAAATTATGGTGGCTTGGACGCTTAAAAGAATTCCACAAGAGATACGTGCACACAGACTTTTAAATACTTTTAGATGTTTCAAGTGCAAAGATTGCACATTGCAAAGGAAATATGAATTAGCATGAAAAAAACAAACAAACAAACAAACACCATGCAGTGCTTTTGTACATTTTAGTTGAAAAGAATTCTATTTCATTAAATAGCCCATATCTAAAAATAGAGTGACTAATACTTGGAGGCCGGGACCTAGGAGGAGGATGATAAGAAACAGGAACAGACAGACAGGACGTGCAGCTGCATCAAACGGGTTAGCTGTCTGGGTCCTGGAGAGTGAGAAGTGTGCGTGTGTCAGTAAGTGCAGCTCTATAATGTCAGTCTTGGAGTGTGAACACGTTTGAAGGCAGCTTCGAGGGAGGAGGAGATAGCGAAGGAGGGCAAAGCGAGAGAGGAGTGGAGGAGGGGTGTCTGGTAGACGGAGGGAGGGTTGTGCGTGGGGGGGACAAGCCAAGTGTGCACAATATTCATTCAAACTGACAGAGGCTGTGTGTGTCCTGGTTTGCACTTCCCTTTGCTCCTCTGCCTCTCTCGACCCCCCCCTCTCGTTCTCTCTCTCACCAGACAGTCTGCAATTTCCAGCAGCAGGAAGAAGACACAGGAGGGCGACCAGAGAGGAAGAAAGAAAGGGAAACAGTGTGATAAACAACAGACAAAGAGGAAGAGAGAGAAGGAGAAGGAAATGAGAAAGAGCAGGGATTTGGAGGGGAGCAGGGGAAGGAAAGATGAAAACAGGAATTAAAGAAAAAAGGAGAGAGAGAAGCGGCTTTTTAAAGGGAGGGGTGAAGAAGGAGGTATAGAGATAGAGGAATGCAGAGAAAGGGGGACGGAAACACCACAGCTCCTGCAGAAGAGGATTTTGGGTGAGTCAGTTTGCACCTTTATTCCCTATATTCTCTTTTCTCTTTCTCTCTCCCGGGTTGTATGTTGTGCATGTGGCACGGGCTTGTGATCGCAGAGCAGCCCTGACATCTAGGCTACTTTCCATTGTGGGAGAGGCGGCTAACGGCAGACATGAATGCGATGTGACAGTGTGTCAGCGGATGTTTGCCGACACTAATGTGAATGCATGATGCAACGGGGAGGAAGGAACGCCCAGAGAGGCAGGGAGAACGACCATGGACGTGGATGTAGTAACGGACGCCAACGTTGCACGCTAAAGCAGCGGTGAGTGCGTCCACACAATGGGGATTATCATTCATGCTTTCTCCTCTGATTGTGTGCGGGCTGTGCAAGCATTAATCATAATTTTTTTTTTTTTTACAAGTGTGCATTTATATTTGAGTGTGTAGATGGTATGTTGCATGTGGTGTGTGTGTGTGTGTGTGTGTGTGTGTGTGTGTGTTTGCTTGGTTGCCCCAGTGGAAGTGAATGACAATTAGATTGAAGTATTGATCCAGTCTGGGCCAGA
>KV751337.1:5513013-5534081 GCA_001698575.1 Mola mola
ACCACCCTTACTATTCTCTCCGCTCACCCTTGACCCACCCAACCTAACAGCAGTTAGGCTGTGAGCTTGCAGGAGCGTTGGGTTTTATGCCAACGTTTTACACAATACTTAATATAAGATTGCTGGATGAATTTTGTTGTCATTAAGCTTAATCATTCAGGAACCTTTAACAGGAGTAACATTCCTAATGAGTGCTTTTCCACGTGTAACTGACTGATTCATAAACCGCTGGATTGATTGGTTTCTGCCTGTAGTGACAAAAGTTTCTGTCATATCTGTGGCTCTGTGCTGCAGCTGCAACTGTATGGCGACCCCCCCTGCGCTGTCATGATGCCAGCTGTTTGGTGCAGGTGAGTCCCTCTGCCCTAAAATCATCTGAAGTAGAGGAACAATAAGACAGAAACCAGTGCATTCAAAATCAGCCGCTAATAAAAAACTAGTTATTAGTGAACTTTCCCAGGGACCTAAAACCTTTGTGCAATTTCCTACGTCCCTTTACTATATTGAATTTAACAAATTCAAATTCAAAAGCTTTATTTGCAGGAACTTCCTGTGTCGACCATTCTTTTAAATGGGGCATCCAGTGAGCTGCAACCCTGTGCACCACCAGGAATGCATGGCTGCGTCTGTCAGTTTATCAGTTTTGGTGCTAGAGGTCCCAAATTTTAAGCTCAAGATCTTGACCATACTCATCCCAATGTCAAATTTAGTAATGGTCTGGGCAGTAGTGTTTGAGTTATTTTGATAACACTCACAGACACACCTACCGACAGGGCCAAAAATGCAACCCTCTGAATTGTTACACCAGTGGTGATAACTTAAGTCTTGATCACTCACAATCCTTTTCCTAAGTAACTCAATCTAAAACATAATTTGTAGTGGGAAAATCATAATGAACTGACAATAATATTTAAGAGCAGTTGTGCTAAATGCTGTGATTTTGGATTTCTCCCTGACAAATGTAATTATTTGAAAAAAAAAAAAAAAAAGGCTCGGAAAGAACCCATCCAAAACCTAAGATGGTTGTATGTCCTTACCATAAACCCACAGCCATACCGATTCAGAATATATACATATATATACATATAAAAGTAAGACTATAGAAACACATACACAAACAAGCCACAACAAAAACAATAATAGAATAAAACACTCATAGTGTTTGTATAGGTTTTCAGTCATCCGTGTTGGCGTAGTCTTAAGAGCTTTAGCTTTAGCTGAAGGCTGAAGAAAACAGTTATAAGTTTTAAAAAGGTTTTGAAGTAAGATATGTAGAAAACAACAGTTCAAAAGGGGAGAGTACAATGAAATAGAACAAAGGTTATAATTCCATACATTTGCAATGCCTTCGTACACCAATTACCTCATCCTTCATACCTCATTTACATACCCTACTCCTTTAGGAAACACTTTTAAGGCTCTTTTGAAAACCAGAAATGAGGAGTGACTCAGAATTGAAGCAAGTAAAACCGTTCCATATGGCTGGACCTTAGTGTTTTTTATTGAAAACTGTGCAAGGTTCACGCTGTGAAAGTTTTAATGAAGCTGACCAACACATCTGCTGTGATAACAAGGAATCTGAGACCTTTATGGAAAGAAACTGTGAATGGAAGTAATTAGTGCATGGTTAAGGAATTGAAATAAAAAAATACTTCTCCGGAATATATATAGATGTCAAATATGTTAAGTGACTTAAGGTTTTGAACATATGGGGCAGAATGAAAATTCCAGATGAAGTTAGTCACTGTTCTAAAAATATTTTTGTAGCATATGTAGAATATATCGTATTTGTGCTTGCCCATACCATATTGCCATAAGATTTTAAAGGATAAATCACTGAGTGATATAGGTTCACAAGGGTTTTTCTTGGTAAGAAATGTCTTACTCCATAAAATACAAGTATTATTTGCAACATTACTGGACACATACGAGTTTTGTCCAGTTGAGTTCATCATCAGTAACAAAGCATGGGAATTTGAGATTGGGCACATGTTTCAGCACATTATTATCTGTGAGAATGGGGCTGAGATGATTTGATAAGGTTCTGTTTTTGGACTCAAAATCATATATCCACTCTTATAAACATTAAGGGGTAATCTATTGCATCGTGTATTAAATGTATCATATATTTGGAATTTTTGGGCCCCCCAACAAATGGTATGCATTGGTCAATACTAGCTAAACTAGCAAACCCAGCAGGCAAATGAGTCAAACAAGGAACAGGCAAAAATACAAAATTACAAAATACAGACTCAATCCGGGGAAACAAGTCAACAAACCTAGTAGGACATGGCTGGAATGCTTGACACAGTGTGCAAAATGAAAAAGACTAGATGAAAGAATGTTGGGAACACTGGGCTAATAAGGAAATAATGGCACTAATGAACTACATAAAGGTAATCAAAGAAAATGGTAAGCAACAAAGACAGGAAGTAACTAAAGACCCAAATGTGCGTCCTTTTGATGACGGTCATAACTAATGCATATGTTTTTACCTCCATGCACCGAGCTGGTCCTGAAACTGCTCTGCCATGGAGCGCTACTCCATAAGGAAACGCAAAACATTTGGTTTTGGTAGGTCTGCTGTCCACGACACCACTGCTTAAAATGCATGCGTGCACCTGCTGTGCTCCTGTGTCTTCTTGTTTTAACGTCTTCTTCTGTCAGCCCTGTCATGGCTGTCCACTCCTCGCAGTGCTGGAGGACAGGCTGTTTGTTTGCTCGCTGTCAGCCTGAGGTTTTCAAGTCTTGGGGAACATTCAACGCTGTCGGTGAGTTTATGAGTCAGAGAAACCATCGAGTGTTGAGTGTACCTTTACACTTGAGCTCATGTCGACCTATAACACTCGCCATCATGTGTCCTGTGCAGCAAAACCTACAATGAGTTGGCCCCTGCAGCACTATTATGAACTGTAAGAGGACACTTTGACTTTTTCCTGCAATGAATAATTCCAAAATGAAAAAAATAGCATTGGTCATCAATGGAATCTGCCTGGATGGTTTAGTTACCTTCAGTAACCAATCAATGTCAAGTTGCCAATGGTTTCCCAAAAATCTAATTCTGTTAAAACTATTATCAAAATATTTTCTCTCATTTTTCTCAAAAAGCCTAATAACTTTCTCTTATTTTATCACAAAAACATCCAATTGACTCATTACTGTAACAAAGAGATCGAGTTATGCTAGCTCAGGTGAGCTTATTCATTATAACTAAAAGACATGTTCCTGGCAAGAATGTGTTACGCATTGTCCAATATATATGTTTGAAAAGTTTAATTGTAACTGTGATTGTATAAATTGTAAGTAATTGCACTTTATCTTTGTTAAAACACAAGGTTCTCTTAGGCCCATATGTTTCACCAGATCTTTCAGAAAGTACCAAGATTACGTTGAGAGCAGAACTTCTCAGTGAAGTTCGAACTACAATGTTGTGTCAGGTTGGTTTTGTAAAACCGGATCAATCACTGAGGTTTTCTGCAGCTTTGTATTATCAACAAATCTCTCTTTCATGTTACCTGTTAAAGTTGATTAGCTCATAACTAAATGTAATTAAATTAATTATAATTAATGCTTGATAGTAGTGCCTGTGTTTGCAGTAAGGATATAATGTACCGTAGTGTTCTGAAGACAATGTTAAAGCTAAAATGGCTATGCTCATTGGGCCTAATTGTCCTAAAATAAAGTCTTGGTTCTTTTTCCTGGCACAAAAGAATTGTGCTAGTTTTTGAATGTTACATGTTGAATGTTTTAAAATACATCCCCATGAGAAATTATTGAAATCGCTGAAAGTTAGCTTTTAACTGATATAGTAATTTCTCCTTTTCAAAATGCCTGTGAAGTGAAATGGGACAAAATGTGTGTAGTGTTGGATGCTTCCTACATTTTGGCTTTAGGTAGTCTCCTTAGCCATATTCTGTCCCTACACTTTCCCTAACTGGGAGAGCGCCTCATTAAATAGTATTCTACCAGTGCAGGTTTCCGGTGAACATTCATCGCTGTCGGTGGGTTGGTGATGCCGTCAACTCGCCGGTCGATGAATGACAACCGTGTCTGTGCATGGCCACGCTTCTTGAGGCGTTGCATTGATTATTTCTATCAGCTGCTTGTATCTGATGTGCTCTATGTGACATGATGATGCCTTCATTGTATGTAGGAGATGTATTGACAAAGAAATTTAGACTTAAATAAAGACTTTGGAACAACTTTGCTGTGTACTTTGGCTACGTTGTGAAAACTGTTGCTTTTAGGAACAATTTTTTATGAACCAATTTAACATTAGTAATTAGCAGTCTGCATCACAGTGGCGCGAGAATAAGTATTCTGGCTAACTGAAAAAAATGAGTGATACAAGGAGACACTGTGGAAGGGAGACATGTTTGATGGAGGAAAAGAGCAAAAACACAACGACAACAGAAAGATTTGAGATGACAAGGCAACATGACTCCAAGTTTTGGACGTGTGTCTGTGAATGTGATGCGTGCAGGCTATTTAACAAGGTCACAGAGTAACATGTCTTTACACACCACATGTGAAGCCACACTTCAACAACAAAGGAAGAACCACCCCAAAACATGGACCACAGTCAAAATCATAACAGTGAGCTAGGTGTAATCCTGACAGCATTTTTAGTAATTCAGGTGTAACACACTGAGTAGCTTAAATGTGTGTAAACCAACACTAAGCCAACAGCTGATGCAAACAATAAATAAAAAAAAAAAAACTACTTGTAAATGTTGTAAATGGCATGTTCATGAATCTAAATAATAACAAATTGAAGAAATAGGATTGGCTAAAATAAAAAGATTGCAAAAGTAGTTCTTCTGTAGAGACCACATGTGAATAGAATCAGGAGGCAAAATGACAAAAACTGTGTCATTGTCCAAACACTTCTGGTCCTGTAAATTCATTTGTATATGTCATTGTTCACCTGATAAATAATAGACACTGTCTTTGTTGCTCCAATTTGGGTTTCCATCAAACCTAAGCAAAGTATCAAACACTTGAGTGCTAAAGTTCCACTTTGTGCTCAGTGAAAATCTAAAAATATCTAATAAAAAAACTTCCAAATAAAGCCAGAACCCTTGACACTTATGGCTGACAATTTGCTGAGTTGCAGGTGATAGTCTGTGTCTGCAACAAATGGAGCGTGGATCGTATTTATAAAGTGTTTTTTATTGTCTTCAAAGCACTTTCACAACAGAACACACACATTTATACTGTACCTCACAATACAAGTTTTGTTTACTTAGTAAATATCTCACATACTGATTGAACAGCCAATAATTGTTGGGTTCACAATTTTGCCGCACAGATCCTTTGACATGTTGTTGCCAGACTTAACCACCATGTACTGGATATCAACAATCTTTCAATTAGTGGTTAGTCACACCCCCCAAGCTATGGCTCTGCAAGTGACACATAAACTGACTCTTAATAAATACAATGACAAACCATTGCCACCTTTTGTCCATCTGTCCGAAATGTTCTCCACACATTGAACCCTACGACTGTTATTCCATTCTATCATAAATCTCCTGATATAATAGGGGTTGACGCATTCTCTGTTAGGGTTATTGGGACTGAAAACATTTTCTAACAATCATATTGTTTGATTGATTACCAATGATAAATAAACTTAGGAATATCGTGCCACTTTGGCACTTACACAGCTGTCTGTACACACTACTTTGTAGCTCAAAATTGTACAGTACTTGAGTAAGTTATAATTAGTTGGAGTTTATTGTTTTTGTTTCGTTTCGTTTTCTGCCGCTTATCCGCGTCCGGGTCGCGGGGGTAACAGTTTGAGCAGGGAGATCCAGACGCTTCTCTCCCCAGCCACTTCCATCAACTCCTCCCGGAGGACACCAAGACATTCCCAAGCCAGCCGAGAGATATGATCTCTCAAGCGTGTCCTTGGTCTGCCCCGGGGTCTCCTCCCAGGTGGGCATGCCAGAAACACCTCCCCAAGGGGACGTCCAAGAGGCATCCTGACCAGATTCCCAAACCACCTCAACTGGCTCCTCTCAACGCGGAGGAGCAGCGGCTCTACTCTGAGCCTCTCCCGGATGTCTGGGCTCCTCACCTCAATCTCTAAAGCTGAGCCCAGCCACCCTGCGAAGGAAGCTCATTTCGGCCGCTTGTATTCGCGATTTCATTCTTTCGGTCACTACCCAGAGCTCATGACCATAGGTGAGAGTTGGGACGTAGATTGACCTGTAAATTGAAAGCTTTGCCTTCTGGCTCAGCTCTCTCTTCATCATAACAGACCGCTTCAGTGACCGCATCACTGCCGACGCTGCCCCAAACCGTCTGTCAATCTCCTGCTCCATTTTCCCCTCACTTGCGAACAAGACCTCGAGATACTTGAACTCCTTCACTTGCCAGATGGGGCAGTCCACCCTTTTCCGGCTGAGAACCATGGCCTCAGATTTAGAGGTGCTGACCCTCATCCCCGCCACTTCACAGTCGGCTGCAAACCGTCCCAGTGCGAGCTGGAGGTCACTGTTCAATGAGGCCAACAGGACCACGTCATCTGCAAATAGCAGAGACAGAAGCCGGAGGCCACCGAGCTTGACTCCCTCCGCCACTTGGCTGCGCCTAGAAATTCTGTCCGTAAAAATTATGAACAGAACCGGTGACAAAGGGCAGCCTTGGTGGAGACCAACATTGACTGGGAATGGGTCTGACTTACTGCCAACAATGCGAACCAAGCTCTAGCTCCAACAATACAGAGATCGAATTGCCCGTAACAAAAGGCCATCTAACCCATACTCCCGGATGGTCATAAGCCTTCTCCAGATCCACAAAACACATGTGGACTTGTTGGGCAACTCCCATGCCCCCTGCAGTACCCTCACGAGGGTATAGAGCTGGTACGGTGTTCCTCGGCCAGGACGAAAACCACATTGCTCCTTTTGAATCCGAGGTTCAACTAGCAGCCTGACTCTCCTCTCCAGCACCCTGGAGTAGACCTTCCCAGGGAGACTGAGGAGTGTGATCCCCGGTAGTTGGAACACACCTTTTTGAAAAGGGGAACCACCACACCTGTCTGCCACTCCAAAGGCACAGTCCCCGATGTCCATGCAATGTTGCAGAAGCGTGTCAACCAGGACAGGCAAACAACATCCAGAGCCTTGAGGAGCTCGGGACAAATTTCATCCACCCCCGGGGTGCTGCCGCTGCACAGTTGTTTGACGGCCCCAGCGACCTCAACCACAGTAATGAGAAAGCCCAGCCCAAAGTCCTTCGGCTCTGCCTCCTCCTCAGAATGCGTGTTGGTGGGATTGAGGAGATCTTCGAAGTATTCCTTCCACCACCGAACTATAGACTCAGTTGAGGTTAGCAACTCCCCACCCATACTGAAGACCGTGTGGACGGGGTTCCACTTTCCCCTACTGAGCCGCCGAACAGTATGCTAGAATTTCTCTGTGCAGACCGGAAGTCTTGTTCCATGGCCTCACAAAACTCCTCCCACAACCGGATTTTTGCCTCAGTGACCACCCTAGCCGCAGATCGCTTGGCCTGCTGGTAGCTGTCTGCTGCATCGGGAGTCCCACAGGCCAGCCATGACCTGTAAGTCTCCTTCTTCAGCTTGACGGCCCCTTTGACCTCTGGTGTCCACCAGTGGGTCCTGGGGTTACCGCCAAGACTAGCACCAGCGACTTTGCTACCACAGCTTCGAGCAGCCGCCTTGACAATGGCAGATCCAGAACCCGAACTGTGCGTTGAGGTTAGGCCGACTATATCTAGCCGGTATCTCTCAACCTCAACAACAAGCTCAGGTTCCTTCCCCACCAGAGAGGTAACATTCTATGTTCCAATAGCCAGCTTCAGCAACTGGGGATCGGACCGCCAAGGCCCTTTCCTTTGACTGCCACCCGATCCACATAGCACCGGACCTCTATGGCTCCTCCTGTGGGTGGTGAGCCCATGTGAGGATAGACCCACGTCTCCTTATCGGGCTGAGCCCGACCGGACCCCATGGACAAAGACCCGGCCACCAGGCGCTCGCCTATGGACCCCTTCCCCAGGCCTGGCTCCAAGGCAGGGTCCCGGTATCCCTCCGGGCAGGGTACACAAGTCCTTGTTATTATTCACCATTATAGAAGTCTTCGAACCGCACTTTGTCTGGCCCCTCACCTAAGACCAATTTGCCTTGGGTGACCCTACCAGGGGCAAACAGCCCCCGACAACATGGCTCCTAGGATCATTAGGGCACACAAACCCCTCCACCACGGTAAGATGGCGGTTCCTGGAGGGGCAGTTTATTGTTGGTTGTCTTAATTTTCATTTTTTTTTGTTGGTTGCTGAAATAGCAGAGTCTTTCTTTACTCCGCTGCCGATATCGAGGTTCTGGCTGAGGAGGGCAACACGGTGGTGCTCTCCAAACAGTACATCACACAGGCAAAGAGAGCCAGGCACACATAGAGACTTGGCACACTATAATTATGGGATCAGGTTTAGATTATGTAGATGGTTTATATGTTGACCATTAACTTAGGACTTCCCTGTGTATAGGACATCTCGAAACATCAATATAAAATCGACTGAACAGGAAAGAGCCAGAATGACACAGAGGCAACTGTGAGGAGGTCTCTGATGATGACGATGATGTTAGTAGTGGGAAAAGAGACAACAATGGGAACACAGCAAAGACGGAGATGGAGGTACACGCCCTCTGGTAAATGAACCCCGTAGGCCATGAGTTAATTAGTTCGAGAATCTGTTATCGTTCAGGAGGGAGTGCAGAAATATCAGCAACAGGGATAGAGGGAAAACAGTATGATACAGAACTCGTCCACAACACTATGAGTTGTGGTGTACAAGATCTAATAAACAGCAAACACCTAGTAGATGAAAAACTAGACAATAATCAGTTCTTTAAGACTTCTGGGTTTTTTGTTGTGTAAAAGCTATTTACTTCCAAATGTAACCAATCATTAATAAATAAGTTTTATAATGCTGACATTAGCTACTGCCTACAGTGGCGCATCACACTCGCAGTAGTTGTTCAGCTTAACACATTAATACGGGTAACTTGTCAAAGAAGAAGTCAGTAACCCCTATCAATAAGAGCATGAGTTTTAAGCCTTCTCCACAGGATTTGCATCTTAAATATGGAGCAGAAATATTCCAAATATTTATCCGTGTAGGCAGTAGCCCAAAAGATGTTTCGTTGAACTGAAGAAGGTAAATAAATAATGACCTTACTGTTTCTTTCTGCTCCCAGCTGACTGTTTGTGTTTGATAAGACCTGTAGTCTAGGTTAGTAATGGCAATTTCAAATGTTAGCATGCTTTGAGCCTTCATCTGACAAAAGCTGTTGGTTTGGTGGTGATATAAGTATGTATTGAACCTTGCACTTTCCCCCAGTTCCAGTATTTATGCTAAGCTAGACAAACACTTACTCTTAGCGCACAGGCATGACATTGGTAAGCTTATTGATTTCCTTATATTAATCTTGGAAAAAAACCCAAAAACAATAACCAAATAAACATATTTCTCAAAATGTTCAGCTTTTTCAAATTACTGGTCCCTTCTTAACAGTCGGAGCAAACAGAAACAAATTTAGTTTCAATGCAAAAACCACAATGGACTCAGTGTACTTGGTGTTTTTTTATTTGCTGCCTGTTGTCAATCTGAGAGTAACAGTTCAAAAAATATGATCTAAATTCATGACAATTTCAAAAACTGAACAGAAACACAGTTTATGGAGGCTTGTAAATATGTATGTAATTGTAAATAATACAGGAGAAAGTCTTCACCCAGGTCCAATCATGATATGGAGAACATAGACAGACCTCTAGTGTTTCATTTACGTTACTACATCCAAGAGGTTTAGTATTTAGTAAGGATGAGTATTCGCTCATGCATGGAAACAGGGTTTAAAATGTTCTGTTTGCTCTGATCCCTGAACAATTCAACATCACATTAACATAAAGAAAATTTCCCAGTGCTTCTTCTGTTACTCAAGAAAGACTTGTTGAAGCTGGAGAAAAAGAGAGGTGGAAGATAAAAGAAGTTGGAAAGGAAGCTAAGAATCTAAAAGGATGTAGAAAAGAAGGCGATGAAGAAATGATGGAAGAAATGAAGAAAGTTGTACAAGAAACAAAAAATGGCTCATAAAAAAAATTAGAAAAAGAAGGGATGGGAGGAAAAACAAGAGAGGGGTATCAGCAAAATTAAAGAGGATGAAGAAAATGGTAATTCTTCTGTTGACTTTTGTTTGTTCATAAAGAAGAATGTGAATGCACTGATTGCTCTGTTAAGCGCCACACAAGTTCGCCATCCTACTTACTGTTGCGTTGGCCACGAGCAGTGTCGCTGAGCCTCACTAGAGTCTCCTTGTTGTTCTTCAATTAGCCTTGGCCGTCTCCAATAAGTTGAACTTCTAGGACGGTGGCTGGATGTTGGTGAACTCCTACATCCTCGCTTTATTCTCCTTCGTATCTGGATCAATAGACAAAAACTGGTGATGCACATGTTTGACAGGAGTTTTACTCTTGTGTTGTGACCTTGGGTGTAGCTGACCTTTGTGGTTGCATGTGTTGAAGAACAGCATGTAAACAATCTTGGGCTCTTCCTTTCCCCCTCATACGCATAGCGGTCTTTTGACCAGGCGCTCTTTACCAGGGTGTTGTTGTCCATCTTTGGGAAAGGCTTCTTGACTTTGGCTGCATAGCCTCTGGTAAGAGTCAGGGTCAGCCTCAGATCATACACTGCTTAACTTGTAACGGATCAACCAGCCACTGATATATGTGCTATACAATGACAGTTACCACAAATGCCTCACAAACCCCTCACCAGCTCCGCAGTCCAGAGCAAGGAGATCTATGTCCCTCTTGTCTCCCAGGAATGGAGGATAGGCCATGATGAGAATCATACCAGCTTCTATCAGCTGCACGTGCTCCTTGAGACTGATACGAGACAGTATCAACACTGTACCAGCAACAAAAATCAACGCAAGTGAAGACAATGTTCACTTTTCACTATTCTAGAAGCCAGATAAAAGACTAACCAGGACAGTTTTGGTGATAAAATTTGGTTTTGGAGATAAAATCACAGTGACAAATCTGTTGGTTTTGAAAGGAGTGATATAACAACAAATATGGATCTTACTCTTTAACACTGTCTATCTTCCCATCTTGTGCTAGTGACATAATTTGGACCCAGAGTCTGTCCAGTGTAAGCGGAGCTTTGGTATCGTGTCGCCGCCCATACACCTGCTTGCCCAATTGTGAGCAGTAGAAGATTTGCGGAGTACTTTGAGTTTTTTGTTTGGCCATCTGAAATAATGGAGGAGGGGATTATGACCTATACTGACCTATACAACCACCAAGGGGAGATTGAGATGTATTTACTTTTTTCTCCTTTTGTCACCTATATTCTATTTAATTTTATTTGTATTTATTCTATTGTCCCTACTTGTATACTATAATATGTAGAGACTGGTGGAGAGCTTGATTAAATGCTGCAAAAGAAAGTCACAGAAAGTTCAATATCAACTTTAACAATTGGACTACAATACCTCAAAACCTGAAATAACCGCTAGGAATCTACAAATTCTAAAAAGCGGATGCTTCACACACACACATCTTCGAGAAGATCTATACAATCAGTACAGTTTCAAAGTGACCAATTCACCATTTGGCCAAATGTCAAATATGGTCACAATGTACCCCTCAGCTCCTGAGATTGACCTACATTGACACCCAAAAAACTCGCACATTGATGTGGTGATGCCCCGCTTCTCTCACCATTTCTCTGGCAAATCCCAGGAAAGAGGAAGGTCATAAATGTAATGATGTTAAGTGTAGTTGCAGGGAATTACCTGGGTATTGGTAGCAAATGTTTTCAGCTGTTCCCCATTCCCATTTCCAAATCATGGCGAAGACCTTCTCCCAAGAGGCTGCAGCAGACCCAAATGAAGCGAGTTATTATATGCAATTAAGAACTTGAAACTGGAACCTCACACGGAACCAAGGGTGAGGGGCAAAAACTCTCGAGTGATTCACACCCGGGCTCTTTTGACCTTAACGACTCACACGATGCCTAGCCAGACGACCGCAGACGAAGCTGTTGTTTTCTAAACACGTCCTCCTTGTTGGTGATTGTCTCACCAACAAAGAGGCTGTTGGTTTCAAAACACGTCCTCTATGTTGGTGATTGTCTCACCAACAAAGGAGGCTGTTGGTTTCAAAACACGTCCTCTTGTTGGTGATTGGTGATTGTCTCTACCCACTTGGGGTAGAGACAATACCTGGGTTTCCCGCATTGAACCTCAGAACTGAAGAAGCCTTTCGGATGAGAGGCGAAACGTCTTCAAACAAGATAAGAAGTCCAGTTGCTTCTTACTAAACACTCCGAGATCTCAATATCTGTACCTCCTCCAGATCTGTCTCCTGCCTTTTGGTCAGTGCCACTGTCTCCAAAACAGACAATATTGCTGGTCTCACTACTCTCTTGGAAACCTTTTCTTTCGCTTTTGCTGTTAACTCTTTTGTCACAGATCACTCCTGACACTTCTCTCCACCCTACCTGCACTCGCTTCTTCATCTCTTTACCACACTCCCCGTTGCTTTGAACAGTTGACCCTAAGTACTTAAACTCATGGACCTTTTCCACCTCTACTCCATGTATCCTCACTGTTCCACTGGCCTCCCTTTCATTCACTCAGATATATTCTGTCTCACTATGACTCAATTTCATTCCTCTTCTTTCCAGCGCATACCTCCACCTCTCCAGGTTTTCTTCCACCAGCTCCCTGCTCTCACTACAGATCACAATGTGATCTGCAAACATCATTGTCCATAGAGATTCATGCCTGACCTCATCTGTCAGTCTATCCATCACCATAGCAAGCAAGAAGAGGCTCAGGGCCGATCCTTGATGCAGTCCCACCTCCACCTTGAAGCCATCCGTCAATACTACAGAGCCTCTCATCACTGTCATACTGCACTCATACATATCCTGCTAACTTCTTACCCACTCCAGACTCCCTCATACAGAATCACAGTTCAACCCTCGGCACCCTGTTTTAGGCTTTCTCTAGATCCACAAAGACAAATCGCAACCCTTTCTGACCTTTTCTACACTTCTCCATCAACGTTTTCAAAGCAAACATGGCATCTGTAGTGTTCATTCTTGGCATCATACCATACTCCTGGTCACAAATCATCACTTCTTCTCTTAGCCTCGCTTTCACTACTCTTTCCCTTCATCATGTAGCTTGTCAGCTTCATCCCTCTCTAGTTGCTACAAATCTGCACATCACCCTTGTTCTTAAGCATCAGCACCAGCACACTTTTCCTCCATTTCTCAGACATCTTCTCCCTGTCCAAGATCATGTTGAACTGCTTCATCAAAAACCCCACTGCCCTCTCTCCTAGACACTTCCATACCTCTACCAGTATGTCATCAGGACCAACTGCCTTTCCATTCTTCATCCTCTTCAAAGCTTTTCTCACTTCATCTTTACTAATATTTCTAACTTCCTGTTTCAGTTCCCATCGCCTCCGCCCTTCTTTCCCTCTCATTTTCTTCATCCGTCACATCTTCAAAGTACTCCTTCCATCTTCTCAGCAGGCTCTCCTCACTTGTTTGTACATTTCCATCCGTGTCCTTAATCACCCTAACCTGCTGCACATCCTTCCCAGCTCGATCCCTCTGCTTTGCCAGATGATACAGATCCTCTTCTCCTTCCTTACTGTCCAACCTTTCATACAGCTCATCATACACTTTTTCTTAAGCTTTTGCCACCTCCCTCTTCATCTTATATTGCATCGCCTTGTTTTCCTGTCTAATCTCTTGAGTTCTCTCACTATCCCATTTCTTCCTTGTCAACCTCTACCTTTTGAAAACTCTCCTGTACTTCCTCATTCCACCACCAAGCCTCCTTATCATCCGTCCTATGTCCAGATGACACACTACACCTCCCTACCTGTCTCTTTGATCACTGTTGCTGTGGTTACCCAGTCATTTTCCAGTTCTTCACAACCACCCAGAGCCTGTCTCAACCTCTCCCTGAAGTCCTCACAGCAATCTTACTTTTTCAGTTTCCACCATTTGATCCTCTGCTCCACCTTTGCTGTCTTCCTCTTCCTAACCACCAGAGTCATCCTACATATGACCATCCAATGATGTCTGCCTATACTCTCTCCTGTAACCACCTTGCAGTTTCCAATCTCTTTCAGATTGCGTTGTCTACACAAAGTGCAGTCTACTTGTGTGCTCCTGCCTCCACTCTTATACGGTATGTCACTCTGTGTTCTTCCCTCTTTTGGAAATAGGTATTCACCACAGCCATTTCCATTCTTTTTGCAAAATCCACTAGCATCTGCCCTTCCAGGTTCCTTTCCTTGACACCAAACCTGCCCATCACCTCCACCTCACCTCTGTTCCCTTCACCAACAAGTCCATTGGGTGTGCTCCAATCCAATCTCCTCCCTGGGAATACTCTCTACCACTTCATCTAACTTGCTCCAGAATTTCTCTTTCTCTTCCATCTCACAGCCAACTGACAACATCCATCATTAAGCCCTCAATTTCCAGTTTCATCCTCATAACCCTATCCTCTTTTCACCTGTATAACATTCTTTACATACCCCTTCTTCAGAATCACGGCTGCTCCATTTCTCTTCCTATCCACACCATGTTACGACAGTTTGAACCCTGCTCCAATGCTTCTAGTTTTGCTACCCTTCCACCTGTTCTTTTTGACACATAAACCTACCTACATTTCTTCTCTATCATGTCAGCCAGCTCTCTACCTTTGTCTGTCATCATGCAAACATTTAGAGTTCCTACTCTCAATCCTACACTCTTGACTTTCCTCTTTTCTCTCTGTCTTCTAATGCATTTCCTTCCTCTTGTTCTTCCACTAACGGTGGCCCAATATCCCCTGCCCTCTTTGTTAACAGCACCAGTGTTAACCTGGGCTTCAACTGATCCGGTATGAAATTCATTTTTGTGATTTGCATGTTTGATTTGCCTCAGTTTTTACGCCCAGGCCCTTCCTAACACAACCCTCACCATTTATCCGGGCTTGGGACCGGCCCTAGAAATACACTGGTTTGTGACCCCTAATGGCTGGTTTAGAAACATATAACACATATACTGTAAAAATACAGCTGCCCATAAAATACGCCAAAAATGCCCATGTCTGTCATCAATGGAAATTTGTGAAATGAAAGAATTAAAATGAAGGCATTTGGCACTTTGACATGGCTGATCAGATCGGACTCTTAATTAAGAATTAAAGGGTTTTTGCTGTCAAAAAAAAAATAATAAAAAATTTAAGATCTGAAAAGGGATAGATTTAAGGTCAGAGTCCAGCAACACTGGATTCCACATTTCCCATAACGCTCATTGTTTCATTTCTGACCTTTTTAGGGTTAAAATTACTTTAATGACAATTTTGTAGTTTCTATTGTAGATAACCCTTTTGGTTGAATACTTGCTCCTGCCATTGATTAAACCATTAGAAATTAATTTCTGTTTCATAAAAATGCATACTTTGGTTTTTCTTTTTCATGAAAAAATCCTTATGTTTCCTTAAAATCCCTTGGATGTAATTCGACACGTTTCCCTCATTTATGTTGTGAGGATCTATAAATGTGCTACTTTAGTGCACCCTGTCTCCATTCACCACTCTGCCCCTTGCTGAAAGCAGGAGTGAGCTGGAATTTACCTGCTCTGTCATCTCATGACTTTTAAACTTTCCTCCTCTACGCTGCACAGTGTCAAGTTCTAACATTAGAGTATTTCAGTCAGAAATGTTTGAACCAGACACACATTCCCTGAAAGACGAGGAGGAGCTATTTGTACAAGGACACCTACAAGCAACGGAAAGGTAAATTTTGTTTCAACAATGTTAAGCCCCGCCCCATCACGATTGGCTCCTTAGGTTTTCTACGTAGAAGACATAAAACTGTTTTTTTTTTTTTTTTACACTTTCATACGTTGATTCCAGAAGTAAGTCAAAAATCCTCAGCTATTGTGTTTTGGTCATAATGTTTATCAAAGAAAATAAATAAACACCACATAGACATGTTGAAAAAATGTTAGCAGGCAGTCGTTATACACTTGGAAATTGCCTTGTGTCTCTATCTAAAAACTTAAATGGGGCATCCAGTGCACTGCAACCAACCCTGTGCACCAGCAGTTACACTTGTCTTCATGTGTCATTCACACAAACATGAAGTCTCAATATTAATCTTAATGAGAGGCTTTGCCAAATTAATCCCCTGGAAAAATTTTGTGACTATTGTGCAGAATTTTTTAAGTTACAAAGATTTTGTTCATACACACCAGTGTGTAAGTTTGATAAAGTCTTAAAGAGAAAAAAACACACAAAGAACAAAGACATAAAGCAAAGTAATTAAATGCAAAAATGTATGTAAAGAAATATGAATATGAGGATTGAAATATGTATAGATCTGTTGAAATCATGGTTGTGAGTGTTTTTTTTTAATTTTGTAGTAGAAGAGATGTGTTTCTTAGTGTGTGTTTTTCTTTGTGTTTTATATTTAAAATCATTTTTTTCTAATATTTATACTATTATCACAAAATAGATATTCAATAGAAAAATATTAATGTATTGTACATGTTAAACATTACAATCTTTTATGTTGTGACCTATAAATGAAGTGCTACCTTGGCCTTTTTTGCTTCCATATAGTTGGCTATTATCAAATTTTATAGTATTTAGGAGATTTTGATTGTGTTAGACAAAAAGAAAAAGGAAGACACGCCTTGTAGCTGACCATGTCCAGCTCCAGCCCTTTAACACAGACTCTGCGTAGACGAGAGGTGTTAATAAAGACAACCAGATCTGGAAAGCTGGCCCCACAAGGAGTCAAACCATTTACCTGAGCCTGAGAAAGATGGACTGAGCCAATAAGGCTGACACAGTAAATCCTTTAAAACAATTGTTTATTATAAACCTTAGTGACTTTCACTGAAAAGCTTTTGTACATGTACATGTTGGTAGTTTGAGTTATGTGTATGGGTGTGTTTGTTCAGCGCCTCTTTCAGAACTATGCTGTAGGCAGTTTTTGTTCACTGCGTTGTAAATGGGGTAGGGATTGATAGTGTTCAAGCCTAAGAGAAATGACGAGGGTCCATCTAATTAACAAAGAAAGATGTCAAGCGGGAACTGGACTTTACAGGTGGAAATGACCTATAGTGTTGTTGCCAATAGAGTTTGTACAACTTCAGCAAAGATGTGTTTAAAGTATAAATTTAATAATCATGTGTAAGAAAGCAAAAGCACATTATTAGGTTTCTGTAAGGAAGACGGAGAGCAGTGATTAATTGCTATCTTAAAGCTGCACTATTTTTGTTCATAATTAATCAAATAGCAATATATAATTAAATATATGAATAATTGTTATTCAAAGTGATCCCATCTCAGCCCATTCTCAGCACAACAATGTTAATGACTATCTGGTGAGCATTTAGCATTTAAAGGGACAAATATTTTCCCAAGCCAGACTCACAAGGAGAAACAACTTGAGTGGGATTGAAAAGTTGCCCTGTATCTGCAGGGTGTGTCAAAAAGTGATTGTTTGTTAACACATTTGACAATCCAATTTCATTTGTGGATGAAACGTCACCACAGTTTTTTTTTTCCACTGCCTCCAAGTGGCCAAAACGAATAATACCTACAATATAATTTTCTGCGACGCTTGACACCATTACTATATTGAAAAAAAAGACTGGCTGTATGAATTTCAACAAATTCTCAAATGTGTTGGAAACTCATCTCCTTACACGATATGATTTGTAGATTATATCAGCCCATTGGTCTGAAATGGACACATTATATATGGGCGTGGCTTATTTTGTCTAACATTTTGACCTGACAAAGATCCAAGTGGCATTGGAACGTCTTTGAATAAAGTTTGTGGCATGGAGTAAGTGTGCAGGAATTACCTCATTCATACTGCCCTTTTGAAAGCTTTGCACCTTGCAAGTATTTTGTCCGTGGTACTTTAGTTATATTTAAACATTAGAAACAAACCAGAACATATTGTAAGTATCATCACTGGCAAACAAATATAATAACAAATAATAACAAATATTAATTACAAAGAGCAAGGCCTTCCAGATGATATATAATCTCCCCCCCACCTTATAACCTGCACTGTGAGCTTTTATCCTCAGGGTGGCGTCACAAACAAAGAAAAGACCCCAAACGTGAACAGCAAGGCAGTCGGGCCCAATCCATTAAAGAGACCACATGCGACCAAAGAAAACCTTGCATCCATCAAACATTAAACTGTTCAGAAAAATGTCTTGACTGTTTCATTGTTGTTGAATTTTTTTCATATGTATCTTTTGGTGCTTCAAGCAGCACAAGCAAAATGTCATAGTAAATGTGTAAACGTGTAGTAAATGTGCTTAGTTCTTCCTAGTAAAGGCAGAAAACACCGACCAAAGCAATCTGGAATTGGGCATTAACTCTCTCTGTGCCAAGTCTTGGGAATGGGAAGTAGCGGAACAATGAGAGCCGGTGGCAAATTTGATGAAGTTAATACCTGCCAAGTAGGTTTGAATAGTGGAAGAGCGACGTTTTTGAATAGAATAAGTCTGGGTAATTAGTTTGGGTAATAAATTACAGATAGAGATGACAGCTTAAGATGAAAATAGCAGATTGTACATGGTGTGATATTTTTTGAAATACTTCCACCCAATAAAATGAGTTAAGAGAGTGCTGGTAAAGGATGGCTTCTTGAGGAGGTGTACAAAGATTTCTCATATTAGGAGTTAATTGAATGTCGTGGCTGAAAGCCGTGGGACTGGTGTGGGATGAAGATATGATTCTGGAGCCAAGTGTCTGAATTTAATTCCTCATTCGAGTAAAAGGAGACTTGCAAAGGGAGGCAACTATACTGGAGGCACCCTGGTCAAATGCCTGGCTCCTGCAACATAAAGGAGCAGCAGAGGCTCACTCTACATTTCTAAGATGAATATTAAAATTATAACCAATCACTGATTGTGATTGTATTCAAAGTAACCATGCTAAGTAACCACTGTTTAATATTGTATGTATTTCTTCTTTGTAATAAGGATCTTCTTTTGTGTACTTAATAAAAAAGTTAATGAATAGTTAATAAAAATAAATAAAGGTATTATCTTATTTAGTCACTGCATATAACATGAAAAGGCCTTCTTTAGACTATACAAAATCCACCACAATCTGGGTTAACTGCTGTAAAATAATAGCTTTTGATTTTATACCAATAGTTTTATATTAGCAGGAATTTTGGTGAAACACTAAAGTATTGTAACACATTGCTCTGCACATGCAGTAAATACTGTAAGGTAACTAATATTTACTAATACACGTAAATGTTATACACAGTCAGAAAATCCGTAACTGATCAGATGGTCATGTTCTAGTAAAACTATACATAAATATGATTCTTCTTTTGTTTTTATATGTTACATACATCATAGTGACAAAGGGGGAAACCAGAAGAATGACAAAGTTGTTCTACATTTGCTGGGTTTGTCAGTAAACAATTTTTCACTAACATATTTGCCAAACCAACTTCATCTGGCAATAAAATGTCAAAGCTGAGTTTTCTTCCAGTTCTCCAAGGAGGTTGAAACAAATTGAAGCAGTTTTAAATAATCAATTGATGTCGATTAAAGCAACAAATAAACATGGCACGGCATTAAATTCTGGGTACTGTTGTTCAAAAAGGAACCTACTACTTCTTAACCACTTCAGTTCAGCTTTTCATAAATCATATATTTGTGAATAAAAATAAAAGAACAAAAAAATTAAGAAAAAGAGGTTCAAAGAAACATAACACAGCTGCTATCAGTCAATGTTGCTAATACTGATATGATTTGAATATGTTTTGATCATTCTGGGAGATACAGACTGTGACTATTGTCCCTGGTGTATTTGTATGGTAGCAGATGATCAATGCAGGACATTTTCGCCTGATTCTGATATCTGTTTCCTGTATTTTGACCTGACCTGTTTACAATTTGCCTGGCAGCCTTGCATGTTTTTGCTCGTTTGGATTGCCATAATGTGAACTGATGGCCTGTAATTTTCAACACTGGTTGTGTAAACTTTGCTTTCTTCAACACAAGTTCCCTAATTCTACCGCCTGGTATGCACAGCTGGACACCATCTGCGATTGATGTGCTATCCAGCGGCTCCACATAAAAAAGAGAGTTATCTTTCACTTTATAGTGTTGTTTATTTCAGGAAATAATACCTCAGCTATTTATTTTGTTTTCGTTTCAGCCTCTTATATAGACTCATGTACACTTTTGACAAATATAAGTATATGGAAACCTCATCACATTTCATGTCCAGCACCTCACCTTATCACAGCTCTCACAGTTTCATCTCTGTCTTGTCATTGAAGCAACCAATTATTGCCAGGTAGAAAGACAATCAAATGATCTTTTATTACACATCAGGCCTAAAGTTGGCTGCCACGATACTAGCCAGGCCTCACAGACATCCTTTAATCAATGGAGGAAGCCAATAAAACAACAACAAACACAGATACAGCACAGATAAAGCATTTGTCCTGGTAATTTGATCATTATTCTAATTTATGTAAGAATAATGTGAGCAGAGATAAAATACAGTTTTTAAATGATCCATTAACAGAGAGTCAAGATTTATTCAAAACTTAAATCATCAAAGTGATAAATGAACTGTTTCTCTAAACCTAATCCTGGAAGGGTTGGATAACTGTTGTCCTTCAATAAAAGAAATAAATAATCATCCATTTAAAAACTGTGTCTTGTGTTTACCTGGTTTATCTTTGTTTAATATCACAATCAGTTTGGTAAAAAATGTCAGTGTGACAAATATCCAAAAGTAGAAGAAATCAAGAAGGGGGAAAATACTTTTCCTGTAAGCGTGACTCATAATCAGTGCTCGTGCTTCTCCACATCTACTTGATGTGAAAATTTCTGATTATGCTTGAGAGACAGATTGATAGAGATGGTTGTATTGTTTGTTTTAACGTCTGTTAACGTTAAAAAATAATTTCCCAGTAATGAGCAAATGCAGTGCAGTGATGAAGTAG
>KV751338.1:6665-22629 GCA_001698575.1 Mola mola
GAATACCACTGGATCATTTGCTACACAACTCTGTCCCAAGTTTTAAATGGGGTCCCAGGACCTGACATATCAGTGTTCAGTCTTACCTCTCAAATTTCACTTGTTTATTGAAGCTGGTCAACTTCTGGGTTTATATCTACAAACACTTTAGAGAACACCACGCACAAGTGCAGTTACCGAATGTTTATTTAACAGTACAGCACAGTCAAATGTCTCACAGTGTCACAACTGTTTGGGATAAGCCCTCGTATTGAGCCCTTTCAGCCATGCTGCTACACGTCCAATGGTCAGTCTGTCGTTCATTTCGGTCCAAGTTGAAACATCTTTGCAATTTCAGAGGCGTTCATGTCTCCCGCTGGGTAAATTGTTGTAACTTAGTAATAAGTAGCGCTGCGAGTTGGTGTATAGTTAAATACACCAATCTTACATGTACTTGATGTGTTAGCAAGTTAGCACAACCTTGCAGTATAATGTATGGTAAACAAATTCATTTGATCAAAGTCACTATTTTGTGCCATTGTGAGCACGTTAGCATGCTGATGTTAGCATTTAAACCAACAAAAAAGTCTGTCATTTTCTGTTCACCCCACTGTGGATGGAAAGTAGTGTGAGGTTTCTCCGTTCACATCAACATATGCAACCGACAAAATCATAAAATGGCTTCGAACGGTTCTTCTGGCATCGTCCAAGTTTTAGGAAGCTGAAGAAAAAAACAAATCTCAGTGGATGAAAGGGTGTAAATAACATATTTTGCGTAACAATTTGCCTTCTGCATTACACCAGGAGAACTGTTTGGAGCCGTTTTATCTTTTAATTCCCCAGTTTCTTCAATTGTTTCAGAGAAAGCTGCAACTCCCGACTGTCCGTCAGCATGAACTTGACTTGACTAAAGATTCAATCCTTTTTTAATGTTCTGGTTTTTCGATTCGTCATCTTTTTAATTTGAAATTACAATAATTTTTTAATATTTTTAATGTTCTTTATATTTTGAACATTATACAAATGTAAACTCTGGAAGTAAAAAACAATGTTCACGTTTCACAATTTTGCTGTTTGTGTCGGATTATTTATAACAGTATGGTGAGGGACGCTGGCTGGAGGGGCCCCTGCAAACTTCTGCCGGGGCCCCAACAGACTCTAGAATCGCTGTGTCAGAGCGAGTGTGGCTGCAGCCTTTCATTATCCATATATACATGAATATTCATTAGTTATTATTCAACCTAATACCTACAGTCATGATTCTGTTGGGTCTTTTCCCATCAGTGTTGGTCCAACCTGCAGCATGTCCTTGTGTCTGCATGTTTTGAGGGTATTTCAGGTATATCAGTTTAAAACTATTTCTAAACAATGGAGATATTTAATAAAAGCCATATTCCAAAGACTATATTAGACAAAATAACACAAAGGTTTGTTTTTTCGGGGGGAACATTGTATTTAATCTGAGACAATTAACTGTCATTTATGCGTTAAAATTTTTGAGCATAAAGACAGACACTGACTGTAAAATTGGTTCCAGAATTGTGTATTTTACATCGAAATGAAAGAAAAGGAGTAATTTGTTAAAAAGAAAAAAAATTAATCAAATATTCATGTAAGATATCTGTTTTGGGACGTAGCTGTTGGAAGTGTTCACTCAGCAGGAGCTCCTTCGCTGCGCTTCATGCACAAATACCCTGGTTCCAACACAAATAAGCAAATGAATTAAAAAAAAAAAAAAAAGTGTCACAGCATCAAATAGACAAAGGAAATTAATATTAATGATTTTTCTGACAGATGTAAAATCAAGGAAAAACACTCACCCATTGACGATCTTGTGGTCGGCAACCTAAAAGGAGTCCAGTAGCAGCAGTAAATATTTCAGTCAGCAGTTTAATTCACGCAGACTTTTCAAAATCATCACATTTCTTTATGGCTGCACCAACTGAGGTAAATCCACTCTTAACTTATTGACACCGGAATTTATTTACAATTATTATTAGAAAAAATTAATTATTTGTGTTTTTGCTTTCAAGCTGATGCTATCTCGGCTGCAGTCTGAATGCAAGCGTCATGATGCGAATCCGCGGCGATCGCTGGTAAAGGAACAAAATGGTGTTAAACATCTATATTTCCCCAAAATTTAGTTCATTCCTTTACAAGACTTGCCGGTCACCTTTTAGATCTCAGTCCGCAATGTGCAGCATTACTAATCCTGACCAGTTAAAGGTGTTAGAGTGTAGGATACGCTGAGCAATAATCGCTCATTATTATCTATGTCATTACAGGAATGACAGAGAAAGAGAACGGGCCACATTTTTTTATGGAACAAGCTGTACAAGAAGGAAGGCCTGGAGGTAGGGGGCGCGATTCTTTCGGTTGGATACCACCATTACCAAATCTAGAGGTTCCTCGCAATTGTCCACATTGGTGTTGGAAGGTCATACAGTACGTGGCCTGTAGGTCCATCATTTCACACCTGTTTCCTTTGTACTGACATGATTTTATAGGTTTATACCTGTGGGATACTCTTGAATACTAACAAGGTAATCCCATGGCATGTTGGGTTACAATCTAAAGTGCTGCCAACTTCTCAATGTAGATTTGTGACAATATTTTGAGGTAACTTTGTGCGATGCACCGATTCATGGGTCTGAAACTGGAAATGGGCGGAAATCGACCGAGCAGGCCACGAATTTCCGATCACGAGTCGATCAATTCTACACATCTAAATCCTACCTTCCGCGCCAGCTGATAAAGAGTGAGAAGCTGGTGAGAAGAAGGCCTATGCATGCACCCCACATCTTAAGCACGGTGGGGCGCATGCATAGGCCCACTGACTATACAGATCTGACGCATCGCACACTAGCTCCTCGTGATCAGAGACGAAAGGAAAAAGCTCAGTCTGCCTGGATACATGTGAGCAAGCGCTGTTATGTTAGCTGACGACAAAACGGCTAGAGGTGAAATCACTGCGCCACATTAAAACAAGGAAAAACATATACTTACAATGTGATACAGTAATTTGTCCATTCTGGCATCGAACCAAACTGGTGTGACGATCATGTACCCAAATACAGTCAAAATATCTTTCCTCTCCTTCATTGAGGTAAAGAATTCCAGACAATTTAACATTGGTCCCGTCATAATCAGCAGCGTTCAACTTGCAGTACGCGTCTGAAAAAAGCCGAAAGAAAAGCACATTGCGCTCACATCTCTCAAAGACTATTGGAATGAATAGTGGTATTGGCTCGTTTGTACCTTTGCAAAGGGGTAATGGCGTCCAACTGCCATTGGTTTGACACTTCACAGGGTTTATACCGACTAGTTTGTAATGGGAAGCACACTGGTATACCAAAGACCACCTAGTCTCTCGCATAATGACAGCGTTGGGAACTTTGGGGTGACGTCCACAGTGGCTGACTGGAATAACAAAAAGTGGTTATTTGACAACGTGCTGGAATGTCACAGTAAGCTCTGACAATGCAGCAACATAAAAACGGTGCCTTCAGCATGCTGTTGAGTTTGCCTGTTTTAAAAAATGAATTCAATTTCTGCTTCTCTTTTTTTCCCTCCCCCCTTATGCCTAATTTGCTCTGTGATGTTTTCAGCCATATCGTCGCCGTAGTGGCCCTTCAGAGGGGCGCTTTTACCACAGAAAGGGAGTTTCTCCAAGTAAACCCATTATCAAACTTCAAAACTGAGATGTGATGTGAAAGGAACGAGGAATCTGAAAGGCTTACTTGTTGTAAATTGAGGTTTGCCAGTCGAGCCAGAGGTTCCTCTGTCTAAATGGAAATTTGAAGAGAAAGAGATTTAATAAACCAGAGATGCATATTCCACAGAAAGATTAGATTTGCAGATATATTTACTCATATCTAATAAATTTTAATAGTCAACCTCCATCCGAAGGCCCACTACCAGCAGGTGTAGTTGATCCACCACCATTTTCAACCACTGTGGATCCAACCTCCCCAGTACCTGGTCCAGAAACGGGGCCTAAGTAGAAGCATATTTGGTATATAAAACCCCACAAATGTCTAATAAAACTGATATTCCATGAATCATACAAATGGACAAACAGCGAGAGCCAGGTCTCGATTTCAAACAGGCCATATTCATGATCCTACGTGTGTTGCGGGTCGACAATTGACACTGATGGCTCTCCTCTACCTTCAAATCTCATACATAAACAGCTCTGACCAAGCAAGTCACTTTGGAGTCCACTTCCTTTTCCTGCTGGGAAATGGAGATATTTTTGTTGTTGTTGTTGTTGTTTTTGTTGCTTCAAATCCTGCTTTAGCCTTTCCAATGTCGACACATGGAAGGGCAGAGTAGAGCCATACCGTCAAATGTAACTCAACACAAACGGGAATCTAGGTTTTTCTTGCCTGTAGTGGTCCTGACTGAAATATGTTTAGGTTATTTGGTAAAAAAAACATAGACAAAGTTCAACATTTAATATCGCTGCCTCATAACTTGGGACAGAGGGAGACTAGGGTTCTCACAACCAGCTGAGGGACAGAATTGTTGTCTTCGGTGCCTCAGCATGCCAAGTCAATCATTCTCACCTTACAGGAAACACTAAAGGCACAACAGATGCGCGTGAGGGGGCCTGTGACTGGACGGCTGACAGTGACTGAATTACTCCAACGTTGGAGCGAGTTTAAAAATGAAGATCGCAGAGCAGGCGAGGGGGCGGGGCTTAAGTCACACATTCATAGATCTCCACAACCTGGATGAGCTAAAGATGTAGAATTTCATCCAGGACATTTGCGGGCCACAAGGGGGTTTTTTTGTTAGTTTGGTCAGTTCTTTACACTTTAGATCTTTTGAGAGATGGATGAAAAAAAGGACTCTTTCCAAAATGTCTCTTTAACTACAGCCTGATGTTTACAGTTGCAGCATGTGTAAAGCTGGACAAACCTGCTCTCTACATCCGATTCCACGGGGAGGTTTGGGAAGGGTCAGCCGTCTCTTTTACATTCAACACGAAGTATTCTTACCAGAGCAAATTTCAGCACAATGTCCACTTACTGCACACTGGGCCTTCAGTCCAGTATCCAGCTATGCAATAGATGTTTTTTTTGTTATCTGCTCCATTTATAGTGTATTCATCTTCACACTGATACTCTACTTCTGAATCCACAGCAAACAGCTCCTTGTACTGCTGGTTAACAACGACGGCATGAGAAATCTGAGGGGGCGCATTGCATGTATGATTGCTTCCTGTAAATAAGGACATAAATCATGAAGAGAAACAGGAGAGGCCATCGAGATGGATACTTGAGATGTCTGCCAGACTTACGCTCACACACTGGCACAGACGTCCACTTTCCATTTATGCATTTAGCTGTGGCGTCTCTGTTTTTCTGTTCAAATCCCTTGTCACATGTTACCCTTGTTGTGTCTTCCTCCTTGTACCACCCATTTTTGTTCACAGTGGATTTTCCGTTTGGGATAGTTAGTGGAGAGCAGGCGTTTTCGTCTGAGGGAGAACAGAACGTTTTCAAACTTAACAGTGACTCTAGTGAATGTTAAAAATTGGGGCTTTATAGATGCTGCATATTCGTAATCACAGTTTTCAGGTACGGATGCAGTGACATAAAAATATACCAGTAAGTTCCAATAACCAATATTAAATTTGCTGTTATGACCAATAGCTGAAATTTACAGATACGATCTCTATAACACTTTGGCAATATGAAACAGGAAACACTTTAACAACGTGTGAGACATATTTGCATTCTGGGAAACATTTAGAAATTTACACTTTAGACAACAAGATTACAAGATGAAACACGTCTACGAGCACTGAGACACATTTACACTCTGCTTTTTCGGGTGGTTAGCAAACTACAGTTTTGGTGCGTTACCGCCACCTTCTTAAAAAACAGGGTGGATCACATACACACATGATGGCAGCCACAGCTCAAATAATCATTGGTTGATCAGGTTCAATTTCAACTGTTTGCAACCCAAGTGGGAGAGTAAATGTTGCCCTTGTCAGTTTGTGCAAACTTTGTCAACAGTAGGTTGGTTTTTAAATCCTTTATTTATATTTTACCTTTACGCTTCAATGTTCTTGTGACAACACTGCGGCCTGATTAGATTTGACCAGAAAACACCAATTGGTCAACTTTAGGAAAATATCATATTTTGTTATTTAGGATTTTTGTTTCTTGTATTTCACCACAGAATGTTTAAGGAAAAATGTGTGTACCATCTGTGATCCAATGAAAACATTTGTATATTACCAAAATGTAAGTTTAAAAAGGCCATTTTTAAGAGCTCAAAGCATATTTTCACAGTTATCATGCTCATATTGAGAATCACAATTATTTTGGCCAGAATATTCTGGACATGAAATGTACATGTAGTATAGGGATTATGAAACCCTTACCTATACATTGTGGTACGGCAGACCATGTCCCGTTGTGACACGTGATTGTTGCCCACCATCCATCCATCAGTGGTTTTCGTCCTTTATCGCAGCCATAACTGACCTGTGTGTCATGATAGTACCTTTCTTGTTCGGGGACAAGATATCCATCAAGCAGCCTGGGAGCTTGACAAATCTGAACCTCGTCTTGTGCTAAAACAAACAACAAAACTCACTTTAAACATGCATTTAGCAAATGCAGTGTCTTTAAGTGAAATAATGTAATATTCTTACCATGCAGCAGTCCTGGAAACAAAACCAGGAGGACGAATCCGAGGTGCCTGCCACACATTTTGTCAAAAATTAGAATTAACACTGCAAGGGAGATCTGAGAGCCCCGTTCGATTCAGCACCAGTTAATAATTGTCCAGGCATTTCCCCAGAGTGAAGAAATAGCAAACATGACACTGAGTTACTGTCATCATGCTGCCGACTGGAACACAAACATACAAACACAGTTCAGGTTCTAACTGAGGTTTCTCACAAAAAAACCCCCCAAAAAACAAGCACACAGATCCGTGTTGTGAACGCTAGCTGCTAAATTCACTGTCAAACTTTTACTTCCATTTATTTCTGAGTTGGCGAGAAAACACTGGTCCTATTTGTTCATTTGTGTCAGAAAAGACAATTCGATTGATCAAAGTTAACGGCAAAGACCCAAGAGGTTGTTTACAGTCCAGCTTTCCAGTTGATTTCCCAGACTGCTGTGATCAGAGGTCGGGATTAGGAAATAGGATCATTCACGCCAGAGGACTTTAAAAATGTGCAAACAACAAAATGAATGCCGGATGAATTACACTCAGGTTTCTGGCGTTGTGCATCCGTGCTTGTATATGACAAGTTGAAATGTGGCCTAAGGACATTTACTGCACACCCCTACTTCAGCACGACTAGCTGGACAACGAGCCCTTCTGCTACTGCTGCCGCTTCAATCTTATGAACAGTGTTTGATCAAAAGGGTCGCGATGCTGTTTCAATCATGAAACACATTTTAATAAATTGCTATCCTTTCTGAAAAGTATTAAAGAAATTCATTCAATGTTTTGATTCATTCAAATACATGTGTATATATATTCATAGGAACGTTTTGAAAAATAATTTCTAGCTAGATTTGGCATCATTTTTGGTATCATTTGTTATCCCAGGAAGTGGCTGAGAGATTATCAGAGCACAATTATGACCAAATCCCATCATAATCTATTTCATACTCACAAGAGAGAGTGAGCACATTCAACGTTTTTGTCTCGGACCAATGATGCACATCATCTCGAACCAGGTTGGTGTTTACAAAGTCGTGCAGCACTTTCACAATTTAATATACTGTTAAAGTAAAAATGTAAAAGGAGCAAGACGTCAAATATAATTTCTGTATTTTTTTTTTTTTTTACTTTTACGAGTTTGAGGAAATGTAAAGAGGGAAAAGTCCCTGTGTAACTCCTTATAATCGATTGGATAATTGGACGCTCTTACATTTTGTAACATTTATTCATTGACCAATATTTTTTTATAGTATATACAGTTAATCAAAAAGGCAAAATTGGACTTTAAAAATCTTGAAAAATATATGAAATTGTCAGCATATTTTAGACTTTTTTTTTTTTCTTCAGAGTTTCCGTGCTGAGCCGAATGAAATCCAATGACATCTTCTCCTCCATGAAACAGCCTTAGCAAAACTTCTGGCTGCAAGACATCACAGACATTACAACTGTTGCAATGACACAAAATATGTGAATGAATATGATAGAAAAATAAGTATGTACTCTCACTAGCTTGTTGTTTAAGATAAAGAAACTATGTTACGTGAACCTACATTGTCATGGCAACCTACGTAATATACGATGTGTTTGAACTATTTGGAGATAGCACAAAATACTCCCATCGGTATGTGGGAGTATGAGACACTCCAATACCAGACAGCTAGTGAGGACCTGGGATCAGAGTGTTTTATGACATGTTTTTGAGTGACTATAAAGGGCTAAGCGAAACCTTTGTGCTGTGACCATTACAGCTGCGAGATCATAGGGTAATGGTCATGGTGTGCTCCTTCTTGCAAGAATAATAAACCTTGGTTGAATTTAACAGAAAGCGAACTTCAAGATCCTTTATTGAGATAGTGCTGAATATCTTTTTTCACCCACAGAATAATCAGATATTTAAATAACAGTGAAATAAGTCGCAGGGGTGCTGGAACCTTTTCCAGTGTCGCTGGGTGAAGGCGGGGTTGCAAGTTCATCCCATGGCTGACATAGAGAGACAAACACGCACCCACAATCAGCATACAGACAGTTTACACTCTCCAGTTGACCTTAAGTTGCATGTTTTTGTACTGTGGGAAGAAGCCGGAGCACCTGAAAGAAACCCACGCAGACAAAGGGAGAACATGAAAACTCGACCGAGCCAACAGGGAATCGAAGCCAGGACATTCTTACTGTGAGGCGCCATCGATCGTTAGGAAGAAAGGAGTGATGAAACAGTGATGTCATCACGTGGTGAAGTACCTGTTGCAGGTATTGGTTCAAACATTCTGAAATGATCAATAAAATGGACAACATTGATGTTTGTGAGTTGTTGACCCTGTGACAGAGTGTCGTCCTGTCCAGGATGACCACAGCTGTGAGGGCTGCTGAGACAAAGGAAATTAATATTAATGATTTTTCTGACAGATGTAAAATCAAGGAAAAACACTCACCCATTGACGATCTTGTGGTCGGCAACCTAAAAGGAGTCCAGTAGCAGCAGTAAATATTTCAGTCAGCAGTTTAATTCACGCAGACTTTTCAAAATCATCACATTTCTTTATGGCTGCACCAACTGAGGTAAATCCACTCTTAACTTATTGACACCGGAATTTATTTACAATTATTATTAGAAAAAATTAATTATTTGTGTTTTTGCTTTCAAGCTGATGCTATCTCGGCTGCAGTCTGAATGCAAGCGTCATGATGCGAATCCGCGGCGATCGCTGGTAAAGGAACAAAATGGTGTTAAACATCTATATTTCCCCAAAATTTAGTTCATTCCTTTACAAGACTTGCCGGTCACCTTTTAGATCTCAGTCCGCAATGTGCAGCATTACTAATCCTGACCAGTTAAAGGTGTTAGAGTGTAGGATACGCTGAGCAATAATCGCTCATTATTATCTATGTCATTACAGGAATGACAGAGAAAGAGAACGGGCCACATTTTTTTATGGAACAAGCTGTACAAGAAGGAAGGCCTGGAGGGAGGGGGCGCGATTCTTTCGGTTGGATACCACCATTACCAAATCTAGAAGTTCCTCGCAATTGTCCACATTGGTGTTGGAAGGTCATACAGTACGTGGCCTGTAGGTCCATCATTTCACACCTGTTTCCTTTGTACTGACATGATTTTATAGGTTTATACCTGTGGGATACTCTTGAATACTAACAAGGTAATCCCATGGCATGTTGGGTTACAAACTAAAGTGCTACCAACTTGCGCATGCATAGGCCCACTGACTATACAGATCTGACGCATCGCCTGATGTTTACAGTTGCAGCATGTGTAAAGCTGGACAAACCTGCTCTCTATATCCAATTCCAGGGGGAGGTTTGGGAAGGGTCAGCCGTCTCTTTTAGATTCAACATAAAGTATTCTTACCAGAGCAAATTTCAGCAAAATGTCCACTTACTGCACGTTAGGACGTCGGTCCAGTTTCCAGCTCTGCAAAAAATTGAGTATTTGTTTTGCACTCCAGTTATGGTGTATTCATCTTCACACTGATACTGCACTTCTGAATCCTCAGCAAACAGCTCCTGGTACCCCCGAACAATGATGACGACATGAGGGCATTGAGGGGGCACACCTCATGAACTGGGATTCTCTGCGGGGAGGAACACAGGCGTCAACACAAAGTAGGAAGGCTCAGAGGAGTGGATGCTGCACTTGGTCAGGACTCAAACCGCATCATTTCAACGTACAACCCTGACTCAAAATCAAAATCATTTGAATGCAGCCGACTGCCCAGAACACAATGAAAGCATTTTCACGGTTCTTTGGTAACATACCAGTGTTCTCATTCTGAAGTGGATGCCAGCATCAAATTTCATACAGGCAGGAGAGGAGAAGACCAGCAAAGTCAGCACTCAGGAAGCACTCATTTGAATTCAACGTCACCCACTTACTTGTGCAGAAAGACACAGTGGACCAGACTCCTTTTGAGCACACGGCTGTGGCATCCCAGTTTTTGGGGTCACATGTTATTCTAATTTTGTGTCCATCCCCGTACAAACCGCTTGTGCTCTTTTTGTACTTTGCGTTGGGTATCTCTAGATCAAAGCGAGCTTTTTCGTCTAACGGATGAGACAAGAAGAAAGAGGCTTGAGCATATGTGCTCCACAGAAGGGATATTCTACAGCATACAGGTGTTTCCTGACAATCGACTGTGGCCTCGCCTGGCGGCGAAGCAGCTTTAGTCCATTTCATGACATTCATTTTAAAAACATTTGTATTTAATTAGAACAACGTGATATTTGCAAAGTAGCCCAGCAGACATTTGAATAAGTCATATAGCAGAAAACTCACTCGAATCTCAATGACCGCTGCACACTGATTACAGTGAGTTTGTTTCTATCCTGTTCTCACTAACTAGGCTGACATGATACGCTCGATAAAGAGGTTTAATGACCTGAATTAATTCAAGTTTGGTTCAATTTGTGCTGTGAACAGGAGCAAATTGCCTCTGTCTGACGCGACACTTAATGGAACTGAGCCACGGTTACTGCTGAGTCAATCTGCATTGCAACCACCCACTTTTCATTTTACTAAGGGGGATTATTTGGATGCTAAACAGACAATTTAACAGTTACACTGTTACATACATTTTTAGACTCAGTGCTTGGTAGATGCTTTAAATGCTAGGCTGCACAGTAGCAAATGGAGCAGCATTTTAATAACACAGGCACACAATAAACATGAGAAGTGACCTAGTTTAACTTGGAAAGCATGTCTGCAGGATTTAGGCATTCAGCACTTATACACTGTGGTCGATGAAACCATGTGCCATTTTAACATGTGCTGGTTTCAGTCCACTGTCACAGGCGTAGGTGATTGTAATGCCGTGAGCATAAGTTTCAAGTTCAGGGACAAGATAGCCACCGTCCGGGCGGGGAGCACGGCACCACAGTGAAATGCTTTACAGAACACTGACACCACAGGGAGGAGGATTTAAAGTTCTCACCGTGCAGCGGCCCTGAAAAGCAGAGCAGCAGAACAAGGCTGAGATATGTCAGGCACATTTTGTCAGGAATTAAAATCAAAGCGGAGCACAGAGCCCAGGTCAGATCATAACCGGTTAATGATTACTGAGGGCATTTCCCCCCAAAAACACTGAGATCACGCTGCTGCTCTCAGGTCCGGGAAACACAGACACATACAGAATGTGTTGTCCATATGGATTTTAAATATGAGGAAAGTATCTGAGAAGACTGGCGGCCCCATTCTGAAACAGTGAGAAAATCAACAGTATATGCAGAATTTTTTTATTTTTATGTCTCGTAACATGACCAGTTTTAAAACAATAACATGACCAAGAATAAAGTGCTAATTGCAAAGTTAAAATATATTAAAGTTGAATTTATTTTTATTACAATTATGTTTTCTCCATAATTTAATACGGTTGTGTGGCTTCAGTTTTAACTCCAGCTGTATATGTTAGTTATGCAACATTTGGATGAATGTTGCAGCACGGTGCAGAGTTTCTTCCCGGTTTGTTGACACCCACAACAGCGATTTATTTGTTTTAGACGATTTCCCGGAGTGCTGTGATCAGAGATCAGTGTTATGAAATACCAAACACAGTCAGCTCGAAGGTCATACTGCAGCGACAGACGGGAAATTCTGTTTAAAAAGGAAATTAAAAAAATGTTTATTTACGTGTCATGTTTGTATGTGTGTATATGTAACACATCACAAAATATTACATACTTCACTGTAACTGTGAAAGGCATAATAGTCCTAATTAATACGAAAGCTTGAAATATTTCAACCTACTACAACCTACTTTCTGAATTAAATGATGAAAAAAAAGAAACTTTTGAATGAGACTTCCTTTTATTTTAGATGCACCGGTATGTTTGATTATACATCAGTAATCATTCTTCATGTGAAGTATTAAGTTGAATTCTTAGATTGATAGTGATGATTATGATGTGATCTTTAAGGCTCCTTGTCAGCCATCTGCATCCCTTAATTACAAATCACAGTGTCTGATCGTTTCATAGCGCCTTACTATGGTGTTCGCAGTCCCCTCTTACATGTCAGACGGGAGAAAACTAAAGAACCTGTAGTAGTAATTTTATAATTGCATCTCTGGGTTCATTTCCATCTTGACTGCAGTTTGCAGAATTTAATTATAAAAGTCATTTAAGGAAGAATTCCAAAGGAAAAGCTTGACATTTGTAAAAACAACAACACTCTTAAAAGGAATCAAGTTGACAAAACAAAGGTAAAGGTAAAAAAAAAGTTTTTCTGTATAGCTTCTAATCATGTTTTTTGTTTCACCTTTTTTTTTTAAGCATTTGCATATGTAATCGAGTTACTGTTACTGTGCGTTTAGTAAGAAATAAACTGAAAGCAGTCCCATTGCTACTGCACAGCCAACTATTGTGTCTCCTCCATCGTCATGGGAGTCGGGATGCAGTCTGTCCTCCCCTCTGCGTGCGAGACCTTCAGGCTCCACCGGTTCCTATTGATTTCTCCTCCCACTGTCTGTTTCCAATCTCGTCCTGCCCTCGCTGATTGATGAGGAAACACATATCAATTTCATTCTGGTGCCCTTTTTTTTTTTCCATTTTCTTGCTACACTGCTTCTTTTTTCACCCTTCAAATAAAAAAAATATATATTATCTATTGAGCAAATAAAGGGCATTTGTTTTGGTCATAGCGCTCCACTGTGACATCTTGCGGCTGAAAGTATACATTACATCTTTCGCTGCAGCTGAGAGCCATGTGTTATTTTAAGAGTGCACTAGAGTTGGAATATCGTGATTTTCAAGCACTTATTTAAGAAAACGAACATTTAGTGCATTTTTGATTCATTGACTCGCGTTGAAAAAAAAAAGGTTTCAACATTTTAATTTCTATAATTTATATATAAAAGTTATTTTTTTTGTTTTTAATTTAAAGTTGATAGTGGCTTTGATTTGAGCTTTTCGCCTTCACAGGTGAGGCTCACATGAGGGCTGCAATGACCTGTACCTTTGGAAACATCAATTCTCCAGTCCTGGCTCTCACCAGTGGGCCCGGAGGTACAATTACATTGTCTAGTCATTCTTTTTGGAGTTGTATTGGTAAAAACATGGTACAGAATCATTCCCTGCTGTTAGCATTGCAGTCAGTCAGATGTCCTGTCCGAAAAATTAAGAAATCCTCTTTGGCCTTTCACTTACTTGTATATTTAGTCCAACAATGAAACTGGAGTTACTGTCTTGCAATTTCGTGCCTCTGCTTACCAATGCAGTTGCCTTCCATGTCTCTCATGTCTCTCCAGACTTATAATATACGCGGTGACTAAACGTACTCAATGCTTCAAATATGGATGTTGCTGAAAATAAGCTCTAGCTTCTAAAACAAATCCCATCACAAATCTTCACCCTGTGAGCACCGATCTACACAATCAAATCTGCCTCTCTGTTCCTAAATTGCAGTGCTGAATATTGGGGGGAAAAAAAGTGTTTTTGCAGAATCTGATAAATTTAGAACAACATGAAACTGAAAGTGTTAATGAACCGTACCCATACACAGAGAGCAGGAGACGACGTTTGATTCTCTGAGGCTTTATTGTCTATTTTCATGTGATGACATAAAGCATTACTTTCCATCACTTTTCTCCTTTAGCACAATACCAACAAAGAAGAAGAAGACAAAGACTTAACAGGATCATTGCATGACCAAGAAATGTGCTGTCATAAACTCAGCTAGGAAACTGATCTCAGTCATCTTACTGAGCAGGAGCAGAGAAGCTTTCTGGAGTATTAACATATTACTGAACCACGTCGTCCTCTCTGCTGAAACACAAGCGTTGGCTCTAACAGAGTTTATCATGTATGTACAATCAGACCACAATCCCCAAATAAAACAAAACATAAATGTAAAGGAAGTCTCTTTCCTCAAATTAAGTGGCGGATTTATTGTGCTGAGAGTCATTTTCATATTTCACTCGGTCTGCGAGTTAAATTCACCGACAATTAACAAAAACGCGAACCTCTTCTCCCTCTGGCGCCATCGTGTGGCCTAATAGCTCAGTTTAAATTGTTTCCACAGTATGTTGCCTTTTTTATATAAAACATATTTTGGTATTTTCAACTACATGAAAACATTAGAAAACAATCACAACAAAAACGCAATAAATCCCCTACACCTCCTCTCCAGTGTCCAGAGCAACATATCCAGCACATCGTATAAGGAGTCATGGAGGAGGTCCACTGGATCATCAGTCTTCCTTCTCCTGGTGAAATGGGATCGTGTTGGAGGGCAGCTGGGTGAGACGGGCCACCTCTGCGACAGGAGGACTGAGGGGAGCTGGAAGTCTAGAGATGGACGCTGTGATTCGGGCTCAAAACCTGAGGTGAGATTTGTGTTTTACCATGTATCTGACAAAGAAAGACAGACAAGGAGTGAAATGTTACTTTGTGCGATTGAAACAAGTCAACAACATACAAGTCAAAGAATCGTACAGGAGACAAACAACACGAATACATAAACAGGCATGAGTGGAGACAGACTTGTCGAGGGTTTCCCAAAAGCGCAGGAAGACGGGCCGGTCCAGATGGCGCCTGTGGCGGCTCAGCTCCAGGACGGTCACATCCCACTTCTGAACGTTGGGGTCTGTCTTTGCCTCGTCGTACTTCAGATGAAAGGCTCGAACTGGAGGGGAAACATGAACGCACACACTCATGTGGATTTAATCCAGGTTGAGGGCAAAATTAGTGACGCCTCACTTTAAATCCAAACAATGAAAGACCGCAATGTGTAAAAGGATTGTCACTCCTTCATGAGCAAGAGTCACTATGAAAAAAGAACAATGAAATTTCATTTACAAAAGGATGTATTAACTCTTACCAATGATGACATTTTCCAGCAGTCTGTTCAATGTTATATTATAGGGGGCACTGTGAGCTATCATGTGCAAGAGAAGAAAGAAGAAGAAGAAGAAAAAGACCGCTGGGGCAGTGGCTGCAGACAAAGTAAAAATGTGCGCAATCCACAGATGTGAGGGACACCAAGCTGAACATTTTCATCAGGATGAAGCGGCACACAAGTTTAGTGGAGAGAATAGATGTTGCTGTATTGGTGACAGTGCTGAGCCTCACAGGTGAGGGAGAAGATTTTCTACTGAAATTTACTCTGACAAAAATACATTGTTCTCTGGTTTTTGTCTGAAATGTAGCTTTGTTGATATAAACCGAATAAATGAAATTAAAATAAAATGGTTGTCCTGTCTGTAAAAGCTGAAGCTCTGTGCGTTCCATCAATGAATTAACTGTTGACATTTTCACTGAAATAACAAATATTCCGGGTAGCTTG
>KV751338.1:28902-101208 GCA_001698575.1 Mola mola
ACCTCTATGGCTCCTCCTGTGGGTGGTGGGCCCACATGAGGACGGACCCATGTTTCCTTTTCGGGCTGAGCCCAACTGGACCCCATGGAAAAAGGCCCGGCCACCAGGCGCTCGCCTATGGACCCCTTCCCCAGGCCTGGCTCCAGGGCGGGGTCCCGGTATCCCTCCGGGCAGGGTACACAGGTCCTTGTTATTATTCACCATCATAGAAGTCGTCGAACCACGCTTTGTCTGTATAAATGTATACTATAGAAAGCACTGCAGTTTACAAGGGGGGTTAAACAATGATCCTCAAAGAAAGACATTTGCTTTTCCACTGGTTAAAATTACATCTGTTTTTATCATTCACTTTTCCACCACCAATTTACAAATGAACTGGATATGGCTCAACAGCTCAACAAATAACTAAACTGACATAACTATTACAAACATTAAATGCCTTCACTAGATGTATAATTGAATAATTCAGAGTTGTAAATCATTATGTAATACCACTTTTAGAGGAGAGTACAACCTGTCTCCTTATTAGCTTCCACTGTAGTTGGTGTATTGATGGCAGCATTATTAGTAGAAATGTATGGAAATTAATTTGTTCAAGTCACAGTGGATACAATTCTGTGTTGTTGTGGTTCCATAATACATATGACTACTGTTTGGTACCTTTATAGATCCACTGTGATTTGTATTTTTGATTTTTTTTTTTTGTTTTTTTATGCAAATACAGTGATAATGAGAAAGACTGAATGTGGAGAAACTGAAACATAAAATTTGAAATGACAATATTTTCTTATTGTTTTTTTGTGCCTTTGTAGATCAACTATGACTGTTTTTGGTACGTTCAAGGACATTTAGACTGGATAAACTGTGACATGTTAAAGTGCAAGACTTTTTCATATGACTGGCTGTTCGGCTGTTTTGTATTTGGATTGTACATTAATTGTAAACATTTTCAGTGTGTATTTTACCCAAAATCGACTTTAAAAAAGGGAAAACTTGTCAATGATTTTATTTATTGATTATTAGGCTATTAAGCTTTTTTGGTCCAGCCCTCATGAAGTCAGGCTGTGGTCAGGCATGTGGCCTGGACTAAAATGAGTTTAACACTCCCGTGTCAGAGGGCTGTGAAAGGGCTACAAGAGCTGACCTACATTTCCATGCATTTAACATCTCATTTTTTGATCATATTGTGCTGGTCAAAAATTTGTTAATACAAATTATGTAACCTACACAACAACGCCGTAAGCAAATATATTTGAAGGTAGTGAACACTAACCTGGACGAGGGACTGGCTGCAGGGCTGGGGTCTGGGCCTTCCGTGCAGATGCTCCTTCCTGAAAAGAAAAGAAAGAAAAGAAAGAAAGAAAAAAAAAAAAAAAAGATCCAAGGTTCATATTCATAAACATACTACGTTGTTAGTCAAGTAAATGTTTCTCCCTGCATTGGTAGGTGTGTAAATCCAAAGGGTTAACGGAATGGTAAAGAACTATTCTGACTACTGAACAACAACTGTTAAGACTTTGAGACACACAAGATGTTACAAATGATAAAACAGTCATCATGAACATTTTGAGAAGACAATTAGTTTCCTTTGCTGATAGCTGCTCTTCCTCCACTCCCTCCCAGTCACCACTGATTCCGTTTAGAGCGGGAAGTGCATTTTCAAAAGTGTGTCGAAGGATAAGAACTTTTAAGGGGGCATAACAGCGGTCACAGTCTTACAGTAATCAATCATCTATGCACATTGTGACAAGCTGGGGCTTAGGCTGAAAGAGCGGCTAAAGAAAGCTCCAGATCTGGTAGACGTCTGGCTGAGGTTTGTTCAATGCCACTACTGTGATCGACAGACCATACTATCCCTGCACTAAGAAGTACTAACACACCAAAACATAACTAGGTCATAAATAAGCATAATAAAAGGCTGACCTTTGGTTTAAACTCAAAGCAAATATTACATGAGATAAGACTGAAGTGTACTTAAATCGTTTAATTTTATTTAAAAAATGCAAGTGGTGGGTAAAAAAAATCTCTCAACAACCCATGAACAAATTTTTAGATATTGGCCAATATTGATCAAATATAAGACGATACCAATATATCTTTGATAGGCCAATATCAACGGATAACATTGGCCAAACCGATATATCAGTAAGGCTCTAATTGCCAGATAACCAAATTTTAGATATTAGAATTTGATCACAACTGAAAAAACTGCATCTCCATAACAGAGTAGCTCCTGTTACCATGTACAAAATGTGCTCTGAAATACATTATTTGAGTCTTGTATCCTTATTCAAAAATAATGAGCACTGAATGTGTATATACAAAGATGGGTTTAGACTCTACTCCAACATCAGCCATTCATAAATTCTTCTTAAGAACCAAGACAGTCAGGACAGTCCATCCCTGCCAATCCAAGCAATTCTAATGTCATAACTAAGCAATAAGCAGGGGCTCTGTGCCAAAGCTGTGGTTTACAAGATACCATCTGCACATTGTCAGCACTTTCACTATAATATAAATGAATTACAAAGCATACACTCTGAAGTATTAGTGGGCCCAAAGGTCCCTGATAAGTACCACATTAATTTTCTCTCCTTTCATCCCAGCAGTGGGGTCGAGTCTATCAGCAGCACTGCAGGATCGCTGTCAATTGCAGATAAATTGTGTTTCTGCAGCACATCTGCAGATTAGGTATTTGTTTTTAATCTTCAGTGATAGTACACTTTGCACCACAAGCAGCTCTTTTCCACATTATATCTTTACAATACAGTATTTAAGGGGTTGTTAATTAAAAAGAATCATGCATTGGGGACTTTCCAGGTAGATGTCTGTGCTGTAAAGCAGTTCTGGTCATAGCAATATAATACTTCCAGTAATTATAACAGATAATACCAAATATATATATAACAAGGGCAGGTAAGATTAGATGCTGATATCAGATGATATTTCAATTATTAGCCAAAGAATGTGGAATATTGTTAAAATTTCAGTATGTATCCTCAGTGTGTTTTTTAAGGTTCTAATCATCACTGCACCATGAACATGAAAGGTGGGCTGAGGGCACCTGAAGGAGTCTAAACGGTCTACGAGCATACGGCAAACACGTACCTGCCCTTCCCCTAAAATCCTCATAAAGAAGTCTCTCTCCCAGTCTGACTGTGTCTGAATTAGGATTACTGGCGACCACCATGTCCTAATGACTACAGTAAAAACGCTGATGTAATTATCTCTATCTAATCACCTTCCAGGGCATGACAATAGCAACAAACACTTAAACTGAGGGTTGGAAGAATGCAATAATATATTTACAATCTTCTAATCAACTTAATCAGGATTTAAATTCTGTTAAAGTGCTAAAACTAGAGCAACCCAACCCCCTCCACTGTAACAGCGTAGGCAGCTACAGCAGCAGAGACGTAAAACTCACAATGCAACCTCCTGTTCATCTTCCTCCTCCCCTGCTGCTTTCAGCCCCCTAACCCACGCACAGTAAGCACAGCGGCTGCAGAGAGGACTGCTGAATGAGCTGAGCGAGAAGACGAGAGGGGCGACAATAAAAAAGACGGATGCACGGGGGGAGGGGGAGGTTAACATGGAAACACTTGAATAGAAGAGGAAGAGCGACAGGAAACAATGATCAGCAAGGAAGCTGAAGAAACGCAGCACAAAATGGAGAGAGTCAGGGTTTATGCACCATGCAACGATATATATGAAATTTCAACAAAGGAACAGGATTCAAGACTGCAGGTAACTGCCAACTACCGACTTTTTCCTGTCTTTGAACAAAAGGCGGCAGCAGCAGCAGAGCACCGTTAACATCAAGCCTCTGGGGACAATGCGCCAAGGCAGATGGAGAGACTGCAACACTGGAGCTATGACATGTTCTGCCCATGCACGCACACAGAGACACAATTGTGAATCTATGTGGTAGAATAAATTTCTCAGTCCGAGTATCGCCACACGAGCTGGATTCCAAGAAACAAATCACTGTTCACACCTGGCAGAAACAGAGGCAAATACTTGAGAATCCAAGCCAAGTCTAAGCTGTATTGCAATTTGGCCAAGAGCAGATCGCGTGTCAGGATTTGTCCCATTCAGGGAGGATGGATGCCAAAAACAGACAAGCATCGACATCAAAACAGGTGAGTTTTTGCTGTTTTACCACACAAATATCAACATAATTCCAAGATGAAGAATAATGTGGCTATACAGGATGTGGAATGTCTCTTTATAAGGGAAATTCTGCTTTCTATTTGATGATGCATACAAAGAGGCACCAGAAGTCTTTTCATTGCTTCTGTGAGCTCTCACAAACTCCTCTGTGTCATAGATATCCATTAGCAGAAAAGTGTGTGTCAGTGTGCGTATAAAAGTATAAAAAGGTAAAAAAAAAAGATAAGAATACACTCAACTTAAATGTTGCTAGTAGCCTGAAAACAGACTGTTCCAATAACCAATCCTCATCTCACTGCTTAAGAGCAAAAGGCTGTGGAGCTGAATTCAGGACATGTTTTTTTCATATATGAGAGCACTGAAAATTCTGTAAAAATTAATGATCCTGAGAAAAATAAATAGTTAAAATAAAACATAAAGAGTGTTGAACAGTAGACGGTGTACAACATTCACTTTGGTCTGCCATGCCACCACCACTAAAAGTAGGAGACTTGTATGGTAGTTAGAATGTATGGTAGTATTCAAGCTAAATTTGCTGTACTGTGTTCGCTACATAAAATGCAGACTATATGAAACCGTTAAATTACATGAAAAAAAAAAAAAAATCAAAAATACATAGCTAATATGTAACAAGTAACTGACCACAATCAAGCAGTAACAGACGTGGCTATTGTAATAGAAACTTACTCTTACGCTTCGTTATTACACTTTGGGACCTTTATGCTTACGTAAAAAAGACCAGCCATTTCTTCGAAACGAGGAAGTCACAACTTGGCAGGTGCCAACTAGAGCGCAGCCTTTTCTCAAGTAGGACACCGTAGTATGAGTGATTACATGTCTGTACAACTTAAATGCTGCTGTTTTCTATTGTTGGCGCTTTCATCTTTTCAGCTTACGCTGACTGCATGACAAACTTTGCTGCAGCAAAATAAAGAGACAACTCAACTCTGACCTTTTTCATTCTCTGATTCACCTCAAACAACAAATTTGCCACAACACTATCACCTGCAAGCAATTAAAATGAGTTGTTAACAACCGAGATATTTTATCTTCAAACTTTGTTACGCAAAAATGTTCTCTTTTTTACCCATCGGAGAAACATTATCAAATATTTTGTTTCTGGCCACTGGACCCAATGGTCCAGTATTCAGCAGCTAGTCAAACAGTGGCTGTGGTTTGACGCTGGGAATTAAGTCTTGGCTATTAAAGCATCATCTTGAAAACAGCAACCTTATGAGAAGTATGAATGTGAACACGATAATGCATTTGCTGACTGTAATATCAGAATAAGCTGAAACATCCTATAGATGAGGCAATCATGTGAGGATTCTCCACAAATAGGACCCTTCACATGCATGGAGTTATTTAATCTGTTATCATAAAATGTTGATTATAGCAGCTTTAACGTGACTGTGGAATGCTTTAACTTTGGCTTAAATATATCCTCTCCCCTGTCTCCCAGGTCATTCCAGTGGGCCCATACATTTAAAAAATTGGCTTGTTACACCACAACCAAGTGATTAATATACATGGGATGAGATTTCAACTTAGGGTCCCATAGGTAACCCATTATATACTTCACTTTGCTGGCAGGAACCAAGGCCTGGTCTGAAGCTGAACATGCAGTGGAGACGACGCCACTGCTGGATACACACAGCTAAACGTCTCTATCTGCTCTCATTGTTGGGTGTACTGGTTTTCCTTGTCCACCAGGTGTGGCTTCCTCGGTTCACAGGTATACCATGGTGGAGAGGCAACCCAGTGGTGTATGGAGGTGGCGAAACTCATAAAACCAAAACCAAGTGGAACATGAGCACCCAACATTCAACATGGAAGCACATCACTGTTCCTCAGCCAACCTCCAAGGCTAATACCAACAGCATCTCCCATGAGAAGGAAGGTTTTTCCTCAGCTCCAGGAGACTCAAGGGTTGGGAATACCTTGGCAGTCAGCATAGAGGGAGAACTTGGTGGCACTCTAACCCCTGGGCCTTTTGCTTACACCATCAATGAGCCCCAAAAATGTGCAGATCGCATATCAGTGCCCTTTCTGGTGTTGCTGATAGCCACTGAAGCTCGACAGATGGAGGCAAGAAATGCTATACGACAGACATGGGGGAACGAGAGTGTGGTCCCTGCTCTTGGAGTCATCAGGCTATTTCTGCTGGGGAAAAATGAAGGCGAGCTGGGGATTTTACAGCAGAGAATGCTTGAGGCAGAGAGCCAGAGATATCATGATATCATTCAGCAGAACTTTACGGATTCCTACAAAAATCTTACAATCAAGACACTAATGGGAATGAACTGGGTTGCAATTCACTGCCCGCAGGCCAGTTACGTCATGAAGACAGACAGCGACATGTTCATCAACACAGACTCTCTCATTTATAAGCTGCTCAGGCCAGAACTGAGGCCTAGGAAGAACTACTTCACTGGCAATAACATGAGAGGCTTTGGACCAAACCGAAATAAAAACAGCAAGTGGTACATGCCCCCTGAGTTATATCCAAATGACAAATATCCAACCTTCTGCTCAGGGACTGGCTATGTTTTCTCCGGTGACTTGGCAAGGAAAATCTATCAAGTATCCTTACATGTCCGCCACCTGCATCTGGAGGATGTGTATGTGGGGATATGTCTGGCCAAGCTTGGGATTGAGACCACTCCTCCATCCAATGCATTCCTATTCAACCACTGGCGAGTGTCTTATTCCAGCTGCAAGTACAGCCATCTGATAACATCGCATGGGTTTAATCCTAATGAACTACTTAAATACTGGCATCACCTGCAGAGTAACAAACGCAACGCCTGCATCACTACACTGAAGACAAAGGCAGGCAGAAAAAACTCAATGGCAATGAACAGACAAAAACCTGCTTGACCACTGAGAAAGCTACTGTTTAACTCTGTTAGATTCAAGTAAGAATTTTTATTTCAGCACAATCTTATTTCTCTTTGACTACAAGGAAATCGGGCCAGTGTCCACATAGGGCTGTTTTTCCGGAAGATGATGTACTCACTATGTACTCACAGAATAACTCTGCAAGTGGGTCTTGTTTCTTCTTGTATAACGATATAATATCTAGTTGTCAAGATAACGGAGGCTTGCTCTCATGGATTGCATACTTGATGATTTGCTGTCACCAGTCTAACAGCTGTGAAGCACAGAATATGTGTGTGACGACAGCCCAGTCCAAGAGCCATTGGTAGACGGAACTCGCTTCCAGTACTATTTTAGGAGGCCACTAACATCTAATAATTCAAATTTTATTTGGCTATGTTTAACACCTAAAGCCCTATGTGAACATGGGCCTTATCGATATGGGAATAGAAATGTGTAAAAACTGATTTGTCCTGAGATGAGTGCCATTTCTTTATACAATATGAAAATGTCAAATCACTGGAGTGTTTGTATATTTTATTTACAAAATAAGCCGTTTTATTGTTGTGAATAGCTACTTTTTTGTAACAATCTGTGATCAACTGTTTGTGTTTTATACTCAACATGAAGCGTGGACTGTACAATACCAATAAAACAACTTAAAACATATATCAAATAGTCAGATAAGTCATTCAAAAGATTAGAATTTACATGTGAATTCAGCTACAAAGGACTGCAGATTAATAGCAAATGTATCCATAACACAAAATATCTGTGTTTCTGGGAATGATATTTGACAAAGTATATTTAAAGATTTAATGAAGCACAATGTTTCCCTTATTACTTCAATTAATTACTGTATCAAGACAATTTTATTTCAAAGAGCAACAGAGAAATTGGCGAACAGCTAAATACCACGATAAATAACTATGGAGTGTAAAATTATGTATCATGTTATTTAGCTGTTCGCCAGTTGTCTAAAATTTAGACAATATGTCTCAAAACTCATGACTGTCCGGCGTTTAATCAGACAGAGCATTGTTTTAGTAGTAAAAAGTTTTTTTCCCCCAGTTGTTTTCTGGTGTGCCGCCCCAGAAAACACTGAACTCCTCATTACAATGGTGACATTTTAGTTAGTTCAAGTTCTAACAATTAGAAATTGGTCTTTCCAGATGTGCTTAGATTGAAATTCACATGTACAAGTGATCTTACCGTCACTGATTTCAGGGTCATGCCGTGGTAGGTGCCCATAGTATCAATCTTGAAACCCTCCGTTTCTAAAACACAAAATTGGTTGCAGGTTAATGGTACAAAATAATGGACTATTAGGTCCAATCATAAAAAAAACTGCTTATTATTGTTATACTTAATTAGGAAAACTTACCATTTACAATGTGCTTTTAAATGCGCTTAAACAACACCATCACTCTGAGTGTTAATTCAGTCACTGACGTGCCTTAATATACATTTACTATATACTGACTGTAAGATAGAACAATTAGTCTTAACTTGTGACAACTCTTTGAAATTATAACCCTTCTGTTAATCATCTTTTCATTTGAGCCTAATTGCAAAGCATTTAGTTCAGTCACTGATCATCCTTCTGGGGTTTAATAAGGATGACAGTCTGAAATAAGAAATGATGGATTGCAGATGCGTATATTGCTTTCGTAGTACGAGAGGCTTAAATACCCATAGCAGTGTGTAGCACTTGGTAATGGATGGAGAACCTTGTTGGTACGACGCAATCTGTTAAATTGCATTTTTGCTACTTATTAACATGTCTAATGAGTACTGCAGCAGACCAAAGTATAAACATGCAAATGTTTGTATATCAATGTATAGATAATTAAAGAAGCAGAAATGAATGCTGTTGGAATCCCATAGCAGCTTTAGGGCTAGAATTTAGAGCGTGCAATGTTGACCCCCATCTCGGTTACACAGAGCCTTGCACCTCACAGTTATTGCCAAAGATGGGCTACTTTTTATCCATCAATTCACTCATACACTTGCAGTTCCCCATTAGCAAGGTAGTTCACATTCACTTTACATTATTAAGCAGCCCTCAGTGGTTAAGTGAGAGCGCTAATGGTTGTCTTTTTCACATAATGTCAAATCTATAAGAACACCATAAATCAACTGCACAAAATACCACCACTAATTGCCTACCACTAGGCAATTCAGTAATTATTAATTCATGGAAAATTATAGCATACAACCTGTTTGGACATATCAATTTTGAAAATCTTTTTCTTCTTCTTTCAGCTTTACATAGCATTTCTAAGAGTCGCCATGCAAATCATCGTCCTCCATCTCTCCCTGTCCTCTGCATCTTCTTCTGTAATGTCAACAATCTGCATGTCCTCTCTCGCCACGTCCATGAATCTTCTCTTTGGTCTTCCTCTTTTCCTCCTCTCTGGTATCTCCATCTTGAGCATCCTTCTACCAATATATTCACTGTCCCTCCTCTGCACGTGTCCAAACCATCTCAATCTGGCCTCTCTAACTTTGTCTCCAAAATATCCGACCTGTACTGTCCCTCTGATGTGCTTATTCCTAATCCTGTCGACCCTCGTCAGTCCCAGAGGGAATCTCACCATCTCTAACTGTGCCACCTCCAGCTTTGTCTCCTGTCTTTTGGTCAGTGCCAGCATCTCCAAACCAATCAACATTGCTGGTATCACTAGCCTCTTCTAAACTATCTTTTCAATTTGCTTCTTGCTTTTTTTACAGATCCTTTTCTCCTTCCTTAGTATCCAACCTCTCATACAGCTCATCATACGCTTTCTGTTTAGCCTATGCGACCTCCCACTTCGCCTTACGTTGCATCTCCTTGTATTCCTGTCTACTCTCTTTCGTTTTCTTACCATCCTATTTCTTCCTCGCCAACCTCTTCCTCTGAATACTTCCTCCTTCCACAACCAAGTCTCCTTATCATCCCTCCTCTGTCCAGATGACACACCTAACATCATCATGCAGTTCTTCACAACCACATAGAGCCTGTCTCAAACTCTCCCTGAAGTCCTCACAGCAGTTTTCCTTTTTCAGCTTCCTCCATGTGACCCTCTGTTCTGCCTTTGCTCTCTTCGTCTTCCTCACCACCAGAGTCATCCTACATACTACAATCCAGTGCTGTCTGGCTACACTCTCTCCTGTCACCACCTTGCAGTCTCCTATCTCTTTCAGATAATGTCTGTCTCTACAATATGTAGTCCACGTGCGTGCTCCTGCCTCCACTCTTATATGTCACTCTGTGTTCTTCTCGCTTTTGGAAGTAGGTATTCACCACAGCCATTTCCATTCTTTTTTGCAAAATTCAGCCCCATCGGACGTTCCAGGTTCCTTTCCTTGAGACCAGATCTGCCCATCACCTCTTCATCACATCTGTTCCCTTCAGCAACATGCCCATTGAAGTCTGCTCCAATCACCACTCTCTCCTCCCTGGGAATACTGTCTACCAATTCATCTAACTGGCTCCAGAATTTCTCTCTCTCTTCCATCTCACAGCCAAGTTGTGGGGCATAACCACTGACAACATTCATCATCACACCTTCAATTTACAGCTTCACACCACTACAACATTTTTTACATTCTCATATCCATATCAATTTTGAAAATAATGTTCAAAATTTAATACTTAAAAAAAAAAAGACTTCTTGAGAAAATAACTTTCAACTAAATACATTAATACAACCCCACGGATATCATGGGTATAGCTGGTGTACAAATCAGGGTGAATATCAAATCTTAGTTTTGTTGACCATCGTATCGCCAACACTGTCTATTCTTTAATCACCACACAAGCCTTAAAAAAGTTCAAGACTAAAATTACTAAAGATGATCAAGTACAACTCACCTTCTTTTCCTTTGAATCGCTCCTGATCATATCTGTTGTAGGCAGCTGGGACAGGTTGCTTGTTTCTAAGGGACGGGTCCTGGAAACAAGGTGAAACACAAACAATTACTAACCGTGCATTATTGTAACAGTTTACTTTTTACTTTTACTTTACTGGTAAATCATATAAATTATTTATTATTTGCTTACAGGTTACTTAACAACTTCATGTTCTCTGCTCACTCACCAACTACTCTTGCAAAAAAATATGAAATGCTTGCATGTAGGTGTATCTTTAAATCAAATTAATATTTTTGTTTATTAATATATTTTTTCAAATTAATCGAGCTACTCTACAGAATTCGATTAATCCTGTACTTTTGGCTTAAAGTCACTGCCATACATATCTCTCAGTACAACCAAGACATCTTTTACAGGCTTGCCGGTGCTTATATCAGTGCATAATAATTTTTTAGACAAGTTAATTAAAGCTGGATTTACAGAAGAAGTGTAAATAAAAATAAGTTAAACAAGTTTAAAGTAAAGAAGCAACCAGCTGATTTATCCAAGTCCTGTCCTATAGATAAATGCACAAACAATGTTCTTACAGCTTGAGTAGTGTTCTGTGCTGGTCGCTGCTCGGGTGCTCGCCCTTCTTCTCTGGCTTTCACAGACTGAAGAATGGCAAAGATGTTCTTGGAGAAGTTCTGCAGCCAGGAAACACACATAAGGATCAGGATAGGGTGAGTTTATGGACAAAAAAGAAACCTCCTGCTGCCCCCCAATTTCTCTATTTTTATGTTATTTCATGTATTTTTAAGCTTGATGGTGGTGCAGAGTAGGCACAATCACAGAAACAGGATGGCTCACTCTAGTGAGTTAGTGAGAATTAAGATATAGACATTTTCAGAACTGCAACTACTGAAATTAAAAAAATGGATAAATATTAAATTGGAACAGATCAAAATTGAGTAATTTACACATAGTTGAGTTTGAATAGAAAGCTTTTTGTAACTAAGTGACATTATAATCTAACATGGATAGCCACTAATAAATTAAATGTTGATAAAAAATGATAATTTTTTACTTGTGATAAAGGAATTTTAGATTTGTTTGATTAGAATTGCTAATGGTTGATATTACAACTGCTGGCTTGAAATTCCAAATATCTAAAAGGCGATTGGTTACTTCTACAATTCTTATTTCTATGACTAACTCTATTTTTGATGTTAAAAGATTTACTACAGTGTATGTTGGCGCTGATGAAAAGGTTTTGGTCTTAGTTGCAAAAAAATTTTCACTTCCTGCAGCACAGTTGACACTTACAGCTTCCTGTGCCATTACACTTCAGTGTACTTAAAAGCACGTTACTTCATGACAAGCAAATATGCAGAGATAATGCAACAAAGCTGAAATATTGAGAATAAACTTTAAAGTTGTGTTTAAAACAGTTCTGAGAAGCCGTCTCAAAAAGCACTTTGTGAGAGCCCATCTCAATTGCCAGAAACAAAAGGATATGTGCCCATTTGTTATGTGAATAGATGTGGGAAGTTGAGGTTACATAAAGCATGTGCAAGATGGCGCCGTGCCAGCGGCAGCTTTTTGCAGCAGCTACCGGTGACCCTTTCCCTAGTGTGATTTTTGCTGTGTCTTTTGTGTTGTTTTTCTTTTTGCCTTTTGCAGTACACAGTGTACTGGGATACAACAAACCCCAGGTTGCGCTTCAACGTTTTTTCACAGATTTTTCCAGCACCCATGTCGCCACACACAACACCGGGCCAGAGCCACAATACCGCCCGCATTGTTTACATGCGGAATCAGCTGATTGCCCTGAGGCAGTCGGCTCTCACTTCCGGAGAGAAGCCGTCCTGGTTCTGTTGTCGGCTCTCGGTTGGCCACCTTGGAGGAGGTGGAGGAGCAGATGATGCCGACCAAACTGCTGGCCATCATGGACAACACCTCCCACCCCCTCCATGAAACTGTGAACATTCCGAGGATCAGTTTTAACAACAGAATGATCCAACCCGCTGCTACAAGGAACGATACAGGATGTCGTTCCTCCCCAGTGCAATCAGACTTTTCAACACCTCTGTTACTAGACACTAGACACTTCACCTGGTAAAATCATTCACATTCAGCTCCTCCTACCTGAACTAAACTCTGCACTCTCTGCACAACATCTGTATATACTGTTGGAATTTTACAACTGCCTGTACTGTGTGTATTTTTGTACTTTTATTTCTGTTTTATACTTTTATACCTTGTAGTGTTGTATGTCCACTGGTCCTGTAACAGAACATTCTTGCTGCTGTGACAAATTAATTTCCCACCGGGCTTAATAAAGGCATCTCTACCTCTATCATAAAGCCAATTAATACTACAACTGCTTTAAGATGGCTATGTCAAAATCCTTTAGTGGCTCAATTAAAACTCATTTTGAGAGCGATACAAGGATGAAAAAAAATATGATGTTGCTGCCATCTAGTGGCCATATCATCAGGCTTGGGAAAGTAAAACAGCTAATGGCAAACTGTCTTTAGCAAATAATAATAATTAATAAAGTTCCCCATTGTTCACAACACAAAATGCATATTTAATGAAAGTCTATATCAGCATAAACCTTCTCAAATTAAGCATTCGTTTTACTTGAAGGTGTACAGAGGCAGAACATAGGCATTACAAAAAATTCTTACAACATTGCATTCTGGAGCCCAACCGATAAGAAATTTTTGGAGCCAATATAGTAAAAAAGTTACAATATCCATTATTTGTCAAAACGCACACATTTTTCATAATGATCCCTCAAATGAGATAATCAAATATTTGTAAAAAAAAAAAAAAAGATATGGAATGAAGGCAGAATGAATATATTACAGTTTCATGACTTAAATGACAACCGTGCTATGAAACGGTAACCTCCACTGGAATTGTAACATAAGTCATCCCATCTGTTTCTGCAATGTGTTCTTTATAGGGCCAAGTAGGTGTGGATAGCTTTTTTTCCCTTAATAAGTAAAATGATCATTTAAAAACTGCATTTTGTATTTATTCAGGTTATCTTTGTCTAATATTAAAATTTCTTTGATGATCTGACACATTTAAGTGTGAGAAATGCAAAAAAACAAAAAACAAAAATAGACATCAGGAAGGGGCCAAATATTTTTTCACAGCACTATAGATCCCAAATTCATGCACTGCTACTTTGACCCTGGTGTTTTTACTGGAGGAATTGAAACATAGCTTTAGTTTACCTTTACAACCTTCGAAGGAACAGTTGTTCATTTTCATAATCTCAGTTGGAAGAAAGAAAACTGTTTGCAGAAAAATCTAACTGTGACTAATCATCAGATTAAATTGAACTAACCTTTCCCGTGCTCTGGAGAATGGTTGTCCTGGTCCTCCAGACCCTCTCCCTGCTGACAATATCTCTGGTGACATCCACCTCAGCATCCACAAAGCTTCTCTGCTTCTGAGTTATGTCATCATCCAGGTCTGTTTTGATGGTGGAACGTTTCTTGGCCATAATTTTGGCTTTGATGGCTGCGATTTTCTCCACCGACATGGCCTCAGACAAAGATCTGAAGAAGAAGGGAGAACAGTTTTAATAATCTGAAAAGTTCACTGCTTTGACGAATTGGTCTGTCAAGTAAAACATGACATCCAGATGACCTCTTAACACCGAGTCCAAGGAATGCTGTGAAAACTGCATCTAACAATAGTATTAAAATTATTTACATTGTAAAGGGTTACTGTGTCACACACAATAGCGCATTCTATATACAAAAACATGTTTATTATACCTGATCTGGTCAGTCTGCACGATACCCTCTTTATGGCCCTCCAAACGGGCAGCCAGACGCTCCTTATCCAGACGCACTCGCTCCTCATCCTTAAAATGAAAACAGTGGACACACTGTTAGCAAACTACCCAATTAGTACAAACTATTAACGTAATATCTTATGCCTATGATTTACCAGGTCAGAGCATTTATTAAAGTTCAGAATTCTAGCTCCAAAAATAAATGTACATAAGTTAGTTAATAGAATTTGGCTATTGTTGACTTTTTTTCTCCCTTGATTTTTGGCAAACTCAATTTATAAAATGTATTAATTGTGTATTGACAGACAATCAATTTGATTAAATTCATTAAAAATCTGTTGTTTGGTCTGATACCAGTGCTCATCATATTTAAGCCACCTTATGGGAGAGCTATTTAATGGCTTCCCTGTGGAATTAAGTTTTGTTACTTCCACAAAAGTGATAAAAGGAACAATTCAATACTGAACTTTAAAAAAAGGAAAAGGACTTTTATTTTTTGATAAGTAAACACTAATCAAATAGATAATAGACAAATGTTTCACTGAGCAATATCTTTACAGATTTTTTTGCTGTTGTTGCAAATAAAATTTTGGTCTAATTCAATTTTGGGTGCACTAACGCTAAGCCATCCGTACCATGCCCAAGCATGTCTGACCCACAAAGTACAGTGTGTTAGACTAGTGCCAATGCAGCATTCTGTGCTCAAGCAAAGTACACTTACTTTGGGGGACTGGGGAGGGGCAACAATCGAGCTTTGGCATGGTATGAAGCAAATGGGCCAAGTGTGAATGCGGCAGAATCAGGACAAGAGCTTCTTGTATGTATTTCTATTGTTTCATTACTTGAACTGCTACTCTTAATGGAAGAGATTAGGGAGAAAATGTTTTAAAACTGCACTGAACATCATAAAAGTATCCAAGCAGCTGTTGGTATAGAATATTTTCTATATCAGTTTACCTCAATCCTTGGTTTTTTAGCTTCAGAAGAAACCTCATCAGCTGCTCGCTTGACTAAAAAAAAAAAAAAAGGAACAGTTGTATTATTTCACTGAAGCAAATAACCTATTTGTTTTTGAGAGGGTAAAGTGTTAATACTTTGTGTGTCTAAATGTGGAACAACATTTTTCAATAACAAGTTCTAAATGTAAATCAAGAAATTATCAAAGTGAGCTTCTGATAATCAAAAAGCAAGCCCTGCAATTTTTCCCGTATATCATCTCTTCAGCCTGGCCTTGTTGTGTGCACTGGACATGTTCACCAAAAATAAATAAATAAGAATGAAAAATAAACAAACAAAAACAGCACCAGTAACGCTTCAAACAAATATGGTGTGAACTTACCCTGCGTTGGTCGTTGCAAACCTATTTCTATAGGTGCACTTCTGTCAATACTTGTTGATGAAGCTGTGATCAAACAAAAGCAAACACTGTATTAGAAAATCAGCAAATCAGATCAAGTACAAATACTCTCTTCCCTGTAGATGTCTATCAATGAAATCTGTCAATAATGACGCATTGTTTCTCAAAACCTGTATAATATCAGGATTAAGTTAAAAAAACAATGCACAAGAACATAGAAACTTCAACACACACACACACACACACACACACACACACAAATATACAATATAAAAAGCAATTGGATCTCTTAAGTGCAACTCACAACTGTCGCCATTGAGATACGTCAGTAGGCCTTTTCGATCAGGACGTCTGACAACAGGAATGTTCTCTGTCTGTAAACAAGATACACTCAAATCAACAACATGGTGCAAAAAAAAAAAAAGGCTGGAAAGAAGGATAAGTTTGATAGTTTTTGTAGACCACTTACTGCAGCTCTCCGCACATAGGATGAATGCGGCAGATGCACATTGTTGAGCAAGAACAAGATAGAGTCCAAAGTGTAGTATTCTTTTGGCTGACCCTCTTTACCAGTACTGAAGGTGCAAACAGAGGCACAGGAAATAAACACTCAAACCTCAGGTGTGTTTCACAAGCATATGACTAAAACATTCACATACTGCTACAGGTGACTACTTACAGTTATTTGCATAAGGTTATAATATTGAGTATATCTACTTATTAAAGTTATCAAACACTGGTTCTGAAAGCAAACACAGAGCTATCAACAGTTATCCCGTTTGCTAAGCCTGTTCTGCAACTTCATTAACTAGCTAACTAACACCTTTAAAGTTTGATTTTGCACTCTACACAAATCTATTTATAGTCAGAAAGGTAGAGAAAAAAATGACAAGTATTTCCCCCTCGGACCCCCTGACTCCATGGACACATAACATAACGGAAGCTAACGTCGCCGATTAGTTAGCATCATTTTAGTACTGCGAGTTAATCTGTAGCTACATCTCTCTTAACACGTTTTACAAATATAAGTGACTGGGCAGACGTGACTAAAACACTCTGTAGTCTGCGACACAATACTTGAATCTAAACTAGTCCAAAACCGTTAAAAGTTTAAAGTGAAACAACCGGGAGAGAAGTTAAGTTAGCATCTTAGCATCTGGTAGCTAGCGATGTTAGTGGCAGCACACGGCACCGATATGCTGCAGCTGCGGGCCTACCACGGACGCGATTTGCATTTTAGCAGTGACATACCCCCAGATTATGTAGTTAGTCTTGACATTCTTCGGCCAGGAGAACTCTCCAAATATAACCTCATCTCCTTTAGCGACGATTTCCTTTTTATGAGAGTTATACTGACGCAGGACACTCAACACATCCGCCATCTTCACTTGTCTTCATGTAGTGTGTTTGCGATGCCCCTAGTTTACCAATATGATGTGGCCTCGCAGGCAGGATGCCTGATCTGACTGAAACTTTCTTCCGGCCACAGTGACAGTTTTTGTTATTTTACCTCTGTATACCACAGCAATGGATTCAAATAAAATAAATAAAAAAAAATGTGGTTAAAGTGTAGACTTCCGGCTTTAATTGGAAGGGTGTAACAAGAGTATTGCACTAACATTTTCAGAATTACTGCCATTTTTACACGAAGCCCATTTTCAGTCTCAAAAATAATTGAACATAACTATAGTAACATAAATCCGAAAATAACATATATTACATTATTATAAATACTTTGATGAATGAATGACTACCTTTAGTCTGGGATCCATTGAATGCTGAATTTCCTCCACTGCAGATGTGTTTTGCCAGGCCTTTATTGCAGCTGCCTTCAGTTGCTATTGTTTGCAGGTTTTTTCGTCTTCAGTTTTGGTCTTTAGAAATTGGAAAGCTGCTCTATTAGACCCAGGTGATTGACATGGCCTCTAAATATCATCTCATTTCATTGCGTTATGATAGCCTTGGGTTGCTTTTTGCCATAGGTTTGGGGTCATCCTGTGAGGTTAACACCATTTAGCTGAGTGTGTTCAGAAAGCATAGCCATATACACTTCAGAATTCATCCTGATCTTCCATCAGCAGTCACATCATCAGTGAAATGCAGTGGCATCCATTTACGGTATGCCCATGCCATGACACTGCCTCCATCATGTATGACTAATAGTGTGGTATGCTTCAGATCATGAGCCTCTCCTTTCCTCCTTCTGACATTCTAGTACCAGTTGTGTGAAAAGTATGAAGAAAAATAATCTGCGTTCATCCACTTTAGCTGTCCTTTTACAGGCCTTATGGTGTTGCTGAGCTTGTCAGTGTAATTTCTCTTTACAAGAATGTACAAAACTCTTGATTAAGGCACTCCTAATGTTATTGCTTTCTCTCTGAAGGGTGAATTGCTTTTATTTAAGCCTAACAGGGGCCTCCTACGCTTGCCTCGATGCCTCTTTAGACCTCACGCTGACTGCCCAACTGTATAGGTACCAAAACACAAGTTTAACACTTAGAACCACCTCCAGAGCTTTAATCTGCTTAATTTGTTATATAATGAGAAAATAGACCATAAATGTCCATGAAACTCCTGCTCAGTAAATTTTCCAATTACTTTGGAGCAAGTTAAAAGCTGAAAGTAAACCTTCAATCACATCTTGATTGCTTTTTTTTTTTTTTCCAAATTCATTGTTGTGTTGAGGCAAAATAACAGTATTTCTGTCACTGTCCAAATACTTGTGGAACTGTATTTAGAAGAAAGTACAGGAATTGAAGCTTTCAAGAAGTCAGTTCTCATCATTGCTGAAGAGCAGCAAAGTGTTTATTAGGGGTTTTAATCCTCTACAGTCAGGTACTTGCATGTTAGGCAAAACGGATACAACAAACAATTTGATATAAAAGAAGTTAATCATGGTGGTAACACACTTGGGAACTACCAAACATCATAACTATCTTTCGTGTCAGACTTTCAACCGCAAACACATCGACAGTCACACTTTACAAATATTTTAGCTTATAACATTTTGACATTGTCTTAACATTGACGATGACTGTATCTGCATGGACAAAAATCCTCCATACTAACATGGTCTGACATGTGTTTTTTCCTTCATAGAGTGAAGGAAAAGTGACAGGTGAACCATTGCTGAGCTTAAAAAAGCATTTTAGTTTCCACAAATGGACTGGTCCCTATCACTAAATCTCTGAGGTGGTCTGTGTTCCTTGAAGAAATATAAAGCAATGTACTTTAAATCTCTACCATTACACTTACTACAAAAGTACATTCAATCTACTTTGTTCTGGGAAAGTAACAAACATCAGTTAGTTTTTGTATAACAAAACGTACATCAAAGGTACTGAAATGTGCTAGCAGGTTCAATCTTGGTAAACAGTTGTTAACGAGCTGTGGTTTGTCCTCCTGGACATAACACAGTACAATCCAAATTTTAATGCATAGAATTCAGACTAAAATATGAGCACAAGCACGTTCCTCTAACTTACAGTAAACTGATTTTCAGCCACAAACATTGGCATTAATATTTCACAAAGGAAAATACCAAATATACGTCCCCCCCCAAAAGCACCAAGTGTACAACACAGTCATTAAAAGCAGGAAAGATAACTCGGTTTAAAAACAAAGTTGGCTTAGGGAAATATAATGCAACTAAAAGGGTTACTGGGCTAAAGGCATCATTTGGAAAGAACTTCTAGACATAACTATTATCTAAAAATATTTCCTGACCAAATAAAATCAATTAACTTGTAAAGTCAACATAATACATAGTAAATTTTCAGCTTTTGGTGCTTTGTTTCATTCCCGGTCTCTTAACAGTATAGCTGTTAATTTGTAATGATGCGACATAAACAGGGGGACAGGCTTCAAAGTTTAACATGCTTCAACCATTACATCAAACCCTGCTAAACTCATACCATAGATGCACACTAGAAACTACAGAAAATCTCCATAAAATAAACCTAGACTTGCACAAAGCCTCTAACATTCTGACTCTTACAATGTTCCTTATATTCAATCTGCTATAAATTAATGGAATCTATTGAATGGGTTAGTGTCACACCAAGAACCATCACTATACATCCACTCCTAGTACACGCTGCCTGCTGCTAACTCTTGACAGCATGATACGCAACGCAATATCACATCTTTTTTTCACTTCCTTTTCATGTTTCTGAAAAAAAAATATATGCACATAAGATTTTCCCGATTGTTGTCCAGCCCGCTGGACACTTTGTCATTTGACTTGAGAAATAAGAAAAAAAAAAAAAAGGAATTGTAAAGGTCAACATCTTTTGGATTAGTGCTGTTTTAGGACACTCTAGATGCTAAGTGAACCACCTTGGTCCACGTTGCGGCTTCTTTTTGTAACTAACCACACGGTTTGGAGGCAGTCCCAGTGCTGCATCAGATCAAATCCTGAGCGAGGTTACGAATGACGCTCAAAGCTCCCATGTCAAAGCCACAGATGCTCAGTAAACCCCTGTCTTCTGTGTCTGCGATTGCATGTCCAGTGGAAGTCAGCCCACACATTACCAACTTGGAATGAGCTCCTGCTTTCTGCAGCGAAAGAAAACAGTGGGAAAAATTATCTTTTTCATTTTGGTTATTTTACTTAATGTGAAAAAAACAACAACAAAAAAAAAAAAAAACTTTCTATAGCAATGTTGTGAGTATTTTAAGGCAAATAGAAATCCCAGTTATAGTTTGTTGGACTTTGCAGCTTATGAAGAGACAAACATGTGTTTTCAGTAAGTATCATATAATTACAGGAATTTAGTTTGTGCTATTGCTTAATCATATTGCAACATATAACATGAATAACATGTATTACAAACCATGTACTAGTCAAATGCTATGCCATTTTGGAAATTGAGTATACAGGGATCAACTTTAATATAAAAGAACCTCCTTCCATTTACTTGATTAGGTGGTACCTATCAAATTTAAATTTAACTCAATTTTGATTATTTGTGAGTGTATTTTCCAAAGAAATCTTTATCAGAGAGGGTCATAATCCAATTAAATCCCATCCTCAGACAGACATGAATGAATGTATGTACTTGTCTATGATTCTTTAGTGCCTCCAATGGACTGGCAGCAAACGCCCACAGCGGGTTATTGGTCAGAATGATGAACACATCTACTGCTTTCTCGTTCTCTGTGGCCCATGTGATGGGAAGGGTACAGTCTGTGCTTCCACCAGGGAGCTGGAACATAAGTTGTGGTCAGAAACTGAGTTAAACAACACAATATGTTCAGTAAAGTGTAGAAACACATAATTTTGAACTCCTTATTCATCATCGACAGGAAGCACAAACATTTGTTTAATTCAGCACATTTACAGTTAAGGAGTCAAATATGTGGTTGTTTCACTGTAGGCTTCAAGCTTCCATATTACACTAATGTATGCTGAAAACTAGACCGGGATTTGCTTCTACACCATTTATCCCAAATCATGCTGGTAGGTTTGCCTCCTAAAATCAGACTATAAGTTGTTTGTTTTGTTCTTACCTTAACCAGTTCAGCTGTCACTTGCGCCAGAGTCATGTCAGCAGAGAGAGAGCAGGAAACCAGAGCTCCTTCAGAGTAAGCTAGCACATGTGTGTCAAGCTCTGTCCTCACAAACATCTGAGCCAGACAAAAAGATCAAACGGAAAAAGCAAGAATCAATCATGACATCGCACAAAATTAATCTCAGACCCACACAATACTGCAAAACAACAAATCATGCTTCACGTAATACAATTCTCTTGACAAATCTGAGAATCATCATTGTGATGGCAAATTTTTCAGCTAATGCGACCTGGAGGACCTGTGGACTGAAAGACAATTTCAATGAGGAAGGGATTTCACAGGAATCCACAGTATGCATAAACACACCAATTCTGTGACCCAGGCTTCTTCTAAAGATGGGATGGCGCGAGACCCGAGAACAGTCACAGCTTTTCCAACTAGCACGACAATTACCCACATAGTATTCTCTTACCATGGTGATGGCCGCAGCAGCAACAGCAGTGCTGACTGATGAGCCTGGAACAATGCTGCTGAGGGATGTGCTCACGTCTACTGCCACTACGAAGCGTTTACCCATGGGCTCCACATTCTGAGGACGCAATGGCAAAATTATGGGGAGGAGTTTATCATTATTAGTAGCCGCTCTCTTCTTTGATATAAAGATAAAAAGAACGTACCATAAAGCTCTTGTAAAATGCGTAGTCTATTGCTTTGAGGATGCTGCTGTCTGGTTCCCACTTTGTTTTACCCTGATAGCCTTGGCCTCTTTTGTAGTTTTCAGATGATAACAATAAGCTGAGAGGGTGGATCTTTGCCTGGTGGTTCCAAAACAGACATTCAATACTTTAAAAACAAACATACAAACAAACAGAAAAAAACCCTTTTAATCTCATTTTATAAAGATTTATGAATATCTACCTTCTTTAGTGCCGTTTCACACTGGATTCTGTCACACACAGCTTGTGTTTCTGAACATCCTGGTTCAAGAATTTTGTTTGCTGTCAACTTTCCCAAGAACCTTAGCAGTGATTGAAGAGGCATTTCTTTAAACAGAGCTCGCCATACCTAAAGAAATAAACATTCACGTATCAGATTCAGGCCATTCTGAAGTAGTATTACAGTGGCTCTGTTTCTGCAGCCCATGCAACGATGTGCACACCTGAATTCATTACAAATTTCTTTCCTTGTCTGCGGGAATAGTGTAGACAGAAAGTTGATAAAGTACAATGCAATTTATGGTCTTTTCTCCCATATCACTGTGTGATGCTGAAATATCTGAAAAAACATGAAAATCACTCACCTGTTTGGACTTCAGGTGTTCTGTCAGCAGCTGTTCTCTCTCTAATTTGTATTCCTCTATTAAATTGATGACCTCTGTTTCGTCGCAACTGTGTTTGGCCTTCTCTACAATTTCAAGATACGAAAGCACTTTGACAACCTCTTCAGAGTTGTGTTTGTCCGAGTACGAATCCTGGACTTCTTTCCATCCTTTTGTTACGTATTTGCAGATCAATGCAATTGCTAAAAACAAACAAATATATAAGCACAAAAGAGTGAGATGAGTTTGACTCACGTGAGTGGTCACTTTTCATGCGAGTCTTAAGTCAGGATTGAAACATACATTTTACAGGCTGTTATTCAGGTTGAGGAATGTAGAGGATAATGGCAGATTTAATAGACACATCTTATACAATACAAATACAATGAATAAGGTGCTTAGTTATGCTTTTATTATGGTCATTAACTGAAAATTATTGGTTATTTTTAAGCCTTCGTAGCCTCAGACAAGGCAGAAGTAGAATATTTTGTTTACTCCTGACAGTAAAATTTGATATGATTGTAGTCAATAATATCTGGTCTTTAGTCTAAATGGTAAAATTAGCCGAAACTCTCTAAAGCTCTAAATATTGGCAGGTAAGATGTCAGATGTCAGACAGAATAACAGACAGGCTTGTAACGTCACAAAAATATTGACTTTTCTATGAATTTACTTCTTTATTGAAGTCTGGGCATATCGCTGTGAAGTTAGATCACTTAAAGCTGTCGATGTGTTCACAAATATCTGCTGCCGAACACGTAAGTAAGCCAAACATGTAGTGTGCATTACGGCAAATCAAAAGGAAACGAGCTGTGTGGGATTTACCACACGTGTAATCCAACAGGCCTGTTGCTGAGGCATTTTCTTGTTTCAAAGGGGGATGCTGCTTAGGAAGGCAGTCTTTCACCGCGACCCACGACACATTCTCATTACAGAATTTTGATCACATTGGGCTCAGAATTCCAAAGGATGTGGTCTGAAAGATCAAATCTCATTCATTCATTTTCTACCCCTTATGTACCTACGTATCTATGTTATCAGTATGTAGTGTTTCTATTTTCTGTTGCCTTCCCATGTCACTTGACTATGCATCATTTTCAAAGCTTGCTGAATTTTTTCCGCTGGTGACTGTCAGCTCTCACCTCAAGATCACACATACTGCTAATTGGTATTTACCGGACTTCCTGTTTTCTGCTACTGCTATTCTAGTGGCCACAAATGCTGCATAGCAACTTTATAATATAAAAAAAAGGCAGGAGTCTGGTTGTTTTATAAAGACACTAAATGGCATATTTTAAATTACAGAAAAAAATCTAAAAATCAAACTATTCAAACTAAATTATTCAAGTCTCTAGTTTCCCAATAAAGTCCAAAAAAATCCTTTCGATCTTCATGAGCTACCTACACTATAGCAGCAATGCTGTAATGTCATGTGAATGATATTAAAACGCTGTGTAAAAAAATGTGGGTCTGTTTAATGCACCTTCATTAGCTGGTTTGGCATGACAGAGCCTTAGCAGATCCTGGTGTGACCATCCCTCCCTCTGTTTACATTTGGTCACAGCTGCAGCCAGACTCATGGCATCTTGCTCATTGTACCAGTCAGACACTGCTTTCCTCAGGGCGCGTCCCCAGATCCCACACTTCATCCCCTCTTTCAACTCCTTCTTAATCTGGATGAAAGAGAACAGGTGGGCAGGGTCCAGGCAAACCTCTTTCAGGACTTTGAACGCCGCCTGTCTGGTCTTCAGATCTGAGTGCTGGGAGCACAAAGCTAAGGCAAAAAAGGAAGGGCCAAGTCTGACAGCTTGCCCATCCTGACTAAACCGTTTTATCTCCTCCACCACCTCAGCACCCCGACCCTCCTGCAGCATGGACAGCAGAGCTCCGGCACTCTCCAGGCTGACACGACCCTCCTCTCTGGCAGTATAAATATCTCCTTCCGAGCCATAGCAGAGGAAGCGGCACAGTCTGGTCTTGTCGCTGATCTCCCAGTAACAACTACCACCTGTTGAATTCTGGGTGTGGTTGCTCGCTGGAGATACTGTAGTACTCACTGATGGCTCCATTGTAACACTAGAGAAGGCCTGAAACACAAAGCGGTATAGTCAGGGGTTGGGAAAAAAAAAAAAAGTTAGAACAACCCTTTAAATTTAGCCATACATCACATCAAATGGATACTGAATAAAATAATCAGTAGACAAAGGTTTTCAACCACACCTCAGAGTTAAAGAATTTGTGAACCATTTAACAAGACTGGCTTAGCACCAGACATGGGAAATTCTGCAGTCATAACGTGAACATTGGCATGCGTGTGAGCGCCAGTAAACGGCTGTGGAAATCAGAGGCTAACAAGGAGCTTTTCATGAACACAACTTCCCCGGCAAACATTACTCACTGCCCCAGAGCACCGCCAGAAATAACTCAAAGCCGATTAGAGGCATGATGGAGATTCACATTAGACAGATACGATGCACAGTGACCTATCAATAGAGGATGGTAAACAAAAAAGCCAGCGCTAACCAGCGAGTCAATCACAAGTGTGCTAACCAGTTCAGCTTAGCTAAAGTGATGTAAGCTAGCCAAAAGAGCGCAGTACGGCCAACGCGAAGTTAGGGAGCCAACTATCTTATCCGCTTTTAATTATGTTATATCCGTGGATAAAGAGGGACTCAGCGAGTCAGTGAACAAAAGAAATACCCCACACACTCCTAACGGTTCTTAGCTAAAGCTGTGCGGGTGTGTTGGTCAGCCGGTGTACTCTGGTCAGAACCAAAAAAAGTCCTACGTCCGAGCCTTTTCGCTGCCGGGAAACCTGAGGGTTGGCTCGGCGGAGGGAGGTCGCTCGGGGCGGATGAGCAGACGGCTCCGCTGCCCCCCCGACCTTAAATCAACTTAGTCGACTTAGCTGCAAACACACGGTGTTTTCTCAAATAAGCCATTTGATGTATGTTATTCCGTTAACTTACCACTAAATGTGCACAGTGCTAAAGTTTTAGGTGTAGCTGGGTAGATGGAGGCCTCCCCTCCGGCCGTCAGAGGGATAATGAGGGGCTAGGCCGCAATGGATGTCGGGATACTGAGTTCCATCACCCGCTCCACTCAGTTTAACAAGACGGCTTCAAAAAATCATTTTGTTTTTACTAATAGAAAGAAAATCAATATGTAAAATAAATTGATAAATAAGTGTATTAAAAATGTGATACTTTTGCTTTGATGTTGCCAGTTTCTAAAGTAAAAGATGTACAATATCCATCCACATTTGCCTGCAAAATTTAATGGAGTAGAAGTTGCAGAAAATGAAAATACCCAAGTACAAGTACCTGGAAATTGTACTAAAGTTCATTACTTATAAATGAACTTAGTTACTAGTTGTCTCTAGAACAGCTGATGTAGAAAAGAAAGCCTTAGAATGTTTAATTGCTCTTCAATCACTCAATTCACTCACACAGTGAATGGAGATTAGTAAAAGGATTTAAAAATAATTTATTAAAGTTTAATAAAGTAGGCCTACAAAAAGCAATTAAAACATACTCAGCATGTACCCAAACTTGTACGTGGAATTCTGACTCTTTTAAGTGAGCCAGATCATTTGGCTCAGCTCAGTATTATGTGCCATCTTTTTCAACTCATTTTATTGTGAACCATTTCTGGCTTTAATAATTCACACAAGTTTAGCAATGTTATGATATATAATTGGTACGTCTGCAGATATATTATCTAAATTATTTTGTGTAATAATAACAAACCTTAGAATTTCCAGAATACCACAGTTTTTACAATGTTTGGCATACAACAATGCCTCTGTGTGAATATGTAATTTAAACTCCAATTAAACTGAGGCAAACAGTGAGATTTAAATAATGTCTTTGTTGCTGTCTGCCTTTCAGTCAGTCTGAGTTGAAGGAACTATGGACACACTAACGTTTAACTTTTGCAGCTGTGAACAACAGTTTTTGTAAATGCATGCCAGATTCTCCTGTTACCTTAACTTTTGTTTTGGATCCTTTCATCTTAGACTAAATTGCAAAAGTACAATAAGTACTTTTACTTTTGATGGTTTAAATACATTTTGCTGATCATTGTTTTGCAGGTTGTTTTTTTTTATTTTAATGTGGTTTCCTTACTTTTTTCTGAAGGATCCCTAATTCAAGGTGCAATACCACAAATAAAACTAATAGTTTTTTTTAAAAAAATGTACAAAAGTGCATATTAAACTGTCAAAATATATGTTTTGCACACACGATTTATATTCTGAACACATTTTATACCTTGTTAACAAGTTGTTGATTCTATAGCAGTTCATCATATCTATTACATGGCAATATGTTTTGTATGTAATGTATGTAATCAAATTAATTTGCATTGCATTTAAATAAACATAATGAAATGTAGTGCGGAATTAATACATTTCCCCTCCTATACTACTGCTTTGCTGGTATACATTCACACCTGCATTCTTCATGTTCTTGTTATTGTCCTTGCTTGCTCACTGCCACACAGGCGCACTTGGACAAATTGTCAAAACTATTGCGCTTTTAGTTTCCTAAAAATAACAGATGCTGTCAGTTAATGCAAAGGACTGAGCCAAGGAATAAGTTGATGTAATTCAAAGACATTCCATGACAATGTATTCCATAAATGTATGTTTTAAAGAATCAGAAAACTGAGTCACAGGATTTTTATTTCGCCTTCATAATTTCAAACGAACTGGAATCCACACTGACTTTGATCAGGCTCCAAGCTACATGTTGCTTGTGCTCTGATGAATTTCATCGTCTCTGTGTGTGATTATAAATACTCACCGAGCCTGCACAAGTTAAACAATTATGATAATAGATATGATTATCATTGTCAACAAAGGTATAAATTATTTGTATTGCACATCACCTTTAAAAACAGCATGCAAAAATGTTCATAGCACTTGATAAAAATCTATTTTTGGTAAGTTTATCCATCCACCGCTGTGTGGCAGTGGTAGACAGGATGTAGCTTTATGACACCCATGATGGCACAGATAGTCTAGTTGTTCAGATAAGAGTACCTGCAACAGTTGAACAATTATTTTTAATTTGACAAAAAAATTAAAAATACTGAAACATTGTTTAGGTGCAAACTCATTAAATACATAATAGTCCTGCTGTTGTGCATTTCACGTGTATAAAACGTGAATATATTAGGGTTTACATTCAAGACTGTCTGAGCCAGAAGTACCACAGGATTATTTGTATTTTAAATCACAGCTTTCAGTCTTGTCAGACATAATGTGTTGAGGTTCAATTGGAGATGGAGGTGGAGGTTCCATTGCAGCGTTTGTTCTCCAGCACCGCATCTGGACATCATTGCTTGCGCAAAAATAGGGCTCAACTTAGAATGATCGGCTTTGAATCATGCCGTACTGAGTCTCCTGTGCACTTCATCTGAAACGGCTTTCTATGCTTCCCCAGGCCGCTCGAACTTGCGTGACACAGGCCTTTATACTGCTCGGACTGAATGAAGCGTGGGAAGGAGCCGTTCTCCATCAGGCCATAGATTCTTCTCTGTGCCACAACAAAACAGGATGGACTTGGATGCTGGAGACTCTCACTGATGAGCTCTCTAGTCTTAAAATCGAGGTTTACCTGCAAAAAACAACCAATACACATCTGTAATAAGTGAACCTGCTGTTTAAATTTAGACTTTCATTGAACACAGAGCCTGTTCAGCAACCTGCAACACTACCACACTCAGAAGATAACTATTTAAAAGTCTGGCTGCTGGGGTTTCTGTATAGTATATCTCAGTCATTGTTTTTTGTCCTTGTAATTTCAACTGCTTGAAGTCGCATTTCCTGATTTCTTGCAATCAACACACTTGAGCTCATAGCGCTGCACAAATCCTCCCCTTAATTTGTCACGTAAATGGCTACTCTTTACCTGTTTGGGAGCATCAGCCCTGATGAACTCCTCATAAATCCTGGTTGCTCTCTGCGTCAGCTCCTCTCGATTGTCAAAGCTTTGGAAGTCTTGACAGGTGAGCCAGAAGTCCAGATTTTCTTCGCAGAACTCCGATTTCAGGAAGTCTCGGAATACCATTTGTCCACCTTTCAAACGCAGGAACATAACTTAATTATAAAGACGGCAGCAGCCACCTATGGTATCAGGTTTGTATTGCTTGAAAGATAATGAAAATTACATTTCTGGGAAAGGAGTGTCTCCAGAGATACTCCCAGGCTTGTTTGATATGTTTCTTTTCTGTAGGTAGAGTAAAAGGAAGGTTTTTTGGATTTGTTCATTTTAAAGAAAAAAGTAGGAACAACGGTCATTTCCAGAATGAATGCTTAAAACAAAAACCTGCTGATTTTCCTCCATGGTAATGTACTCTGGATGAAGTTATGTATTCTGGACTTCCATGCGTTGTGTCTAGAAAGAGAGGAGTACGGATTTTAAGAAGTCCATCCCGGGTGAGAAACAGAAAAAAGTAAAACTTCATTGGATCACGGTTGAGGCACAGTGTACTTACATTCTCTTTGTGTCCTGGAGGTCCAGAGGCGTCTTAGAGAACCCATTCATTGTTGAATTTGAATTACACTACCTCCTCTGTGAAGATAATTTGAGAGCATCTACGAGTATTTATGATGCGCTTGATCCCTTAAAGAACTTTCCTGAGATTTCTCTCAGATTTCCAACCTCACAGCATTAGAGCCTGGAGCCCGACTGCCTCCTTGTACTGATGAGGAGCAAAGCCAAGGAGGAATCCGAGTGTGATGTCAAAACATTACGTTTCTCCCTGAAATACAGCCCCTCCTCCCTCTGTCCTGCTATCTTCAACTTCTGTTGACATACAGGCTGATTGTTGCATAGTCCGATGGAGCCGTCAAACCTTGTGCTTTTCCTAAATATATCACAGCCCTCATCCGTTTGTCCACAGCTAAATGCTTTATGCAGGCTGTTGAAAGTCATTCATTCGCTACATCATTTACCCCCTCCATTCAAGTTTGTGCTATTCTTAGCCCCGGCTCACAAAGTCACAAGTTACAGTATTTTAGCAGTATCTTCTGTGTGTCTTTCCTAGTTTCTGATTACCTTCCCTGCACTTCCACACTGGTTTATTCATATCTACATTTTGTATTCTATCTTTGAATGCTTCATGACTATACAACCTTTCAGAGGTCCTTTCCTTGTAGAACTATTATTGTTAGTGAAACATCAGGAGTTGTGATGTGGTGAAAGTTGGTGTCTGAAAGGGACAATTCCATATCTACAGCAGAAACTTGGATTCTGCCATTTTCGACCACATAAATGATAGATTCAGCAAGTATAAAGTATGACTTGAGTCTTTTGATTGTTAATTTATCGAGGTGAAATTTTAAACTGAAGTTTTAAATGTAAGGCATTTAAGTCTTTGGTATGATATGTTTTATATTTCTTTTAGGATGCAAGTGAGCAGAAGACGTGTACAGGGATGGACATTAACCTTAACAGACAAAAGTCTGTAATACCTTTGAACACTTTCGGAGTAATAACTGTGATCATCAATAACCATTAAATGAATTTACTATTCACTGTTTGAGTCTCAGAAACGTGTTAGTTTAGCATATTAGCTCTCTTAATTTTGCCCATTTGTACCTCACACATAGTGCATTGAGGTTGATGGGATGGCCATTAAACGTTGATGGTAAATTTTGACTGTACGTACCAAATTTCCCCAACTGTTACATTAAAATAATAAAGAAAAATGCTATGTAAAGTCAATCTGGTTATGGCATTAGACAAAAAGTCAGGAGATCAACAAAACCGTTATAAATAACTTGGCACAACGAATGACTTTACAAAATTTCATGGTAAATCATTGTAGCAACAGGCCAAAAGATGAAATTTCAATCCCTACAGCCACGCCACTAGCAAGGCTAAAGGCTGGTCACAAGTCTAGAGAAACTGCAACTTTCACTGTTAGGTAACAATTACAAACAAGAACCTAAAAGTGACAATTAGATCCTTTTTTTCTGGCTCTTTATGAAACATATTCACACTCACCAGTCTCTCTGTTAGGATATTTTTACTGTGGTTATAAAATACATATCAAAGAGCACATCTTTTAATAGACACTCAGAGTTAAAGATAAAACAATCACGGGATGAATGTGAGCTTTTTTTTCAGCAAGCAGAACAGAGAGACGCTGCAGTGAGATACCAAACAAAACTTGTGTGAATGAGACTGAACTAAAACCTGGACTTGATGCACGTGAATTGTTATGGTTTGCAGGGCCAGACTGAGCTGTACAGGAAGGAACTGTGAGAGGGAAAACCTGCTGGTCCACCACAGCTAGCTGTCAAGATTTTATAACCTGTTTGAGAGCAAGAAAAGGCATTAAAAAATAATGGGATTCATAAAGCCAAACATTACTTCCTTCACAGATGGCTTTCCTTGTGTTCAAGTACTGTTAATGCTAATTTAATCCAAGCAATTTACATGAACAAAGATGGCTGATGTACAAAAATGAAACCTGACTGAGCCTGCTCAGTTGTCAGTCATGAGGTTTCACCATGATTTCATGGCATCAAAGAACTAACTAGAATGCACTCAGAGAGTGCAAACCTCTGCTGATGCAAGTATGGTTCAGTTCAATTTGGTACGCTGTGCTTTTTTGTGTGTTGTGTTTGTCAAAAGCTGTAAACGGTTTCCCATAAAAAGCGAACCATTCCATGCCAGTTTTGTCACCCTTCACTTGGGTTACCAACCAGAGGTAAACTGAACCATGAAGAAGGGGGCTAGACCCACTGCAGTCCACTGATTTGTTGATAGAATCGTAACTTCGCCGCAACGGTTAGGCTGTCTTTCTCATTGCAGCGTGCAGCCTTTCCCCAAAACCTGTCTACATTGTGTGATAAACAGCCATGTTGCAACATGAAACAACAGGAAATTCCGGACGTCCTCCATTGTTTCCTTTTTTGTTGTTACAATATATTTGTTGGGATACACTCTATCGCGTTCTATCGCATCTATTCTATGATGTCGCGCTACTTACATAGCCTGTGCGTTCAGGCTGCCCAGTCTAGCAGTCACCAGTGGAAACACATGCCTGTAATGAGCGTAGTTCAAGGTCATTTGGTGCCGAAAATATCACATATTGGCACCACCTGATGGCTAACAGATATGTAAGGTACCCTGAGATTAGTAACAAAATGACACCAGCTACACCTCTCTATGTCCATTCCTTTTGGAGATACAAAAAAATGTGTTTGACCTTTTAGTGACCTTGACCTTTGACACAGAAAGCCCAAAAATTAAACATCTGTATTTGGCGCCAAATAACACCAGCTGGATCTCTCTATGTCAATTCATTCAGGCAAAATATCCAGAAAATTAGTTTTTCTGATGGATCAGTGAACTTTGACTTTGAACGGCCAAAATCATCTACACTCAGTGCTGTCAGTTACAGAAATGACGACACACCTCTTTATTTTAAATCTTTTTGAAATTATTGCCAAAAAATACGTTTTTTTAACCTATGACCATTGGCCAGCAAAATCAACATAAAATTGGGCCAAGAAAGACCACTGATGAGATCTTTTTAAAATCGGTCAAGTAGCTTTTGTGTAATCCAAACAGACAGACAAACATACACCAATGAAAACAAAACCTCTTCCAACATCGCAGGCGTTGGTAAATAAACTAAACTAAACGGAAAAATCTGAACATACATCAGCATGGTTAAAAAGTACCCAGTGACAGAAATAATCTTTTGTTTCTCTCCCTTTTTTTTTCTTTAGTTTGGTCCAAGTCCTTTGTGATACCACTGAAGGGGAGACGTTTGTGAGCCATACTACCGCTCACCACCAGGGGGCAATCAAGATGCTTTAGCTCTGAGCTCTCATGTCATCTATTATTAGGTACATCAGTGGTCCAAACACTTATCAGAACTGTAAATGTCCCTCATCCAACGATACAATACACTCTCCCGCCAAACAGATTAATGGCTGTCAAAATTAAACAATTAACACGATCGGGCCTATGCAGGTCAGTGGCGAGAAAACAGTGTAAACACAGGTGGAGCCGAGACAAGAAACAGAATATCTAGGTCTGCTTCTGCAATCTAACACTTTTACCTACACAAAACCAGTGCACTCACACTAATTTAGGCCACAGAGGACCAGAATATGTAAAAAACCTGCTTTGATGAATGAATGCAAACTCAAGAGTGGGTCAGCATCGTCCTTGATGATTACCATCCACATTTTACGCTTTTGTAGTCTTTGTCACCCAGAAATAAACCAGTAAGCTCTTGTTCTAAATCAAGACATTATATAACCCTTATTACACTGGAGATGTGAAAAAGACAGCCAAGATTTGCATGATATAAGATGGCTTTGAGAAGTGCAGTCACTGGAGTAAACTTCTGATCACATATTAGGTTTTACATAATACAGCTGAGGCAGCCAAAACTAACTTCAAAATTTTCCATTTGCATTTCCAACTTCCTTTGGGGACCTGTAGGCCGAAAGGATTGTGGAGACTCTGATGTGCATGTTTTCTTCTTCTAGATTTAACACCTAATCCCAAAGCAGATATTGAATTTCACTATGTGAGTAAAAACATTGAACTCTTCACTGTCTGAATTGAAAATATGGCAGGTACACTTTTGTTTTATAGCCACGCGAGCAACATGACCCAGGGGACGACAGTGACGATTTGTCCGCAACTTTAGTACTGATTGAAATATTTCAACTAGGAGGGAATTTAATGGACATCCATGGTTACAGAGGATAAACCAAAGGTAATTGATAATTCCTCTCTTCCGAGCTGAGCCACACAGGCCTGTAAACAACCACACTGCCTTCAGTGGTCAGCCATTCTTGTCAGTTTGCAGTAGACACGGCAACTTGGCAAAGTAGAATATACTTTACAATGCCACCAGGCAAACATGCGTTTTCAGGGAGACATTGAGATCAACACTTAGATCAACCCAAGTTCAATATTTGAACACGTGGCTCAGGACCATGTTACACAAGAACCCCTTTTGGACATCTACAGACAAAGGCCTGGAGAAGTCATGACACTATCTCCTATTACCAGTTAACCTCAGTTAACCTCTTTACCTGTGGAACATTCCAATCTGGCTTTACAGATCATTCAACAACTCTCCCAGACTTTAAACCCAAAACAGTGTAGTTAGATATATTTTGGACCTGAAACGAAACCTAGACTCGTTACCCTTAAACAGTCAGCAGAGACCTGTTTAATATTTCAAATTTGGATTATCGTCATTGTTGACACCCCTTTTATTATCCCCTGAATGATTATTGCATTAACCATTTTTGGAAATACAGGCCTCTTCTACACAAAGTGCCCCATTTGTCAGAGGCGCAAGAGTAATTGGATAAACTAACATGATTGTAAATAAGACGATTATTTTAAATAATACATCGATGAAAATTCTTTGCAGATCTTTCTGCCTTCAGTAACTGAAAAGCTGCTCTATTAGATTGAAATCAGTTGATTTTGTTTTGGGTCATTATCCATTTGAACTCTGAAACACCATCCTATCAGTTTAGCAGCACTTGGCTGAATGTGAAAATAGCCTTATACACCTCAGAATTCATCCTGATATTTCCATCAGCAGTTACGTAATCAATAAACACCAGTGACCCAGTTCCTCTTGCAGCCATGCCTGCCAATGCCATAACACTGCATCCACCATGTTTGACTGAGAGTGTGATATGCTTCAGATCATACTTTTTTCCTCCCATTATTTTGGTGCAGTTTCATCTTGGTTTAATTTGTCCAAAGGATCCTATGCCAGAACTGGGCAGACTTTTAAAACGATAATCTAATATGGCCTTCCTGTTCTTGATTTGCACCTTTTTGTAAAAATCATCTGTATTTCCATTCACTAAAAAAGCCTTTAATTGTCGACTTTGAAAATAGTACTGTACATCTACATCCTCCCGGGTGTTCTTGACTTAAAAGAATTTTGCAAACATTCACTGTACTTATCCTTCGTGTTGCTGAGCTTGCAGGTAGATTCCTTGATTTGGTCATTCCTAATGTAATTGCAATATCTTTGATAGGCTTATTTCATTTTTTAAGCCAAATAATGACCTCCTTCACTTGTATTGACACCTCATTGAGAGTTCCACTGAAAAGCTACCAAATGCAGGTTCTACACTTGGAATCAAGTCCAGACCTTTAAACTGCTTAATTTGTCATTGAATGATGAGAGAGTCGAGCACAACTCACCATGAAACTGCTGGTCAGTGAATTGTCCGATTACTTTTGAGCATCTGCAAATGAGGAACTTGTTGTAGATGGTTAATGGTTAATGCAGTACTCTTCTGTTACCCCTCGAATTAAAGCTTACATTTAAAGCTTGATTGCTGTTCTACATTTCCACAAACTACATTAACCTAGACAAAGCTTTTTTGGTATTTTATATGGAAATCAGGATAGGCCAAGAGTCATCTGAGATTGATGTGCGTGCATCAGTCCGATTCTGTTCACGGAAATCACGAGCGGACTATTATTTATGCTATCAAAGGCTATCCTTCTTAACTCCCAGCATAATTTCTCTGTTTCTGCATCATATGTAATTAAACGTCATTCCATTGGTCATTTAGATACCCAGCACTCACAGGCGCCATGTGGACATTTCACACCCTGTAGAAGATCAAACCCGTTAAAAGTGAAGATGTGTGGTTGACACTGACACATTCTGAAAAGTCAAGGAAGCCGATGAGATAGATCATTAAATAATTTTGTTTTGGGTTTTTTGATTGCCATAAAGAAGCACCCTGACTTTTTTGAGAACAGGGGATGCGCTTTTGTTTGTTGCAACACAGTGCTCTCCTTTTTAAACCTCACTTCACCGAAATAGATTATGATCTCACAAAGGAAGCTCCACATTTTTTAGCTGCCTCCAAAATAGAACTCAAACATAGCCTCCTTTGTTGAAGTAGTCAAGCAACGTCACACACTAATCCAGTGACCTCCTGTGGTTTCAGAAGGACGACTTGTTTCTCATGACACACATTATGGGAGCCCCATCCCTGGTAGCGATTGTTCATTACATCAGCAGATTTTAGATATGGCTCAGACGTTGTATAACAAGTCAAACATCCCTGGCATTTGAATGAACTTACCTCAAGATTGTTGTACTGATAAAAAAAACAGCACAGTTGAAATGATCAATCTACACGAGTGTAACAGCTCATCACCGTCAGAGTGAAGACCAGCTAACCGCCCATGTGAGAAATATGTCCTTATTTGTTGCTGTCAAAAAGCCCAAAAGATTTTGAAAGGCATTATTCTTTGTCTACTGTCTGCCTTTGTGTGTGTGAGATTAAAAAAGGATTTGTTAGACCTTTTTGTTCTTATTATTTTGCCCCAATTTCTGTAGCCTTTCGCCCAGTGATACTTGATCGGTACCCACAGATTAGCTTCTTTTTGCTTTTTGTTGAGATTCATAAGTAAATGCTGTTTCAAACATTTCTGCATCACTAACAAGAAGTCCTATTGGTCATGAATGATGAAATGAAAACTGAACGCTTAAACACCACTGAAAATGTGGTAGGAAGTGAATGAACCGCATAAAATGCGTGAAAGGTCAATGACACATGAAGCCTGATGTAAGAACAGATGCTGCGTAGGTGGAAGCGTCATGTGGTCTTAGTGTAGTTGATCTCTGATCTGCATCATGCTGTGCAGCCAGACACAGTTTCAGGCCACAAAACTCATTATTTCTCACTTTAAACTTTTTTTTTTTTTTTTTTTTACCAGATGTGCAAAGTTGGGGAGATATCATCTAACATCATTGAAAATGAATCAAATTCAATCAAGCTGAAGCTGTAAACCCAAAGCCATGTCCTACCTGAAATAATGGATGAGCAGTGTATTACCTGTACTTCAGCCCACCACCAGAGGGCGATCAAGAGTCTTGGAGGGCTCTCATGACTTCCTCCTCTATGTGCCATCAATGTTTACAATACCGACGATTCTCAGTTAACTCTTTGCAGGCAGGATATTTTTCTGAATTGTGTTGGATGAATATTTCCTTAAATTTGTAATACAAAAATAACTACTACTAATAATACTAATACTAATACTAATACTAATAAACTACTGCGTTGTAAATGTTGTAGTTGTGAGTATATATGCAAATGAATAGAAGGACGAAGGAGAGATTAAGACTCAGGACTCGACAGATTGATCAGTTTATTTGTGCCTGTCTATGTCATTGTGACACTGTAAATTTTCCTCTATTTTCTCTATTTATTCAAGATATCTTTAGATTTATACAACACAATTACTGTGATAATTTATGATTTAATTATATACAAATCCAGCATATTATTCACATTCACAAAGTTACATTTCAAGACATAGCTTATGAAAGAGATCATTAGAATTGTAACATAGAAGTTATTTCAGTGTGACAATAATGGTGTCAGCATGCAAAACTTCTAAATTTATAACACTGCACATAAAAATGTACATCTGGAGAGCATCTACTCATTCCTTTGCTTTAGTGCGATAACAATAATGGGGTGCAAATGTAGATACAAGATTGTGCACTTGCATGCACATGGAAGCTATCAGTTGCACCACATGTATTTCCTGACATCTCTCACAGAAAGTCCCCAGCGTTTTTACAACAAAGCTGTGGTATCTCTTGGGTTTTGGTTTTATTTTCAACTTTACAGTGCCTTTTAGCACTTTCAGCTCAACCTTTTCCCCATTTCTGAACAAATCCTCTTCAGCCTTTTTAACAAATGAGCCGACTTGATCTCTAGAATGTGCGGTCCTCTTTGGCCGTGGCCATGGCCATCATGGCGCTATAGGACAAAAGCACATTGCTGTTTCTCTCAGGTAGTCCAGCATTGAGCTCAGCTTCACCTCGAAAATGTCTCATGTGTTGTTTTCTTTACATCTTCATAGATTCTGACATAGAGTCCAGCAGAGCTTGATAGATGTCTGACCTCAGGAAGCGCGGGTAGGAGTCTCTCTCCATTAGGCTGTAGACGACCCTCTGGGCATCATCGAAGCACACTGTGGTGGGCGTCTTCATGTTCCACTTGATCAAGTCTCTGGTCTTGTGATCAATGTTGATCTGGAAGCAGAGGAAAACTGTTCAGGACTTTATATTCTAAGGTTCTTGCTAGTATTCATGCATTATGGAAATAATCTGTGTGCACTATAGGAAACCCTTGCACAAACCTCTCTGACAGCCCCAGCTTGAATGTAACATTTGAAGATCTTTTTGGCCCTGGAGGACATTCTGAACGAAGTCTTGATCTTCTTGTAGTCCTCACACACGAGCCAAAACTCGATGTTTTCGTCGCTAAACTCCGACTTCAGGAAGGCCCGGAATATCTTCATGCCATCTAAACATATGGGGCAAATGATTTGCCATGAGCCTAAGAAAGTTGACTATTGTTCTTGAGTATGTTAGTCATTGACTCACATTTGGATGAAAGAAGTCTCTCCAGTGAAAGGGACCATTGGGACATCTCCTCAAAAGAGAGCCTGCAAAAAAGAAAACCCAAAAAGGGTCGCAATGTCACTCACTCATATTCATTCATGTTAACAGTTTAGATGTTCTATGCAGAGAGGTTTTCTCACTTACCCCTTGGTGTTAGGAGATTTACACGATCTGAGTGGATACTTCAGGAGTACGCCCCTGGTTAACCAAAGAAACACAAACAAACAGGCCTTATTTTACTGACACGTTCTCCTTACACTTAAGCCTGGTGACGCGGAAAGCAGATACAGTAAAATATGTACCTTTCTTTTACCCTCTTCTTGTCCGTGTCCATGTTGAGGTGCTGCAGCTCTCTCGGCGACGAGGTGACTAGTCTTGGCATGGCAACAGTGCTGTGGCCCCGTGTGGTCGTGTGTTGGGTTCCTCTGAGGGATCTGCATCTGCCACTGAGTCAACTCATATATGCACAGCAGAAGTCTAAAACATGATGGTGAGTAGCGTCACAGCATTATTCAGGGCTGACCACAAAAAAAGAGGATGTTGGGTATGACGCAGACTTTCACGCTCTGTCTGAATGACTGTTTAACCATACTGTACCTGATTCGTAAGTTGTTTTTTTTCTTTGCGTCTGTCTGGGGATTCAAATTACGCAAAAGAAAACCTATGCAGCACGTAGCAAATCCTTTATTGTCTGTCTCTTTGAGAGCCGTGGTTGTAGTGTCAAGCACTTTCACGAATGTAAGCTATACAGAATATTGACCTTGGCAACTATTCCTCTTGAATGTTAATGAAGTGAGACTGTCATTTTTGACTAAAAATTAGATTCTATGGTAATTTCTTTAACTTCCTGAGTTACCTATAACAGGCATTTGTGAGCAGCTAGCAGCAGATTCGCTTAGTTTAGGCCACAAGGAGGTAGTAAGAAGTAGTTTAATTCTGTGCAAAGGTGAAAGACCCAATAGACCTTTTTCATGGCAGCCTGGCATGCAATCATAAGTGTTAAAGATATAATTTAGGTTCTCTTCCATTTATTGTGGCAACATCAATGCAGCAAGCAAACAACATCAGCACATTCAGGAGTTCAGCAATTTAACATCAATTATTTTAGAATGTGTTTCGTGATACTCTGATACTATTAAATGTCATCTGATTCAGTACAGAAATGATGGCTTATTTCACAAGACCTACATAACTGATTTACAATATGTGCAGGGAAACGTCCCAAAAGTAATGTTATTGTCTCAATCATAATTTTCTGCAATGATAAAACATCAATCAATCAACCCAATTAATCAAATTAAAACAAAAGTCGTGATTCATATTGAATCGTGCCCTTTCTCTCATGATTCGTATCGAATCGTGAACATGAGTTGTGTATTGTCACACATCACAAATGGTTTTTCAGAGAAACGCCAGAAGGTGCCTCCTGGGAAGACTACGTAGTTGTTTTTGTCCTTGCAAGCATCTTCGCGAATCTGTCTTAAAAATAAAGTAAACGTGTTTAGCCAGCTGGCTAATATTGACAAAGCAAACGAGCAAAATTTTATCAAAATGTGGAGCTATTCCTTTGACTAATTTCCCGGATTCACTTTAGCCATTACTAAGTAATACCGTTAAGATAAAATTCCTCTCGGAGACATTGAACCCCCCTCCTAACCCCGGAGGGGAGAGGAGAGTTGGGTACCCGGAGGGTAATGTTACGCTACTTTTGATCGTTTTATCATTGTCCTGTCATTTATGCTGCTGGCTAAAATGGCAGCTATACGATATACACTTCGGAGCATTTTTAATATCCATGTCCGTTTTTAGCATCTCTAAAACTATATTTTTCCTTCCCCTTGGGTGAACACTTGATTTGGTGTTTTTATATAAGGATGACAGGAAATTCTCAGGTGCTTATTGTTCTGGCCCCTCTTGTCTTGCTTTTACAATCAGTCTTGCCTGCTCACTTTTAATTGTCTCTTTCTGCCAATGGTTTGTTACATAACTTATATGTATTGTGTTTGATTCCAGTTTCCAGCTTGTAGCCACTATTCAATGCATGACAGCGGAGTCGGGGAGGAAGTACCAGCGGAAACAAAGAGGGGGAGCAACATGAAACTGAAATCGCCCACCGGAAACAAACCAGACATGTATCACAGGCAATTACCCACCCCAATTCTTCCGTTTTTGACTAAAGCTTGTAGTGACCAAAATTTGTAATGTCATCTTTTAGTCAAAAGGGAAAATTAGCTACATGTGACTTAAAATGCTACTTAAAGCTGCAAAGGGCAAGGTGGTCTTCGCCCTCGATTCCGTCTCAGTGTTGTGAGCTGCGGCCCACATTGAGTTTTGTTCACTTGCTTCTGTGGAAGTGTTGAGGAAGTGTTGAGGAAGTTTTGAGGAAACATTTCCACCTGTCATCTGGACATTCCTCTGGAGTTTTTGACTTTTTAAAAGAGAACACGATCAGTCTGTTTTATCAGTTTTCTCCGGCGTACTTCCTTTTTTTCTTCTTCTTTTTTGTCCCACACTAGTGACGTGACACAGATCCAAAATGTTAAGAGGAAGTTCTTGCAGATGAAGCTCTGATATTTTATGACACTACATTTAGAAAAAAGAACTTTTATGAAAGTCGGGTACTATGTAGTCAAACATATCCAGGATACCTTTTGTTGTCTTGCTAAGTGGTTTCATGCATCACTTATCTGCTGCATAAGTGAACACAGGTTTTCCCAATGTATCCATTCGTCACCATGCGTTCACATAGAAGATGCGGCGCGGTGCACATGACCAATCCGACAATCAAACCGGCTTCCCTGCAGGCTGCAAGACTGCGACGTAATGGTCTTCTGATATGACTGCTCCATCATTGTGCCGTCTGACTACACTCTGACTCTAAGTAGGAATTCCATTTAGTCAATGTCTTGCTTAGGCTGTATGTTTACGTATGGCGTTTATTTCACAGCCTTGTCCTTATCTGTCAGCTGCCACCCCACCTTGTGAAATTGATGTGAGAGAAAAACATTGATTGGCAAAAATGATTCATAGTGATACTTTCAGATCTTACAAGTGCAACAAGTACAAGGCTTTGTGCTTCAATCTCTTTCTGCTGTAGGATGATATTTGTATGCAAAGGCACAGGGAAATGGTTTTGAAAGGAAAGAAATTTAAATGCAGATGACAGGAGGGGGCTCTCCTACACAGAGGAAAATCTCTCATGATCTCTGGCCCCAGGATGTTCTGAATGACAGAGACGGTAGTTTAAACTTTTGAAATCTTTGACATCACCTATAAAGCAGGTTTCATTTTTTATAATTTCCAATGACAGTTTTCAAGCTTTTTGATAGGCTCAAAATCTCAGAAATGAAAGGAAAGAAAGAAATAGATTGGAGGGGGACTTTCTTTTCCATTGAGCTGCATTACAACACAATCAAATGTGACACTTTTCAAGGAATTGTCCTACGGGGATTAATAAAGTCATCTCTATCTATCTATCTATCTACTTTGAGGGTACATTAATTAATGATAGTTAATGCAGTGGTACGCATTTATAAATTTACGTTAATGGACAACTAATCATTCACTGATGGTCCTCATGTTAACTTAGTTATCAATTCATGAATTATTCAATACCATACTGTTGTGTATGGTATCTGTGGTCAAATGCTTGTCGTTGTATTATTTAACTCCTAGTTATCGGGCATTACTGTGTTAACTAATGTTAATTAATGTGCCCTTGTTGTAAAATGTTACCACATTAAATACAAAGCAACACTAGATGCAGACATGATGCTCAAGCTGAGTTTTATACTATTGCATAAAACAAGTTAAAATCATGGCAACCCTTTTCAATGTGTACAAGAACATAAATAAGATCTCCAAGACAAGATCACGTTAAATTATGGAAAGTCTGTTTAAGATTCTACTTTTATTTCTTTGTATTAGTATCATTACCTCTGAAACAGCTCTTAAGTTTGCACGTAGAGATTGTTGCTTGTTTAGAGCCTTAAACCAGCGATGCAGTGACGTATATAGCGTCTAGTGACACTTACGCATAATGTCTTGCTTTTGAAACAAGTCCATCCTGATTTGCCATAGCCTCTGTTTATGTTTGTTTGACAGGAAATGTTTTGTGGTTGAAAGGAGATGTTGACAGGTTGTTTTGGGGACAAACTGTTATCTCAATCATTTTTTTTTTTTTATCAGTGACAACACTCATCTGTGGGTTTCCTCTTTCAACTGGCACTTTCGTTTTTATGTCCATCTCTCTTCCTGCGTGCAAGATCTCCCACAGCTGGGCCACCGGGCTACATGTTAAATATAACACTGCTCACAAATAAATTATTGTAACCAGAGCTGTCTAAACGAGAGGAAGTTGCGGTGAGCTATCTACACTACAGTGAGTGCTGCGCTGCATCACTTGAAATAAATCTCTCGAACGTTCACTGCCACAACAAACAGAGCAACATGTTCGTCTGACAGCAGTCACATGGAGAACCCTCGTTGTGCCTACTTCCACTTTCCACATACAAAAAGCACACTTAAGGACACAACACACACGTTTGCATTTGCATTCTTTTTACACAGATTATGTAAATAGGAAATATTCAACAAAACAGCCAATACTCTCAACTACCCAATTCAAAACTGCCCATATCTGCCTCTGAAGGTAGCTCTAGATAAAGAACAGCGTGCATCTTAAGAGTTTTGGTTTTTTTTGCCTCATGTAAGATGCAGAGCTGCGATTCAAATTCTCTCAGATTCTTTTTCATCATGAATGAACCCGTCTTGAAGCATGAAATAGACTCAGGTGCCAGCAAACGTCCCCATGACCCTGCACCTGGCATTTAACTCCACATAGACTTGACTGAGTCAGTTCCTCACATTATATTTAATCTACCAGCTTCTTGTAACTACATGTAATTCAGAATTCAGAATTCAGAATACTTTATTTATCCCCGGGGGAAATTGTTAATGTATGTAACTAACGTGAAGCATTTTTAAACCACTTTTTTCTTCTTAGTTAGGTGTCTTATTTGTGACTACATGTAGTTTGAAGGACGCTGTTGCCACCTGGTGTATCTTCTGACCAATGACCAGAGTGCAGTCTTAACTGGCAACAATTTAAAAAAAAAAAATCAATGAACATGGCTTTGAAAAGGACCACACCCAGTTGTTACTCGGCTGTGCATTTGCTTTTTGCTTTTAAGAAATTGCAACAACATAGAGACACACAAAAAATGAGACAGATACTTTAACAATACACTCACATCTTTTATTTCAACTGAAAGTTGAAGTTCTTGGATCACATTGAGACTTTTATTTGCATAGTCAATCAGATAAAGCGTGATAATACTTGACAACAAAGCAATAATTTGTATTATGAACCTCGAGGAGAGAAATTGCACCGAATCACGTGCACAGTCTTATTTAAAGACTTCCCTTAACATAATTAAAGAGCTGAAGTTTACCACAAGGCACAAATTCCCTCGAGCTGGAACCGTCTATTGAATCGTAAGTGGAGAGAAACTATTTCTGCTACGCTTAAGGAGCTCGATTGAATGGCATGAACCTGTTATCCACACCTAATGGGAAGAGCACTATGGCAGGCGAGAGCTGTAGAGAAGATTTCACATGCCTCCATTTAAGAGCCTGCCACTTTTAAAACAGTCACCTGGAATCGTTTCTCCTCAGGAGTCCCTGATAGATGTCAGACTTTAGGAACCGCGGGTAGCAATCCCTGGCCATCAGACTGTAGATGAGCTTCTGCGCTGTATCAAACGAAGTCAGAGTCGGCTGGGAGATGTTCTTTGTTATGTTTTCTCTGGTCCCGCAATCTATGTTGATCTGAAATTAAACAATATCGCCCAGGGGGGCGTCTTACGGCAACTCTCTTCGAATGTGCATTTGTTGTGCGGTGTTACCACCTCGTGAAGGACAAATCACAGCTTTGCTATGTAAACTTAGATCTCCTAAATAGAGAATACAATAAGTTATCCCCTTGGTGTAATTTCTTAAAGTCCACCTTGTTTCCAGCTTTACCTGTTTAGGCGCTTCTGTTTGGACAAACTCTGAGTAGATCCTGTTGGCAGATGAGATCATCTCTGGGACAGTCTTGATTTTTTTGTACTCCTCACAGGCGAGCCAAAACAGCATGTTCTCCTCACTGTACTCGGACTTCAGGAACTCACGGAACGCTATCTGTCCAGCTGGAGATGGCAGATGACTGGTAAGAGGGTTTACCAGGAGCACACGCAATCCAAAACATGAGCATATAGAGGAGACTCTCACCTTTGCAACTGAGGACTTTGTCTACAGACTCACTCCAGATCTCAACATCCTCCAGCGGATCCTTGGGGAAGCAACACAATCTACCCTTGAAAAGAGCATCAAGAGCTATCACTAGCCCAGTTATCTGGGAAACCCCACAGGACGTACCACCAGCAAACCACACGGCAGGCCAAATTATGAATCGCTCATCTGTGATATATGACTTCAGTTTAATTAAATGAACCCGACCACACTACAAGCCCCTTCAGAAGTAAAGGCGGGAAGCACCGTGAGACTTACAGTGAGCAAAAACCTCATTGGTGTTTTCCACATGGCTGCTGTGACCCGTTGCCTGCTGAAAAAAGGTTAATGCCCAACAACCAAATATGCAGTGACTCACTTTATCGCCATCTCCTCGTCCTCTACGAAGGGAGACAGAGATAATATCCTGCCAGACTGAAGATGGGGTCGTGATTGCTGGGAAATAAAGGAGTCAAGCGACCGAACAAATCTAAATGACCCCCACCCAACATGAATGGAATATATGGAAATCCGTAGGCAAAGTACCATTGTTGGGATAGACGTGGCATCCTTCCATGTCGGCCGCACCTCAAGGAGACAGGAGCTGGCCTGGGATTTAACCTGACCGCACCTGCTGCCCAAAACAATCATGGTAAACATTATACATAAAAACATCAGTAAAAAAGACCATTAAAACCAATGAGGAATGTGATGACATCATGGTGTGTTTTCTATTTCACTAAGGCCATGTGCACTGGTCAGGAAGCTCCAGGAGAGATCCTGACCATAAACAAATAACCATAAACAAATTCACCATTAAGGAAAAGGCTTGCCATCCTCCCATTTGCATATCTGCAGTGTACCTCTTTCATCAAGGTGGCAAAATGAATAAATGAGTACTGATTTATCAATATGCCCCCAACAAACCAGAAAGGCTGTGATTTGGATTTTTGCATGCTCGTAAACTCAGAATTTAAGTCATGGATGTTGACATGGACACATGAATAATGACATGAGTGTGGCATTAGGCACAACATTGCTTCAACACTAAGTCAAATATGCTACCAGTGGTACAACGACAATGACGATCTGTGCATTTCAAGCTCACACTTATCGCCACGGTGATATTATCTAGCCCTAAACACAAAGCACAGCACGGGCCGATTGGACTGGTTTTGGTTAGTTCGGATTTTACCAGCGTTTGTTTATCTCTCTGTGTAGCTCAAAAAGTCGCGCACAGATGATTATGAAAGTGTAGGGGTAAGCCTCTGCCTGAGGAACAAGTTATTTAATGAGAGCAAGAGGGTCAGCAGGCGGAACCAAGTAGTTTTTGAAGGATTTTTTGTCCCATTTGTAAGATGCAACACCTTGCCTTGGCAGAGGCTTCTATTCTTTGCGCGATCTCCAGCTTACATTTCATATCACAAAGTGTTCATGTGGATGATTTTCACTTTTACCAAAGTCACTGACTAGCATTACTCCGTCACATGATCATGAGCTATATGTGGACGACTCCTGCTCTCTCCTTGGGTCTGCTGATTATATACTGGTCATGTCACGCAGTAAGGAACATCCTCGTGACTATTTCTAATTCAACCTGTCCTGACCTTCCTGACCGGTGGGGACGCGACGGGCCCTAACAAACCAAGAATGTAAATCACAGCGGGTGATGGAAAACACCCAGACTGCCCCGATTTGCATGTGTGTGTGGACACACCAGATCGAGGAATTTGTTTTTCAAAAAAGGCACAGCCAAGGAAAGATATGAGGGCTACCGGCTGATGATTTTGTCTTGTTAGTATTTGGTCTTTTATCTAATGAAATCATTTTGAGTGGTCCATTGAAGGAAAAAGGGAGACTATGTACAGGGTCATTTTGTAAAAGAGGACTGTTTTCTTGTCATACTCAGATCTATAATGGAATGTGCTGCACCTGACTGACGCACGTCCACTCTGGACTCATACCAAAGTGACATTTTTTATGTTATACACAGGGTGGCACTCTAGTTCTCTTCAGCTCCCCTATGTATTTTACAGTGATGCTTTATCTGTTACTAACAGTGTTAAGTGTGTGTGTTTCTCTTCACTCCTTGTTTAATTGATTTAAAGACAAATAAAATATTGATTCTTAAATAATGTGTCAAACTAAACAGGTAGAGAAGCTCCAGTTAAGGCATCAACTTGACCTTGATGACAAAGATCATGAGTTTCATACATTGCAGCATTTTTTTATAATCTCTTAATAAAAATGTTTTTCCTTTTCTGTTAGTTGCGGAAAAGGAAGTCGCTTGTGATTTTTTTTTTTTTTTTCCAACTCAGCCAATCTTCTTCGCCAAGGTCTTTTTTCTGCAATGATATTTAGCCTTTAGCCGGCAGAGATTGCTCTCAGGAATTGTACACTGCCTCCAGAGACCTGCCACCTACTCGCTGATGAATCAAGGAAAACTGCCAGTCAGGCATTCAGCTGTCCCCACCCCCACCCCCTATTCGCACATAAAAATCTGCGTCTAGATTTGCTCCAAACACTTCAATTAAAATACAGATTGTTTTTAGTCTCACCTTGAAACTTTCAAAGCAAACATCGAGCTCTGTTTGCAGTTGCAATTAAATTTATTTCAGGTCTGTCAATAACTGCGTGAGCCAGCAACATCAAATGCAAACACTTGTGTTGTATGGGGTGGATTCTACTCCATATCTGAGTCTGAGAAGCAGCAGATACAAATTTGGCCCATATAGTTGAGATAAAAGCTTCTGAGGTGGGACCCCAAAATTGAAGCGTGTGATTTAAAGGTTTGGATAACAGAGCTCAGGGGTGCAGAACTACTGAGTTACGTTAATTGAGGAAGCTTTTTTTATACGTTCCCATTTGTATTTGAAAATCTGCCACATATCTCCAGGCAAGGTTTTGTTTCCGTTAATAGGTCTGACAATAGATCTTTAACCTGTGGGCAATTCCAGAGGCTTTTAGCATGAACTGACTCAAATTTAAATACCAAAAGGCAAGAAACAAGAAAAGTTTTAGCGGACTGCTAATCTCTAACTGTGATGAATTTTGCTAGCCGACCTCTATACCTTTCTTAACACAGACAGCAGGAGCTACAGCATATGCATGGCGCTACTATCTAGATGGGTGCATAATTAATGCAAACTGACAGGTATTCCTCGCAGGCTTTTGTGAAATGGCAGTAACTTTGGCCGGGATGGACCTAATCCCTTTAAAGGCTCCTAGGGAACCCTGCATCTGTGTTCATGAGCTAAACCCTACCTGCCTGTTAATGCTGTATGCTGTGACGTGTTATGCTGTGCAAGTATGCTCTGGTATAATTCCTACTGCATAAATATGCAAAAGTTTGAAAGTCTGAACTCTGGTATCACTGACAGTTTCAAATTAATATGTATTTGTCTTGTAAAATACATAGCTTGTGCATACATACATAGCAACATGAATAATTTGGTGCTGAAGTGGTAGGAGTTGATAGGGTCTATTAATTTTTCAGTGATTTGGAATAGGGTGCTACACTTTTCCTCACAAGTGTAATATTCACTCATTATGGCTCCATTTGTCATTCAAATAAATTAATGACGCAAACACCTCATTATTGCTGGTTTTATTATTTGAGTTAATATACATATCATATTTTATATACTGTATATTCTACAATTGCAAGGCAACATATATGATCACAGTAATACAATAAATTATAATAGGTGGTAGCAAACTAAAAACAAACAGCAATCATAATACAATGATATAATATTAGTATTAAAATAAGATAAGCATTGTCTGTGTAAAAATTTGATGTATTTTAATCAATAACAGAAATGAGCGATATCTCTCTCATTAAAAAGTTTCAGTTCTTTGCCACCATTTCTGCAGGCTGTCACTGCAAGCCAGTTGTGGATGGGGGGCGGGCACTGTAGGGGATAAACTCATAAATCCATTTTACTGAGAAACGACCAAATTAGCTTGTACGACATATCAATGCTGTTAATGTTGAATAAGGTGCTGTTGCTGGATTGGAAGACGCAGCGATCGATGCGTAATGTGTCTAAGATCGTGAGACAGTGTGGCAGGCTGAATATTGTCAGTAGCTTAAAGGTATTTCGGCTGAGATGCTGTTCCTGACAATCCCATTGTCATTCAAGTTTTTGCACAATTTAAGAAAATATTACAAACCATCAATAAAGATTCAATACATAAGCAGTGTAGTGATCTGAGAAAGTTAAGGGCTAGATTGTTCCTTAAGTCCTGTAAAATAAGGTGGCTTGATATAATGGCCATAGAGAAAATGCATACTTATGCATACCTTGCTGAAAGGTGTTCATTTCAGCTGTTACCCAGCTGGATGTTTTAGTGGTTGTCGTTCAACATCTTGGCTGTTTCACCTTTTACAGAGCTCCGAGGTGAGAGGACTGATACCACTCTTGTGTCTGTGCAGTAAATATAAAGATACCACCAGCAGTTAGCATAGAATAAAGACTGTAAAACAAGAACCTATTAGCTAAACTCAGCCAACAACAAGTTTGGTAGTTTGGTAAGCCCCATCGTGTCGTTTCAGCCCGTTCTCGTCCCCAGCAAGTCAGGTATCGGCGTTTTGTCAAACTTTTGTGCATCAGGCGTGGGAGATGAGAGCTTCTACACATTGGCCAGACATACTAGCACCACGTTTCCACCAAGACGTACGGTTCAGTTCAGTTCAGTTCAGTACGGCACACTTGGAAATGGTCTGGTGACCTTACCATTACCTGGCGTGCGGGGTAGTCTGACCACGCCAGCTATCTAATTTGCCTGACATCACAGAAACGCCACACAGTGTATCCCGTTAACAGAGTTAACAAAGAAACCGTAACAACAAATAAAGGAAACATCCATTGTCTCTTGTTGGCATATGGCTGTTTATCACACAAACAAGACAGGTTCTGTTTACGAAATGGCTGCACGCCCCAAGAGGCAAGATGGCCTGACTGTCGCAAGGAAGTGATGATTCTGTCAACCCATCAGCGGACGCAGTGGGTCTTGTCTAGCTCCCCTTTTTATGGTGCAATATAGCTCTGATTGGTACCCCAATCAAAGGGTGACAAAACTGACAAGCTACAGTTTAATAGTTAAGGATTCCATTTACAGCTTTTGACAATGAAATAGAAAAAAAAAAAGTGCGTCCGGAACTGAACTGAACTGAAATATACTTGTTGTTGGAAACGGTCCTTAAATGGAAGATTTAGCATGTCGTCAGCAGCACCCTGTGCATCTGGATGTGACTGGACCATGAAAACATCGGTATTTGATGACATAGAACATAAATGAGAGTAGAGTCGGGACACACAAAACCAACGTTAATAACAGGCTCCAACTGAGGGACTCCCTGTTGTGTCACTTCGCTCCGCATGTGTCATAGCAAAACAAAAGTCGGATTGGAACAAAACAAAAAGACGTGGGTAGACTACCAAACAGTACGTACGCTCTGCAACTGCACAACGAGGGAAATCTGAAGAAAAAATCTCTTTAGAAAATAAAATGTAAAGTATGTAGATGTGAAGATGGTGCTGACCGTGTCAGAACTTGGCCTGGTGGTTGTGGAAGGAAGGAAGAGGCTTAAAAAAATGCACAAAATCAGCGAAAATCATGGATTGCATAGTGACGGATTCAAGGCCTTTTTGCCACGACTGCCTTTATTTTTGCCTACTCATTTGCTAAACTGAACAGCCAATTAGAACGATCTCACTCGCTGTCTGACCCGTTTAATGTCGGCACGGTCAGATGACGCGGACGAGAAAAAGACGATTCAGATGGGGCAAGACACACCAAAAAGACAAGGGCGACAGACGCTCACAGGCCTTCCCAAGGCCAGCTGTTTCCATCTGTTACTGATCTTAATGCTTGGATAAAGCTTTTAGCTGCTGGCTGTAGCTTAATATTTACCACACACAACTGACTGATATCAATCCTCTCATCGTCAACAACTTGACAAGAAAGCAAACAAGCAAATTTTCCAAAATGTCAAACTGCCTTTACATATTTATTACTGGCAAGCTGCCATGGCACTGTGTAGGCTAAATGATATACTTCAGTGTGACCCCCATTGTTATAAAAAAAACCAAAACACTTTCTGCAGAAGTAAACATGTAGATAAAAAGCCTTTGCAACACATTGCATGTTTTAACACAGCGCTGCAAATCTTGTATGATCTCTGTTTCACAGGGGGAGTTGCTACACCTACACCGCTGTGCTACCAGGCCGAAGGTTCACATATTGCCTCGCCTCTCTCGCTGAATACACAGGAGCGTGACCTTCTGCGGAACATGTTGGCCCCTGGGCCTTTCCTCCTGCTGAGCTGCAGATAAATGTCAGAGTGAAGGAACCTGGGGTACGAGTCCTTTTTCATCAAGCTGTACACTTGCAGCTGGGCTGCTTCAAAACAGCTCCTTGTGGACTGTGCCAAGTTCTCCTGAATGGCCATCTTGGTGTTGTAGTCAATGTTGACCTGAGTTAAAGAGATTTAGGACATATTGAAAAACTAGCTTGCCATTAGATTGCCACATGCAATGATACAGGCTTTTGTCCATTTCTGAATGTCTCTAACAAACAGGACCTAGTTCAGATGAAGTGCCAGCTGACTATTGGCATTAGGGGAAAAAATATCTCTCTATCTCTCTCTATCTCTATCTTTAAGTGAAACCACTTAAAATGTTGGCAAAAATCACAAAAACGTGCAAAATCAATCAAAGAATGAAAATATTGAGTTCTTTTCTGATTGGTAAAATGCTATTTGGTGCATGTTCTCTCTTTGCTTTGTTGGAACCAGGTGACCTAAATTAAAGTTGGTACACATCATCAGCTCCCTGGATATTACCACGGAGTGAACTTTCTGGTTTTTGTGAAAGAGTTTGTCAAGGACACTGGTATGTTGGTTAAAATGATGCTTTGTCTGTAAATAGTTTTTCTTCTGAGGAAACGTCATCCAAAAAAAAAACCTCATTAATAAAACCTATTATTTTTTAAAACTGCACCTGCAATATTGAGAGTAGAACTATATACTACTACTACTGCTTCTATATACTATTACATTTGCATCTCCTTGCATGTTGCTCAAACATGGTGTGTGCTTTCATGTTACATTTTCGCTTTCATATATACACATACATAGGACTGAAAGTGTGTGGGCTCTCCTCAGTTCCGCACTGAAATGCCAAGACCTCAGAAGCAGCAGCTCAGCTCCTTAACGGTTAGGTCTGCTGCAGGGCCAGAAAGCGTATTGGCTGGTGGTCACATTCTCCTTGCAAAGGTAATGGAAACCTTTGCGACCGCTATCGTCTCCCACCGAAATAACCTGACCCGCGTTTCAGCAGTGCATGCACTCTATGCAAGCTGACTCTGTACACAAAGGTCAGCCTGCTGCAGTCTCATGGCTATAGTGCTTCAGAATTTGCCCGCTGTTATCATTTTATTGCAATAACATAATTACAACAACCCTCAGTGGCAAATAGGCAAAAAACATCCTTAACAAGCACTGCGGACATTGTAGTTAATGATAAGTAAACATGTCATACCTCTTTAGGGGCGTCTGCTTCACAAAAAACGGTGTAAATGCATTTGGCTTTGGACAGGCGCCTTGTCTCAGAATCAATGGTTTTGTATTCTTCACAGGCCAGCCAGAACTCAATGTTTTCTTCACTGAACTCTGTCCTGAGGAACCGAGAGAAAACATCCACCCCATCTGGCATAAAAAGACAGACAAATGCAGTTAGTTACAGAAGTAATTGAATACAAAGACAGACAAATAAAAATATCTGTTTTTCCAGAGCCTGCTGGGTAAAGGAAGCTCATATTTGATTGTAGCAAGTTGTATTAAGGAGATAATAACTATAACTTCCTCATCCCAAAGTCCCTATAACAAACCTTTATTAGCTTAAATATACTTTGAAAGTTTTTTTTATTTGCCATTAGTTCTATTAACCATTCAAAATGAGCACATATATTGTTTACAGTGTTGTACTGTGGCACTAAAGGGCAACTCCTGTGATTATGAGGAAGTTGCACAGTTTATGTATGTAGTGAAACTTGGTGCTCTCTCTTTTAACTGTTTATTGCCTCTCGCACCCCTCAGCAGTTCTAAATTCAAATGGAGCCAATTGCAGGACAGCACAGGAAAGAGTTTTGGACAGCATTTTGACAGTTTGTCGAGGTGCTCCGGGCATCAAACTGACCTGAGTGCTTTAGCAGTTCTTCAAAGGAGTTGCTCCATTGCAAAGCTGACTCTGGTGAGATGCTGCAAGGAAATAAAAGGCAGCTACATGTCATCTCCTCTGTAATGTTGCAGCAAAAAATGTGGATTCTTGTGAGGCGTCTACATATTTCCAGACTGCCTGGAAATGAAATTAATAGATTTTGTCTCACTTGCTTGGTGCCGTATTCGTCTTTTTATTGGGACTGACGTTTTCGTGTGAGCCGGACCTGGTGAGAAAAAGGCTTAGTCGGCTCTTCCTATCCTTGTCTTTCTGTCTGCAATCAAGAAAAAAAGAAAAAAGTGTGAAGTTTCACAGTCTGCATGTGCACATAACTGTGACACTGTTCACCATATCAGCATTTTATCAGCACATTTACTCCTCACAGGCATGTTTCGAAAGAGTCTTAAAACACACGACAGATTCCACTAGATCTTTGTGGCACAAGTAACATAGGCACATATACAGCAGAGCCTCATCATAGTGCAGTATTATTTACTATTATTATCTCACAGTATTATTTAGAAATATCAGTTCTCTATCATGACAGTGCTCTGCTGCTCTTGAAACACACAAAACTATTGCTTAAACTCTACTTAGATTCCTGAAAAGAGCTGCAACATATACTAAAATGACTCTTTCTCAAATCAAGTTTGAAAAACCAACCCGCTACAGTTGTCCTTCATCTTTGGTGCCTGCAAGTCCTCTGAACCGAGCATTTTGAAATATGCTTCCTCCTTCTGGGCCATGAAGTTGAATTGAGGAAATAGAAAAAGCAGCGTGTCCATGCTGTTCTCAGCTATCTGGTGTGCAGAGCAGCGGGTCACAAATGACTCTCCGAGAGTTTTTACCCCATCAGTCAATGAGTCACCTCACCTTTTATAAAGCTGTGCGCTTTTCATTTCCCATACCTTGTGCTCCACTTCCTGTAATGGTAGCAACCACTTAATGTGAACAGCTCAAGCAGTGGCATAGAAACCCCCCCTGGGTTCAACATCCTGTCAACTGTTTACTGAGAATTTTCAAATGAAAGCATTCTCTCATTGATTTTGATTTTGTGTGCATTTTTGCTTGCGGGAATATCTTGATTATCAGGATACATTATGCACACCTAATGATCCATGTAACATTCACACAGCCTCAGCTTTGAACGTTGCTTGATTCTGGGGTGTTTATTCATTGGATTATGTGTCAGACATTGCTGTCACAAGTCGTATCACGGTTGATAAATGCCTTCTGTGAGTGAGAGATCCTGCGCTGAACGGGACAACAGTGCAGAGATGGAAAGAATGAATAATAAAACTGTGCCTGTGCGGAGTCTCGGCTCAGCTCTTTCCACAACATCGGAGCCTTAATAGAGAGAGACTAACTCACTGTGACACAGTGGAAAGCAACAGGGAACAGGTGCATTCTGGGACAGATGGAGAAAAAGGTGATGTCTCTGTTAGAGAGACGTTGAATTATCTTATCAAGACACCAGTAGAGGGTCACGACGTATTTTCTTTGTTTCTGGTGGTGTTGTTCAAAAGTCACTGTGTGTTTCTGCCTGAAAACACTCAAAATGGGGGGCTAGCAAGGGTGCAGCTAAATATTACTGACTGTCATTCTTGTGGTTATGATCCTTAAGTGTTTTAGCGTTATTTTGCAGCAGCTGGTGCAAACATTCTGTGGGCAGCGTAGAACAGGTCTGTTGCTTGTCAGGACGCTCTTGGGGGAACAAAACATGATAATAAGAAAATGGCCTTGAATTGAAAGGATTTGTAAATGCAAAAATAACAGATGACTTTGCAGAAGTTACTGTATTGAGTGAAAGGCCAGGCCTCCCATAGTCAGTAAACTTAACACTGCCTTCACTCAGTACTTCCCTCATCACCAAGTTGAGAGAGGAGGTCACATGATTTATGGGTTTTCAGTTGGCCTCCATAGTAAAAGGAGTTCAGATTAAAAGACAAAGCAAATTTCCCTGGTGAAATGATGGAAGTTCACCCATTGTTGGTACAAATTGATTTAAAGACATGTCTAATAGAGGTGAAATATCTCATACTGAACTGTACAGACAAGAACGAAGAAGAGAGGAGAACTGAGCTCATGCTAAGTTTCACTCAACACATGCATGTTCCTAACTGGCAGCCAGTTGGGTGTTGCTCTCCACTACAGGCTGCAGTTCTCAAAGTCACAAAAATCCAGCATAATGAAAATTCTTTTGACTTGTCAAATCTGTAATTTCAAGCTTAACGGAGGCTTTTGTCTCTCCTGTCATTGGCAATGCCAATGGATTGAAAGAAACAGGTTCTATGCTGCAAAGGCATGGATGCAGCGACCGTGCAGTGGGTCAATACGCTGAAGCTGCGGCTCCCTCCAGGTAAACAGTGGACTGCTGATTCATTGAAAACAAATTAAATAGCACTCATTTAGCTTCACTCTATGTAATCGCTTCTTGTCAACATACCAGATGAGACAACCAACAAAATCAATACACCTGCGGAGACATGGAGGTTCTCCAGTCAGCCAGGCACAAAAGATTAAGGTTGTATAAGGTGATCATGCAAAAATGATATTCCCATTCAGTTTTAATTATGTGTCTATTTCATCAGCAGTCATGGGGTTGGTTCCCCTTGAAATGAATGTGTGCACTGTTGGCAGAGACTGACAGGTTGTTTGTCTAAAAGCAAATTAGAGATGAAGACTTTCTGGTAAACAGTCACACTAAAATGAAATCACATGTCTTCTGGCTGGTCCACGTTATATCTGCTATTATTTTTGTTCCTGTGAGAGTTTGCTTTGCATGTCACTCGTTGAAAGGGGAAGTGATGAAGCTGAAACCATAAAGTGCTGACACGGCTGAAGGGGAAACAAGGGCTGTTACTTCCTTTCTCCTCACGCCGTCTGTCTGGCTGGTACGTCTGGACAGTTTATCGTTAAAAACACTGCTGAGAAAATTACAGGCTCGATGGCACCAACAGGATACAGGACTACGTACACGCACATACACACTCAAAAAAAAAAAAAAAAAAAAAAAAAAAAGAGTGTGAGAACCACGATGACACCTACAAAATAAAAACATGGACACAAAGTTAAGGTTTGAAAAGACTTCAAAATGCACATACAGTAATTTGCAATATTCCATTAATTTTTCTGCATTTAAACAGCGCAACGCGAGCAATAAGCCTCAGTGGGATTGCTGTCATCTAAAAATGGGACACGGAGAGAGAGATTGGGGCTGTCAGCGGAGGCCGGGCATCGATAAGGCCTTGATCTTTCCCCAGACGCTACAGTGTGTCAAACCAGGATGGATGTCTGAAGACTTGCTCTAGTTCCTTTCATCTTCCGCAATATTAGATATGCTTTTTAATGACATAAGCTCAGAATTATTATAAGCTTATATCCCATTTTGCACAAAAAAAATGTGTGATCCAGTCATTTATATTAAAAATGATAAATAAAATAAATAAATAAATGGAAGTAAAAATGTGTGCAAAAAAAGTCTAGTGGTTCGGAGTGGTCTAGTGGTCATTTTTGACCATGAGTGATCTCAGATTGCGTCATAACTGTGGGTTTGAGTGTCATATTGAGATTAAATGGGCTCAGAGTGTTTAGCGACTGTGGCTGTGACATTATGTTTTGGTAGAAATAGGTTTTGCGTAGTTAAGATCAGGTTGCGAGGACTGGCAGCCCACTATCCAATTATGACCTTTAATTTTTTAACTTTCAACTAAATAGTAAAAATAAGGAAGTGATTCTGGTTTGTGTTGCTTGGACTGGTACGTCTCATACATCTGTATTCATCTGGTACCTACTGATGTGAGGGCTGTGAACCGTCCCATCAGATTCCTTGTGGTTTTTCTACCACTGATCGTGCTCACATCACTGTGACCATCAGTGTCACATCCCACCACTTTGTGGTTGTTGGCAGTGCTGGGCAAAGCCAACTTTCATAGCCAATATTGCAGCAAAGCCACGTTGCAGGTCGCCAATTAAATGCATATATGGGAAGATGTTTCACACAAAGTCCTTTTTCTGCTGTCACGGCCTGAAAAGCTGTCAGGTTGTCATCATGCTACCATTACCATAGCAAATTAATGAGAAATAAAAGCTCACAGCAGCATGTTATTCATTTTGATGATGGGCTGTCATGCCAGTGACATTTTCTGTTGTTCAGCAGTATGCTTGCTGTAAACAAGGTGACTCATATTGATGACATATAGGGTCAAGCAACAAGATAAAAAATTAAAAAAAAATCTGAAACTGGACACTTTCACCCACATTATCTTCATGTCCTCAGCCATCAAAGAGCTCAAGTCAAGTGCTTTGGATGCTTAACTCCACCCATACCTAAACCATATGTTATTTGCCACAATCTAACTCACAGTTATTCTAACAAATGAAGCAAAGCCTATTTGAGCTAGTTCAGGCTGTCAGCTCCAGATGGCTGTTACACTCATTGTCAGCCCGCACCTGTTGGCTCTGAGGTTACATTTCCCCTGGAGGGAAGGTTTTTGTTTTAAATCACCACTCCCCAGTCCCTGAGGAGAGTCGGGACTGCAACCTCAGCACTTCATACACATAATAATCCATGTGATTAGATGTCCAACCTACATACAGTATAAATGAATGAGGTTTGCAAAACGTATTTCTGATGCACACACAAATATTTCTTGTTTTAAATGTATATAATGGAAATCCACAAATATACTGTATGTATTTAAAGTAACTTGCAATTTTCCTCAAAAACACATACCGTATATACATGTATGTTGAGAATTTTATGCACAACCCGTTGAATCTGTATTTACAAAATGCTTGTGGTTTGTGAAGCTCACTGCATTCGTGAGTGAATTTTTTGACACTGCGCTAATGTGATTCAATCCACAAATGCATTTTTTCAAAAGGGAATTATCAGTACCCAATCAGATGTCTCCCTCCTTACAGCCCCCTTTCACCACCACATGGGGGTGTTTCACCTTACAGCCAACCACATGAATGTATCAGGATTTGTCAGATCTTTCCTTGACTTTGAGAAGCACCCATTGAGTTTTAAAAGGTAGGTTTTAACTTTGGGGAGTAAAGCATGAGAACCCAAAAAATAGTAACTCCACCCCACCCCCCCCTCCCTGTTTCTACATCTAACTTTGCAGAACAACCAATAACAACACTATTTCTCCTAAAAGGCCCATGATTGACTAAAAAAATTACCCTCACGCAAAGCTTTTAGTAAGGCCTGAATAGAGAGCCGAGCGGGAGTGCAGAAATGTAATCTTTGATCAGAAGCTATTTTTGAAAATAAATTATATACCCCAGCTTTAACTATTGCCTTCAATAACTTGTGTTTTCCAGCCCCTTGGTGCAACTCCACCGAGTCTGTCTAACTGACAACCCAAACGTGTCTTCAGTCAAACACATCAGCCTCTGCATGAATACCTCGGTGTTCCAGTCCCTCTTGGGCAGATTGTCCCCCTGCTACAGTGACAACACTCTGGCTGATCGGCATGTTTTTCCACAGTAGTTTTCTAGTGTTGCGCTTTCCTTTAGTGCTTATTTTGTTCCTCTTGTACCCACATCTCCAATGCCAACTGCCAGCCGCTGCACAATGCCGTCTGCTCTCAGCCTTTCATCACCATCAGTGGTGAAGGCTGCTCATCCACAACATCTTAAATGAAAACCATTTCAATCTGCCCACCTGTGCTTCTTCTGGGCTCCAAAACATGTTGGTCAACAGGAGGCCTTGCAAAAGTTTCTGACCGACTCCTCCGGAATACCCATTCAAGCACATACGTATACAGTTTATAAAAACGGTGCCATTTGTTATCTTTGTCATCAAAATTCTCTTTCATGGATTTCTTCTATTTTGTTGTAAAATAGTAGCATGAACTATTAAGCTATGAATAAAGCATAAAACTATCTAACAGAACAAATTCTGTCTTATTTTCTTTAGTATTTTTGACATAAAGATATAAAACAGTGACTGCCAGATAATATGCATGTGCCAGTGCCAAGTCTCCGTTTGATCATCTGATGATATGACAGACATATGAGGCTAATTTAGGCCCAAACTCTGTCAAGATTGATGAGCTGAGAACATCTGCACACTTAATCACGTCTTTCCAACCAAAATAAAAAGCAGCAGTATGAAAAGACAGGAGCGGGAGGTAGCAACGCTCCCTAAATTAGATTCCTTTGGCTTTTTTATTGCAAGTTCCAGGCGAAGGACGACCCCTGCTCCTCGCAGCAACGTAGCATTCTGGCTGATATGAGCATCAGTGCTTCTTCTAAGATAATCAGAAAGCTGGTTCGGCTGTTTTGTTATATAAACTTTAAGCTGAATATATAAGCTTTAGTGTAGGCTCACTAAACTACAACTTGAGCAAAGTACCATCACATTAAGCAGCCAGCCTAGTAATTATAATTACTAGTTATCATTATTATGGCATTGTAGTTTTAGTATCTATGTGTGTTTCATAAATAGTTACAGTCCAATGTATTAATGTGCACCAGATGCGTCGTTTTCATATCTCTGCATTGTGGAAATATGTTCGGAAATAATTAAAATCTGTAAATTGACTTTATAGACTCTATATGTCACAACGTGAGTGTGTCCATGTGTGTCCCTAATAAGATGCAGCAAAACGGGTGTTATGGAGAAAGAATCCATTCTACTGTAAATCTGGATTCTAAACAAACCTTATGTTGCAATGCTCTACATTGCACATACAATTTGGTGGCCAGAGGTCAGAGGTCAAAAGCATGTTTTTTAGACATAAGTATTGAAATAGAGAAGTCCAACTGGTGTCATTTTTGGAGCTGGCAGCACTATTTACAGTTGATTAACTTTTGGGCTTTCTATGTCAAAAGTCAAAGTCACTGTATAGGTCACAGACATCTTTGGACATATTTCCAGGAGTAATTGACATAGAGGGGTCTAACTGTTCTGTTATGTCGTATTAATCTCAGGGTCCATAACGTAGCCAAAAGCAGCTGACACTGCGGTTGACTGTGTCAAACCATCAGGTGGTGCCAACATATGCTCATTTTGCAGCAAATGACCTTGACCTAAAAATCACACTTAAGAATGCCCAAAACAAACGCAAAAGTAATACAAATTTAGCTGCATTGGCAGAGGTTTGCATTCTCTGAATGCATTCTTTCCAGCTAACATTTGTGTTATTTTGTTCAGTCGATTATTTATTTCGTCACGAGTTTGACTTTAGTTAACTTTTGACTTTAGACAATTTTTTGAACTTATAAATGATAATGTATGGGGGAAAATTGTGTCGCAGCTCCACTGAGATCATGGTGTGCGTATAATCAATAATAAAGCATCTAATGATGTCTTCCGTAAAACTTCCAGCTAAGCTAATAGAACAATAGCCAAACCCGCCAAATTCTCCTCTCCAAAACTGGACGTACCCATTAACTTCATTTTTATTTCTTGTTACTGAGTAAAACGAGCCACAGGTCATCATCACTTGATGTTAAGCCCATTTAGATATCTGCTGCAAGACTGTTTTTTTTTAGAATTTGCAACTTGTATTGGTAAAATTGTGTTACCCCTGAAGGCACGTCAAAGTTAAGCTCCAAATTGGCCATTTATTTCTCTTGCCTTTGGTACACAAAGGCCATAATACTGTGTTCTTTCCTTTGTCCGATTGTATTCTATCTGTGATGACTTATTCCTGCATTTTTTCCCTTTCAGCTCCCTAGTGTTCTTTGTATTTTGTTTGTTTCTCTGTTTATGGCTCGGCCTGTTGACGGCGTTGCTGCACTAATAATTTCCACTGGGTTTTTTGCGTTGCTTGTGCAGTGAAAGCAAAACCCAAAGTAAAACATATTGTAGTGTTACCTGCTGAGTATAAATAACGCCATCTTTTCTCAAACATGAATTCAATTACATGGACAAATGAGCAGCTGTGCTAGACATGTTTTCATGGGTCCCATTTGAAGTTCTGGTTCTGTCAGCCGTCTGTCTGCGGATCACTGTGGAGCTGCAGTGCCGTGGAATCAGTGGGTAAATGAGACCAATCACAAAGATGTCACATGACTATTAATTAATGCTATTTTTGGAGTTCCCCCGTGACAGCACGGTCATGGCTGCACCCCAAGCTATCTCTATAGCTTTTTCCCCTCTTCAAGCCCATAAACGGTTTCAGCAAGTTGTTTGATAAACAAGCATCATTTACAAATGTGCTGGACAAAAGCAGTCCCTCATTCCATTAAAACGAGAAAAGATAAAATGGATGTAGTTATTTGTGCACTGACTAATCAGAATTGGTTCCTTAAGTCCTGTTTGGATTGCAGAAAGAAGGCAGTTCTCAGTCATGACGTTTCGGTCCCAATGTGTGTTAAAGTAATTAAAAGAACAAAAATGTGATTTTCGTCAGACGCGGTTTTTATTAAATATTTAAGTATTATGAATCTCTGTATTGCAGGAAAATTTGCATATATGCGTGTTTATTGTATATATGCTGTAAACTTGTGTACCAGGTGTCTGATTATTAAATGGTTTAATAACAGAACAATCCCCTTTGCATTCACACGTCTCTCTAAAGTGTTTATGTTTCACATGCAGCTATAGGTTCTGATAACTTTTACATATATATTTAATGTAAGGTATGTAAATAGAAAACCTGTTATTGATAGCCAGGGCAGCTCTAAACTACTGTAAGCTAGTAAACTGTGACTCCAAAAATACTTACTTTATACTTATTTTATACAACACACATATATTTTTTTTATCATTTATATGGGTAAAGCCAATTTGCTGTTTACATATCAAATCAATTAAAATAATGCTGAAAATGAGGGTGAGGCTAGAGGAGAGCGGCCTCCGTATAAATATCACATTTTACTTACATTTCCAGTTTCACAAACTTAAGTGAATAAATCAAAGAACTGGAAGCTTCTATAGTCAAAGAAATGCACCTGAAAAAATAAGACCTGATCAAGAGGAACCCCAAAAAGCTTTCGTCAAAACATGTCCGTTTAACATTGTAGCATTAGTGTGTTTTCTTATCTTATCTTATCGCATGCTAATTTCTAATGAATATGCAGTGTGGTGGCAGTACACTGTACTTTTTACATGGTTCACGTTTGGCTGCTTCTCAGCTTTGAAATCAGATGTGGGATCTTTTCTCACTAGAGTTTACCAGAAGCTTGAGAGCTTACAGGAAATGAGCTCCACTTTCAGTTGGTGTGTCTGAGCTGTGCACAGCAAATATGGCAAATACGGCTGTGAACCAGTGACATCATTTCCCTGTGTGACACAGGTGTTCACTTCACAGATGAAAGGCCCGCTCGCAGCTCTGTGCAAATTGTCTTCTCTCAGCTTCAAGTAAATGGGAAATGTATAGAAAAGCACAAGTGTTTGATCTGGTTTAGTAAGAAATGCCGGTGATATGGGAAATGACTAATGAATACACACGTTGGGACTCTCTTGAAATTCACATTATAAACATATTCATATGGCCATATTCCGACAAATCTGAAACAGTGGCAGACCATCGTCTAGCACAGTGTTTCCCAATCATTTTTAGTCAAAATGCCCCTTTCTAGATATTGCTAATGCATCCTATTATGTGTGTAATTTCCTTTTTTTTGAAGGTAGCCCTGACGTGACACCCTGGTTAGGAAGAACTGATCCAGTGGGCCACAGAGGTGGCGGTACTTGCCAAATGAATTGACATGAATGAATATGTTGAATTAAAATGCACAATTTCAACAGCCTCTTTTATTTGAATATCACCACACCTGATGTGCCATTAATAACTAATTTAGGCCACAGCTATGTGGCTGATGTTTTCCTTGTAATGTCTGCCACAGCTAGCTATGATCCCATCTAGCTAACTTTTGCTATAGATAGCTAATGTCCCCTTCTAATATCTGCTATAGCTACCTAATGTTCCCTTTATAATGTCTGCTACAGCTAGCAAATATTCCCTCATAATATCTGTCATAGCTATCTAATGTTCCCTCCCAACATTTTCTACAGCTTGCTAACATTTGTTTGTAATGATTGCCACATAGCTAATGTTCCCACAATAATGTCTGCCACAGCTAGCGACTCTAAGTTATCTTGTAACATCTGACACAGCTTGCTAATCTTTGTGTGTAGCATCTGTCAAGTAGCTAATGTTCCCACAACTGGCCTATGTTCCCTCAAAACATCTGCCACAGCTTGCTAATATTGACTACAATAAATTTGGATTCCTTGCAGGAGGTGACTCTTGGCTGAGAGGACACTGCGCTGGAAGTGTTTGATAATGAAATCCTGTCACAGTACAATATTTGTACTTATTTTATTGTTATTTGTTTGTTTGTGTTGTGGCGGACACTAGGGACTATGTCCCTCACCCAGCGGGGCTGTGAGCTGGGGGCGTGGTTTACGTTCTGGTGCAAGGTTGTTCCTGTTTCAGTTTGGTTTTGTTGCTGAGGAATAAAGATTAACCTCGCCTTCCACACGACGTGCCATGCGGCTGTTGCGCGCCCCCCAGCAACACGGTAAATACGTCGCCCTCAAACATCTTCTGCTCCGGAGGTACAGCCTATCTGCCGCAGAGAGGGCAGATAGACACCTTTCCCTATCCGGTTTGGGTGACGGGACGGCCGTGGATCTCATGGACAATATGCTGTCGCTGCTAGGCTCGGAAGAAGGTGGTTTCCTTTCCGGTGCGCGCGGCTTTGGCTAACTCTCCGTGTCTGGCTGCCGGTGACTGCCGAGGTTTGGCTGATGAGGCCGATCGAGTCCTGCTGGCTACCAGAGAGTTCGCTGTCCAGAGTGTGGCATCGGAGCCTCTGCAGACGGTGTCGGGAGACACGGATCTGACCGTGGTGGCTGGAGTGACTGCACGGAGACGGCGCGGGAACGGCCTGTGTTTTTTCCACCAGCAGTTCAGCAGCGAGGCTAGGCGCTGCGTCCCTCCTTGCTCATTTGAGGCGCCGGGAAACTCCAGGGCCAGCGCTCAGTAGCAGCTGTGGGCACTGGGGGACGTAGCGAGCTGCTCTTCATTAAGGACTCAACTCAAGACGGTTTCTGGTGGACTCTGGCTCGCAAAAGAGCCTACTCCCTCCAACTAGCACGGACATGTCAGCCGAAGGCGGCGGCCCGCAACTGAGTACAGCTAACGGTTCGTCATTGCGACATTTGGCACAAGGTTGGTGACTGTTTCCACGGGCACCATTTCGAGTGGGAGTTTGTAATCGCCTCCATTACTGTTCCTATTATCGGCATGGATTTTCTGTGTGCAAATGGTCTGCTAGTTGATGTTGCAAACCGCCGTTTAATTGATGCTCTGTCTTTTACCACTTTTCCATGCGAGACGGGGGAGCCGGGCCGTTAACACACGCTAACTTTTTAGCATCAGGTGATGTTTTTCAACGTTTGCTGGCAGATTTTCCATCGCTGACTACCCCTGCCTTTTCCACCGCGGTTACTAAACACGGTGTAGAACATTTCATTCCCACTGTGGGATCGCCAGTTTTCGCGCGTGCGCGGCGAATCAACGCGGTAAAATTGGCTACGGCTAAGGAGGAGTTTGCCACCATGGAGCGTCTGGGTATAGTGAGGCATTCCAACAGCCCGTGGGCCTCGCCGCTTCACATGGTGCCCAAGACAAATTGGTCGTGGCGGCCTTGCGGCGACTTTCGCCACTTGAAAAAACGACACCGCGAATGACCGCTATCACATCCCCCACATACAGGACTTCTCCATACGCCTGGCGGGTACCACTATTTTCTCTAAGGTTGACCTGGTGCGCGGCTCTCATCAGGTTCCCGTGCGCGCAGAGGACGGGCCCAAAACCGCAGTGATCACCCCATTTGAGTTCATGCGCATGGCTTTTGGCTTGAAGGGGGCAGCGCAAACCTTTCAGAGGCTGATGGACTCGGTGTTGCGTGACCTTACCTTCGTGTTCGTTTATCTCGACGACTTATTGTTGACCAGTCCGTCAGCTGAAGAGCACCTGGCGCACCGGAAACAGGTTTTCCGTCGTCTGGACAAACACGGCCTGATAGTCAACCTGGCCAAGTGTCAGTTTGGACTGCCGGTGATTGACTTCTTGGGACACCGCATTTCGCCGCAAGGCGCGGCCCCATTGCATTCTAAGGTGCAAGTGGTGGCGGAATTTCCTCACCCAGTCTCTGTCAAGGCATTGCAGGAGTTCTTGGGCATGGTGAATTTTTATAACTGTTTCCTTCCTCGCGCTGCCCACCTCCTTCAGCCACTTTATAGAGCTCTGCGGCTTAAGTAGGCAAATGACCATGTCGACTGGACTCCCGAAACGTGTCCAGGCCTTTGAAGGAGCTAAGTGCGCCCTGGCTAATGCTGCCCTTCTCGCCCATCCCACACCCACGGTGTCCATAGCTTTAACAACCGACGCGTCTGACATAGCCGTGGGGGCGGTGGTTGAACAACGTGTGGCGAATGCCTGGCAGCCACTCACATTTTTTAGCCGCAATCTGCAAGATAGCGAGCGCAAGTACAGCGTTTTTGACCGGGAGTTGCTGGCCCTGCGCCTGGCAACCCGTCATTTCCGTTTCCTGCTGGAAGGACGCTCATTCACAGCTTATGTGGATCATAAACCGCTGACTTTTGCCATGTCCAAGGTGACTGAGCCATAGTCTGCTCGTCAGCAGTGCCACCTGGCGGCCGTCTTTGAATTCACAACGGACATTCAGCATGTGGCCAGGAAGTCCAACCCTGTTGCTGATTGTCTGTCGCGCGTGCTTGTGTGTCACGTGCACCTCGGGGCGGATTTCTCCGCTATGGCTGCCGATCAGCCCGGCGACCCGGATGTCCTCGCCCTTAGATCAACACGTACCGGCCTCAAGCTAGAGGATGCTGTGATGCAGGAAGGCAGTCCTGCCCTCCTCTGCGATGTCTCCACTGGCCGTGCCCGCCCTGTTGTTCCAGTGGCCTGGCGCTGTCGAGCTTTTGAATCGATTCACTCCGTCTCGCACCCTGGAGTTCGGGTGTCAGTGAAGTTGGTCGGTTTCAAGTTCGTCTGGCCTGGCCTCCGCAAGGACGTCAAGGGGTGGGCGGCTGCATGTGTGGCGTGCCAGTGTGCTAAGGTAAATCGCCCCTCGAACCGTTTCCGATCCCGGCCAGACGTTTCGACCACGCGCATGTAGTGGGCCCTCTACCTTCTTCACAGGGTTTTACGCACCTGCTCACAATGGTAGATCGGACCACCAGGTGGCCAGAGGCTGTCCCTCTGTCCTCCACAATATCCTCGGACGTTGCACGCGCGTTTCTTTCCTCCTGGGTCGCCCATTTCGGCACTCCATCGGATATCACTTCAGACAGGGGTCCCCAGTTCGTGTCAGAGCTCTGGTCAGCACTTGCGCGATCATTGGGTGTGCAGGTGCACCGCACTACCGCATAGCACCCTCAGGCTAATGGCTTGAACGATTTCACCGATCGCTCAAGGCAGCGCTGTGCGCTGCACTCTCGGATGGTAACTGGGTGGACCGATTACCTTGGGTTATGCTCGGGTTGCGTTGCGCTGAACTGGTTCTCGGTCAGCCGCTCCTCGTCCCTGGGGAATTTTTGCCTGGGAGCGCCGCTCCTCGAACCCTCCGGCCGTTTATCCTTTTTTGTCCGACAGCACTCAGGTTCCAGGCCCCGTTCACCTCTGTTTTCTGTCGTTCGTGCCTGTGGAACTCATGTCGGTTCGTTTTGTTTTGCACGACATGATGCTCACCACTCGCCCCTCCATCCCCAATACGATGGCCCATTTCGGGTTCTTGAGACGGGTCCTAAGGTTTTTTGCTGGATATGGGTGGGCGTAGGGAGCGTGTCATGCTTGATAGGCTTAAACCGGCGCACAGGGTGACAGACGAAGTTATGTTTTCAGCCCAGGTTCCCCGTCGGGGTCACCCTCCTTCCAGGACCCCGGGCAGTGTCTTCACAGGTTCAGCATTCTGCTTCTCAGCCGTGATTGGACTGTGTTTCTCCTGCTGTTTCAGCTGGGGGACGGCGCACCCGTTATGGCAGGCAGCTTAAGCCTCCAGTGAAAGACTGATTTTCTTTCCAGGAGTCCCTTCTGGGTGTTCGGGGGGGAGGCTGTGTGGCGAACACCAGGGGCTATGCCTCTCACCCAGCGGGGCTGTGAGCTGGGGGCGTGGTTTACGTTCCCGGGCTTTCTGGTGCAAGGTTGTTCCTGTTTGAGTTTGGTTTTGGAGCTGAGGAATAAAGTTTAACCTTGCCTTCGTCTCGGGTGTTTTTCCTCATCCTGCCACAGTGTTACATTTTTGATCAATATATAATTAGTTTGTATAAGACAAATGGAATTGAAGTTCAAATTAGTATCTCCCATCATTAGAATTTGGAGGAAATTCTGTATCATTAACGTCTTTAGATGTTTCCTCGTTTTAACAGGACACAGCGAGAAAACAGGTCAAAATGAGTAAGTTTCACACTTCTGAGCCAACGAGTCCACCGCAGGCAGATTGAAACTAATTATTTGCAGGCCTAATTTGCACACCATGTGAGCCAAAAGTAGTGGCCATTTTTCTCTAACGAACAAACATGCCCGCTGACCAGTGCTAATGAGCGCGGCCCATCATGCAGGTTTTTAAAATGAGCCTTGCATGAAGAGGCATTAACAGGCTAAACAGGCACAATGCCCTCACCCGATGGCATGTTGAGGAACCACGTTACAATCGAAATGATAACAATGAATAACACAAGATGTCGAAAACAAAGCACAACACATAAAACCAAGTTGGCCATTTTTGTGGGTAATCCAGTTTTCACACGACTTGAAGCTGTGTGGGGCATGAGCAGATATTTTAGTCAGGCGGAAGATTGGACGGAGACTGTAAACAGGATGATGTATTTCTGTGTCGGTTAGCAGTTACGCATCCATAAGATGCACTGCCGTACACTTGCTCCGTGAGACGGGAGATTAGGCAGACCAGGGTTTTCTGCCTGCAGTTGCAAAATGCTAACTCTGTCCTGATTACCATACCCGCTGCTGGAAAGATTGTTTTTCACATTTTATTTTTCTCCTCTGCCAGTGTGCTGTATCAAATCAAAACAGACCATCCCGCCTACTCTCGCGCACAAATTGGCTCTTGCTGCTGAATCTTACTTCCATTTCAAATGAGACACAGATGCAAGTCAGATTCCAGCGGTCTGCCCCCTCCCCACGAATATTACATCTGTCTTCTCACACGGATTCATAGTTTTTAAAAGAAAAAAGATATTTATGTTTTAATGTCATGTGGAATGTAAGTTCTCGGCAGTTTCTTCCTTAAATGAGTACTTTTTCAGGAAGAGTGTGAATGTACTCCTGTGGTCCAGACACAAGACTAGGCTATCTGCTGCGGTAGAGCCGAGTTAAAGAAATGAGGTCTGTGATGTTCCTTTTTTCTTTTTTTTTCTTTTTCTAATGAATGCACTGTTCCTTTGTGGGGACGCCCTGACTGATGTGCTGGTAAAGAGGCCCGGGCAGTGTTCTTTATCATAGGTCTATGAGACTTTCAGGGTCTCTTCACTAATCAGGTCCACATGCCAATAGTGATGCATTCTACTCCGCAGCTGCTCTGCCCCTGACAACGCACACATACAAATCAGAATTTACATGCCCCAGTCCTTGTTGATCAATAAACATTTACTCTTGAGGAGAGACTGCATCTGCGAGCCTGCCTTTTCTAATCAGACCCAGCTCGCCTATTGATACGTGAAACAAAATGCAAAAATCGGTCTGATCTCCTTCTGTCAACAACAGCATGCGTTGTTTTTAATTTGAGTTCAGACAATTGCTTTTTATGTCAATGTGAGCAGAGATAGGGCGGCTACGGTTGACAAACAATAGAAACTAAAACACACACGTCATTTTAAGCAGTTAGCTGAAAGTGTCTGCGTCACTCATTAATATTGGAAAAGGAGGAAATGGCCCTTTTTCTGACCGCGTTGGCAACACGCTGGATGCTGCCGGACTGCTGAATCTTTGCAGACTCTTACATTACGTTCAACAGTTCGACTCCAAAGCTGGAAATGTAATGGCAGTCTCGCTGCAGGGCTTTGAGAGGACGGACTCGTGCTGTGACAGAGATTGAAGTTGGAATGTGAGGAGCTATTCGACAGGGACAGAAGTGTGTGAAACCTTCTGCCGTTCTCCCTAGTATTTTTTGTTTTGTTTGTTTTTTAATGTGATATTAACATATTCATCCGCCGCCACTCTTCCTAGGATAATAATTGCACCGCTTAGGTGAGCGTACAACAGCCAGAAATGGACTCCTGTATTTTTCCTCTCCTGATTGTTGTAGGTCTGTGTCAATTTAGTTTCCATGCATGAATAAAACAATAAATATGAATACTAATACCTCACATACTGCACCGCATATTTCTCAGTGCCCTTGTTTTTCAATGTTTGACTGGTGCTGCTGTCTCACCAGTGCAGCCAAGGGGAAAAGTAGATAGTGTATCATGCATAAAGGCAGGTTTTGGATTTATTCACTCCCCTTGGAGCCGGGAGGGCATAGAGGTCAGCAGAGTCGGGAAGTTGGTGGGGATTCAGTGTCCTCCTTGAGGACATTTTGATGAGAGGGCTACTTGCAGAGTCTCGAGGTCAGCGACTCTGCTCAATGTGCCACCGTGCTGCCCAAAAGTCACCTCTGGAACGTTCCTCTTGAAAATATCCATTTTAAAAAGCTACAGTTTACATTAATAGGTCGTTTTCCCTGTAGAGTGTCTGTCCCATAATCTAAATAAAATAAAAGATTAATTCTGCACACAGCAGTGTTGTGTCTGAGTGCGAATCAATACAAGCCCTGACTGAACAGTAAAACGCTCTCCTGCGGCTCCTGATCATTTCTTTGGCGTGCGGGAGAAGAGCGAGTCACATTCATCTCTAATTACACAGGCTCCATTCTCATACGACCATTTGTACCACTTATAATAAATGGTGAAATGCTGCCAGACTGCCACCTCTCCTCGTTTCCCTCCGAAGTGCTGTGAAGTTCTGAGAGTTTCATGACTCATCATTGTGATGGCTGCCCCCTTCCCTCTCAGCCGGCCTCTGACGGCCCCGGGGTCGCCGAGGGTTCGGCTCCCTTGCTCTCATTTTGTATGAGCCAAGTCTAATTAGAGTGAATTATTGGGCTGATAGTCTATGAAACACATTGCGCCAATTATCAGGGTAGTATAAACAGGCTGTTATCTGTGAAATCCCCGTGCCCGGGAGTGTGATTAATATGCAAAGAAAACCAGGTCACAGATAAAACTATCCATCGGTCAAACTGGAGAGTCCTGCGGGGGGGATGACTGCAGGGTCTGCTTTTGATTTCGGAGGAGGGCGTTTTGTCCTTACGCCCTGAAGCACATCGTTAGCGCCACAGAATTTCACAGTGATTAAACGCATATATCCTGCTAAAGCGTTAAAAAAAATAGCTCTAACCGTGAAAAGAGTCTGAAAATGTTATATTTCACGAGTCTCTAAAATGTTGTATAATTTATTTAACATTCAGATTAAAACCATATATATTTTTTTAAGGGGACAATTTTGAGAGAAAGTCTGCGAAGATTGCATTAATATTCAGTTACTTCCTGTTCTGTCTGTGACTCGGCAGCCCACAAAGACAACATTTTTCTGCTGCACACACAGAGCTGAACCAAATAAGCATATTTTCCAAGACTCCAGCCACTTTAAAGGAGGATCAGGAATTAGTCTCAGGATCCTGGACAAATTACCAGGAATCTGTCAGTCCTGTCAGCAGTTTTTCAATTGACCTTTTTTTTTTTCACACTACCCGACTGTTTTCTAAAAATAGTTGGGCAATTTGTATTGGTCACAGACTGTCAACTTTGGAGTCCTCCACATGTGGAAGCAATGTGGACGGAGGCTCCAGCCGGACTAATGCTCATTCAGAGAGACTGAAGCTGGTTTATTTTTTTAACCTTTTCCTTTAACTATTTTCACGACTTCCTCATCCCCTTCGATCTTACTGTGTGAAAGCTACTTAAATTACTCTAACAGCTCTGTCCTGTTCTAACTGAATGTTAAATTCATTCAAAATAATGCTGTTATAGTCCTGCAAAATGTACCTGTCTCAGAGTTCTTACAATGAGACAAGAATATCTTACTATACTCAGTAAATGTGAAAAATAAGGCTGTAGATAGTAATGCACGCAGACCACAGGCCATATATAAAGATGGATGAAACGAAAACTCCCCAGTAGCAATATTGGCTAAAGGTTAAATGAAAGCATCACGATCGCCCTCTGGTGGCAGACTCCAGTATAGGTCCTAAGCCCCGCCTCTTCCATTATTTCAGTGGGCCTTGAGTACTCCCTAAGTAAGTTTTCCACCTAAATGGTTTCTGTGTATAGGAAGCTCTCGTCAGTCTAATGTATGTTCAAGTGAGACCAGACCATAGTAAACACAATAAAGCAAAAATTTACTGTGTTCTATTTGTAGTACAATAGGTTGTGAACCAAGGTGGGCTGGTCTGAGGTACAAATCCCAGGTTAAAACTATATGTTCCCTGGTTTTTATATTTCCTTGCTGCAGCAGTCTTAAAAATTACTTATGGGAAACACATGTCAAATATGTATTTTTTTCCTTGATCCTTAAACAGGAATAAGTTAAAAATAAACAAAACGTGGGTGGTCAGTCAGTAGGTCAGACTGGCAAAGGGTTCGTCAGGGGTGGAGACGAGCAGACACAGGTACAGCACATCAGGGCGAGGAGGGTAATCACACACGGTGGTGGGAAACTTGACAGGAAGTAATCTAAGCGTAGCAGTAAAAACTGCCAATTCAGTGCAGCTCGCAACGGAGGGCACTGCCAGAGGGCACTGTCAACAACATGCTCAACAAATCGCTCGTGCACAAATGCCTTGGGGTTCGGCATGCCACTGGATGCGCGCTGGTTTTACTGACGCCATGAGATTCTCTCCCTCAAGGTCGTCAAACAAGTAAAGTGCCTGATCGGACGGCAAAACGGCCACTTCCTAAATCCTCTCAGCTAACCCTACACCTGTTACTCCCTCTGAATATGGGACAATTCCTATCCTGGGGCACAAAAACGGGGCACTGGCAGTGGAACTGAGCAGTAGCGGGCACAGCAGAAGTGGAGGGCATGGTGCTGGGACCAGACGGAGCCAGAGCCTGATCCTGCCGCGGCCTGTCATTGTCTGCTTTTAACCGAGCGATTAGATCCCTCACCTCCTGCAACTCTCCTACCACAGCCACTCCCTGGTAAATAAAGGGGAGGCACCACATTTAAGATGACAGGAGACAGAAAAACAAATCCTCACTGGGACTCACTGCAGGTTCACCAGAAACAAGCTGTTGCTTTGCCCCTGAACAAAATGTGAAACACCTCAAATGACAAATGAAGGGAAACATGACCTTAGGTGCCTGAGTGGATCATGACAGTCAAATTAAAGCGTAGAAAAGACATTATTCACCGTTTTGTTGCAAGGTTGTCTGCTGAGGTACTTTATTATAATTTTTATTTA